>JAJTVB010000005.1:3600000-4150803 GCA_022530565.1 Madurella mycetomatis
GAGTCCAAGGGAACCACCTGCCAGCAGAAAATTAGTGAGCACCCTACTCATTTATAGTAGGGGTTGGAAGAAATTTGAAACAAAGATAATGCAGCCATCCACGCATCCGTGCCACGCCACGCTCGCGGTGGTGGAACGTTTCCGGCCGAAAGAGAGTGACGTGCTGCAAAGCGGGGGACTCACAAGCACCTTCTTCCTCCATAATACTGGTGTTTTGTATGTCTCGTAAAAGAAGGCAAGCTCGAGGCCCGCGGCTATGTCTTTGAACTGGCTAAGTTGCATACGCAGCCAGTCCGAGTCCTCCCGTAAGTGTCGCACTAGGGTGATATTTGTTGGCGTGAAGAGTGACCCGAGTCGAAGGAGGCGGGTCGCGAGGGATGCTAGGCTGCTCCCTAAGTGCGGCGTGCCAAAGAATAAAACGCCAACAGTACAAATCATTATGCTATGCTCTTCTGAATCTCTCATGCTCAGGTTCGAATGGATTAGTGCCTGTTACCCTTACGTTAGGTGCTAGCCTATAACTCTAGGTAGGTATGAAAGTTTGCCAGGTTGTTCGTGTCCGCTACGACATACACTCTTGATGACAATTCCCCCTAGGCTATGTGCCATGAAAACAATAGGCCGCCTGGTAGTCTGATCTATGTTAGAAAACAGCTATGCAACCAAGGTCGGCGGCTTAGGGTTACCAAGGTACGCTTCCTATAAGCGCACAGAGCTTGCAACAGACCGATGCCGTGCTCATAAAGGGTCTGACTAGGGAAGTCCGTGTAACCATGCGTGCGGCAATTGTACCCATAACTGAGAATCCGTGCATTAGGTAGGTCGACTGGAAGTAGATCACGCAACCAGTTGACGCCGCCTGTAGTCCAGGTCCCCTCTCTGTGGCCGTTCAGTCCATGAATAGCGACCACGCTGAAGAGAACCCATTGTCAGCCAAGCCTGCATTAAATTCAGTCGTAAGTCGCATAACGTGATGGACACGTACTCAGCGACACTATCCTTGCCATGGTGTAAGAGATCCAGGCCGAGGCTATCGTTTGTGCAAGGCCCTTGTTTTTTTCGTCGTAACCCCATTCTCAGGCTCGGGTTCCAGGTTTCGGTGGCCCTGCCCCTGTCGCATGGCCGGCTGCAGCTAAGGGGAATCGGTAAGAATCCGCAGCCGAGCGGTGCTCCCTCTAGAAATGTACAATTTCCAAGTGGACAACACTCGCCGGGCACCATCGGGCTCTGATGACGACACCACAAAGGGCTGTTTGTAAGGGCTTGTTGGGCCATTGGTCCAGCACGGCTTGCCAATCAAGGTACGCTGTGTAAATGAATCATGGCTGTGCTTCTTGGCCCATCTGAAAGGGAGGCGACAAGGCTCCCTTGCGGAAGTTGGAAGATCAAACTTGTCGGTTTCGGGGTGTACCACGGCACTCAGACGACGGAGCCTACACCATTTCTGTTTCAAAAAGACTACCTAGTTAATGCTAGACTGTCGGCAATTCCGGTGGACTACGGCCCGATTCCTCCAGTTTCCGGCTTCCCGTTTCCCGTAGAGCAAAGTGCCTGTCATCTACCTCATCAAGAACAGTTAAACCGCCTTGCGAGCATTCTCTCAGGAATGTTTGGGGGTTCCATATGCCACACGGGCTGTTGACACCACGCTGAGTCCTTCGAGTACTTGAGGTCAAAGATTGGCTTTACAATGTCGGGTTTGGGCCATGCCAACTGCTCGTTACTGAGCCACAGGCGCATGACATGCCTCTGCCGCGCAGTGCCGGGTGCGCCGTCAACAAATGCTTCGCGGGCGTGCATTACGGCCAAGTTGTTCACCAGAATAATGTCCCCTCGCTTCGCCGATATTGAGAGCTGATTCTCCACCGCGACGAAGTGCACCATGTCCAACGCCTCGGCTTGTCGTTCCGTCATGGCTGGGATGCCGGGTGTACGAGGCGAAACGGGCGATCCAGTCAAGGGTCGTCGCGAGTAGAAAAACGACGGGCCGTGATGCCCGAACGGAAGGAGGAGAGGTCGTGTATCCCACGATGGTGGGTCGGAGAACCTACGCGGCAGCGTGAGTACTCCTTAAGGGGTCTAGCTAGTAGCTGCAGGAATACTATACTTACTTATCGAAAATCCATTCGTTTGCCACCAGTGTGTGTATAACATCTGGACGCTTTGCCGCAATCTCGTTGTAGATTTGACCTGAAGAGGCGAGTTGAAACTGGCCGCCTTCAGCAGCGAGCTCCTGGACATACATGGCCAGAATATCGCATGTATCGGTGTGGAAAGGCTACTTGTAGTGTCAGCAAACCTCGTGTTCTATTCAAAAAGGGCATTTCTCCTTATTAAACTTTCCTGTGCCACATTAGAATAAGGCGCTTGCCTCATTTCAGCGCCCGTGAACGCGGTCCCTCGGTCTTTTATGTGGACTTCCAAGAACACAGCCGTTAGCGCCAGTGCCCCGCCCATGGCAACCGCTGCCGAAGTGGCCGCGACGGGCTCCTTACTGAGTTTGCTTCCTCCAGCATCCTGGCAAGCCCTCACCTCGCCGATGTAACTAGTTATCCCGGCATAGGCAATAACCCTTTCTAGCGGCGAGAAGTGCTGAGGATCGAGACCGCGAATTAAGAAAAACGCCTGTCCAGAGTGAATTAAATGAGCGAGCCTTCTCAATTTAGGCTCTAAAGTTGGTAGAGGGAAGGTCTCCGGAGTAACCCGATCCGGGTCGGAATTTGAAGACCCGACTTCAGAAGGAGCTCCAGCAGGTGATGTTAGCCATTTAGTCCGTGAAGCTGAGGATCGAGTTGTAGAACCTATGATAAACGCGCGGACAGCGGCGTCAATTTCTTGCACGTCATGGCTAGACAAGTTGTATATATACTTGGATTCGTCTTTGAAATCGGAACCACGCCAAACACGCGGGGACTGGATGACAGCTGGGAACCCGCCTGGGACTGTTTGCTGCGTAGCGCGGCGTGAACTGGTGAGTCTAACCACCCGTTCCAGATACGTAACGAGAGATGGATCCCACTCGATGTCGGGGAAGTAATCGGGTCGCTGCACTGCCTGGTGTGGCCGAACACGACAGGGTTGGATTAGGAGTTGATCCCGCGGCAGCAGGTCGGTCTCTGTCTGGCCGTGGATAGCTTGTGTCATGGTAACCTTGATCGCTCTAACTGGACAGCGCTTGAAAGCTTGGTCTGGAGTGTGACAGCATGGTGCGACTAAATATATAGTGGTCGTCGCTTAAGGGTGTGACACGTTTCTGCATATTCGAGGCTCTAGGCAGCCGTAACGGCCTAACGTGAGCGGGAAGTGGGACACACACTAATAAAGGAGGCTGTCTCAGTAGGACATTTGTTGAACCGGTTTGTCACACAAACAGATTCATTGGCTACAGATAAGTGGGTGGAAATTCCGTTATTACGTACGGTGGAAGACGCAGTTTTCCCTAGCATTTCTCGGAGCATTTAGGTACGGTACCCTTCAAACCCATTGCAACACCAAGTGGATGGAGGGTAACGCATTTTCACCAACCAGCAAGCCCAAGTGGAAGGCATCTAGTCAGTAATCAGTAACTCAATGGGTGGAACCTCGCACATATCCGATCCAGCGTGTGAAACCTTCAAACAATTGGCTTTCCTCGGCAAGGTACATATGGCACCTAGATATCATAGCACCCGAGCAACGGGGGCAGGTCTTGGAGACCGCCAGACCACCACTTCTCTCGCCGCACTAGGCGATGCGTAGCGTTTCTCAACTGGTATGCCTAACTGGAGGAAAGGAATTTGTCGTTATGTTGCTACCCTTAGATTTAAGCCTAGGACTGACATTCTCGCCTAGAATGAAGTTATTGCGGTAATATGCAATTACGTACCATCATGACTACAAGTACCTGAGATAAATGCTTTATAGAGGTAAAGTAGTGCGTAGTTGGCGTTTGAAATCTACTAATGCCCGCTTAGGGCAGACGGATCACCCTTCCAGCTACTGTAGATATCCAGGCTTGGGACTTTTCCCATTCAACCCTTCACCTGAAGTCCATGTAAATGAGGTACCCAGTGTTGTCTTACTTGAGCTGGGGGTTAATTAGGACTCGAATCCCTCTATGCTCCACACGGGCAGGCCCCATTTATCAACCGCCGCTGCCCACAAGGCCCTGTTGGTGCTATCGACGTCTTCCACAAACCACTGATCGCGGTGGCCATGCATCTTAATGAACTGTCGAAGATTTTTCATGCATTCGCGTTGGGAAGTCTCGCTTCCTCGGCTGCGGTCAAAGGTGATGCAATATATCTGGTCCTTAAGGTTGACGTTTGGGGTCAATTCTATACGTTTCTTCTCGATGTTCCATCGGATTATCGAAAGAAATTTTGGTTTACCGCCCGAAAGCGATCTGCGTGGAATCAAATCCGTCAACTTCTGTCAGTATCGGGAGATACGAAGGGAAATGGAAGCTAAGAATCACCTAATACATACCGGAAGCAGCAGACCAGGACCATTCTTCGAGCGACTTCGCTAAGACAAACGGACATAGCGTCCTCGGGGCTCACAGGGTCTCGACGACTTCTCGGTTCTGTGCCCAGCTCTCCAGGTTCTTTGCCCTCGTATATAGAGTATCCGTCAGCGTGGTATCTGTACCTCCCCCGTCCGTCACGCTCCGGCCAGTCGGTGTCGTGTGCGCTAGGGAGCATGATTTTAGCGCCGCTATCCGAGTCCGAGTTGATCAGGATGTTTGTTTTCACACATCGGGCAACTCGATGTCTGCCAAGATCAAAGTACACGAACTCAAACGCAGACGGATGTGCCTTTTCCAGCGCCCTCGCGACTTTGACGGCGAACGATGTGCACCTCCCAGTCTTCTTAGCCCAGGTATTCACCCACGGCTGATCTTCGATATTGCGAATCAGGGGCTCGCTATCTCTAAAGGCTGCGAGTAGGGCCTCCGGCTTCTCAAGAAGTTGAGGGTAGGTCAATTTCAACGCATCCATGAGGGCTTTCACCATACCGAAGGATGTGTGAGGCCCTTCTATAAATGCCCTATTCCACTGCTCCTTGCTCACAGCGAGGGTGTCGATATGCGGCGGGTTCATGATGAGGTTGGTGGGAGGTTTAGAGATGATTCGGCTAGCATTGGCGCCCGAGATCGGTGCGCCCCGGGATATCTCTGCATAATGGGGGCTGGAAAGGTCCCAGATTTGCAAAATATCTGTTGAGCCTGGAATTTTCCAAGTGGGTGAGGTTGCCAGAGAGGCAGAAGCTGCCTTATGCAACGTTGGGTAGCTATCAGGCGTGCTGCGAGTTGCAGTCCAACCAGCCCCGAGCAACCGTCCGTTGATACCTGATGTTAAATTGAACCAGTCCCCCTTTTACGCAGAAGATCCCAATCGAACCCCTCACCCACCTACCAGGACACACATCCAGTACAACTTCAACAATGCCGGCTCAGACGCATAGCACAGCAGATTACAGCAAGTTGGAACAGATGGTCAACGACGCGTTCGACCAGGTATATGCCGACTGGGAGGTTGACGAGCAGAGCACAGATCTACCAGAGGGTAAGTAGAGCGGGAGACCTGGTAAAATAACTAATACACGCCGGCTGACGGTCGCTAAAGAAGATCCAATCATGATGTGGAAATTTCGTTGCTATCCAATCTCACCCTCGAATGCTTCCAAAGTGATTCAGGAGTCAGAGGCGATAAATGAGAAAATCGTCACAAAGGCCATTTCGGGAATTTCAGAAGAACCCCTTGCTATACTCTCGAGAAGGCCGGAGGAAAGTGGAAGTCTGGTCGGTGCTGATGGAACCTGGAGGAAACGGGCCTCTAATTAATGCCCTGTTCTAATGAACCTCATCTTTCATTCACCATGTCTTGTGCGTGGTGGATTGAATAATTAATAAATACCCTAACGTATAATTAGAAAGGAGAAAAGTCCATTTTCAACGCAACACTCTGCATTAACAGATCCTTATAATGCTTTCCATCTCCATGCCCATGTTGCAAGGTGTAACCGGGATCGCCGGGACAGAGGTCAGCTGGTTGGTTTCACGCTGCGTTCATAATACATGTCATCAAGCACCTCGGCTGCGACACTCGGCGGGACGCCTTGGTTAGGTCCCTCTGCCCAGCGGACTAGTTAGTCTGTCATGTTCTTGCCAAATTTGACGGTGAAGAAAATAGAAGTAGGGCGCCCTTGCTTGACCATGGAAATTTCACCGCTATCTCCTGGCTCGTCATTCTCGTGGGAGTATTCCAAACTTCATCGAACAGAGTGTTGATGTCGTGCACGGCCGTTGCGTTGTGAGGTGTAGGTTGATGTGCACTTTGTGTCTCGGTTACTGGAGCCTGTTGTGAAGGCCGCTCCTCGATTGATGTTTGCGAGCGTGGTTTATTACGGCGCTTGGCTGCAGCAAACCCGGTTATCAGTACAATCATTGCTCATACGCTGACATGAGGCAGAAGCAGAAACGGGGCCAGACTGCCGATGAACATACCTAGAAGCTCCTTTATGGGTCTTGAGGAGCATACCTGTCCCATCTAGTAAATGAGTATAGCTCTAAAGCTCTGTTAGCAATGAGGCATGCTCTTCAAGCTCACCAAACTAGCATGTTTCGACTGCCTATATGGGCTGGCCCAGATTGCCGCTTTTGCCGTAAGCTGCAGAAGGCCCGAAAAGGAATATTCCTCCCACACCGGGCTAGATAGCGTTCCACAATTACGTATCTAAGTCCGCCAGCCGCCCTACTACAACACGCATTTTACACCGCCTTATCAAACTAGAGAATATCTACTAGCGAAAGCGAACCACTCTTGTAACGGCAAATCCTCTGCTAGAAACGTGGCGAATATCATACCGTCCAAGGGGAGTCAAGTATATCCCGCTGCATTGACCGCCCGCCCGTAGCACCGAGACGTTGGTTGATATTGGCTGGAGCCGTGCGGGGAGGCGGCACCATAGATTCGGCAAATGCGCAGATAAGAAATAAATACTGTACGCATATGGCTGGATTTGAGAGGTCCAAGAGTGTTCTTACATGGTGTGCCTCAACGCCAAATGAATGGGCAGTTAAATTGTGACTTTGTATATTGTGTAACAGTTTTTCCATGATTTCAAGTACTGTATCACCGTGGAATTCGGTCGGATGGGGACATTACTGGATGAATTGCGCCATTCATGTATTTACCTTACCTAAGCTGCACTCTCCTTTACGACTTTGAGATAATTCGCCCGCGGCTACTTGGATGAACGTCGGCCATCGTAATGTCCTGACCTAGGCCGTACTTCATTGACCATAAACAAGTTTAGTTTGGGATTAACGTATTTGATAGAGTGATACTAGGGGGGCAGTGCGCTCCTCTTAGGGGGGCAGTGCCTCACATATCCCTAACCCTACTTTTACGCCCACGCCCATATCCCAACGTGCCAAGCATAACCACGCCCATACCCACCCACCCGCCACAACGTTCAATTGCAGGGCGACGGCAACGCTCAACGCCCTGGCGATGGCGACGTTCAATTGCAGGGCGACGACAACGTACAACGCCTACAGGGTAGGCAGAGGGTTACACGCAGTGGCAGGGTCGTCAAACCCACCTGGAAGTCAGGCATTTGAATCAGCGTATTCTGGGTCACGGGTAATCGAATAGTTGTTGATTTGAATCAATCTGAATTTTATTGCGTTTTTGAAGGAATTGGGCCATTGTAGCCAATTCAACGTTGATTTACTCGAATCTGAAGATTGCTGCGTTTTTGAAGGAATTGGGTCACTGCAGCCAATTCAACGTTGTGGCGGGTGGGTGGGTATGGGCGTGGTTGTACCTGGCACGTGGGTGGGATATGGGCGTGGGCGTATGGGAGGAAAAATCCCAGGGTTAGGTATATGTATGGCCCCACACTGCCCCCCTAGTATCACTCATTTGATAAGCGAGCCGTGGGTACAAGCGAGGGACGGCCTCTCAGCAGCCTAATGACAACTGCCCTCAATTGCTACACAACAACAATAGGAACCAGCTATAATTACATTAGAAACGGCTAAATCAGATGCTTCTACAATCTCCTAGCAAGTGCGAACATTATAGCCAGGCTTGCCGCACACACCACGGCACCGAACCTTCGTACAAACCCCCCTACATCATTACCATCTGGCTGTGTTTCTCCCACTACCTCCCCACCCACAGCCCTCTTGTGAGATCCGGATGAGCAGCGCGGAAGGAGGTCCCGGATTACGAAGACACGCCAAAATGAGTCAACGTAAGCAGAGTGCAGCAGCGGCGCGAAGGAAGCGTGACAAATGGTGGGGGTTCAGAATGGTCAGCAACCATCACGGGGGATAAGAAGGGCATACAGGAGGCGAGAGAAGGAAAGGAAGGCAGAGTTCAATCACACCACTATCTCACCCCTAACTTGGGATTTGCTTAATCGCACCGTGTGCACTGCTCGTACCCTGACACTTCTGGTCTTATCACCTCCGGATCCTTGATCCTCACATTTCTGGCCTAGTACACCCTGTACATCCTATATAGCAAGTGACCTTCCAAGCTGTACAGGTGTTCTTTTGGCCCTCCGGCGCTTGCTTAGTGCTTCGTTGGCCTTACGGAACGAAGCATTCTCTGACCCAAGGAGGGCCACCTAGTGCAATATAGCCATCATACCCTTGGTAAAGATGGTCTCCAGCAGTTAACATTAAAGTTGGGGAGCTGTTTTGATGGTTGGTAATGCGAGTCTTGATAAGCGTTGACTACGAGTTGGCTTCTCGAGGGTTGTAGAGTACTAGGCCGTGAGGTCGGTGTTGGTATACGAAGCTTGATATCCAGCTTGGAAACACCCTCTGGATCATATAGAATAAGGCCGGTCCCTGTGAAGCCGCCTGGATATTCCTCTCGGTAATAAAGGCAAAGATGGCCTCGCAAAGGAACAGAGGAACTCGAGCTTGTTCAGGTCTTAGTTGGTTGGCCATATCTTCCATACTACCCAATCCAGGAGGAAACGCATATATATAGCTCAATCATATACTAAACTACCGTCCGATTATCTAGATCCGTCAGACTGCGTGAGTTGGCTGGAATATCGCGTCGTGCTGGCTTGCCAGCGCGTCGGTCACGGAGGGATGAAGATGTGATGTTGTAGAGCCCAGTTGCGGCTTCAAGCTTTAGTTCCTTGTCGTTTCGAAGAGCTTCAAGGGCCAAAATTACCCTGGCTTCCTTTGAAGGAGGAGACATGTTGGGTTGTGGGAGGAAAAATGATGTTAGGTGTAAACAGGATGTACGCACTAAGAAAGCCACGGCTCGCTTGTACCCACGGCTCGCTTAACGTTAACGTTAACTGAAATTGCCCGCAATATTACCTCAGCAGCAACTCCAACATTGCGTGGCCGTGTTTGATCGCTGTGATGGGTGCTCGCCCGGTATTTCTCCGGTTACAAGTTTAACTCATGAATTTAGCCCAGTGCTTCACTGGGTTCACTTAGCGTAATTAAGCGCCGACTGCTACAGTGATGAGTAGGTAGAGAAACGGCCAGAAGCCTGCGTAGTTCGTTTCATTCCGCAGGCTAACTAGGGGCCAATCATTATCTAGCGAAGATGATCACGAGCCGTGAGTGGCAGCGTCTGCAGAAACACCTAGCTGTTATGAAGTTCAAGTCTAGAGCTCGCTACGGGAAAAACAGGTAGTTAGTAGTGACAACATTGGCTGAGTGTTACTACCTGAAACTTAGGGATCCGGCATTGTATTGAGCCTTTTGTACTTGAGGCGTTTTAATCACGGCCAGAAACACACAGTGCTCGCAAAGAACAGATTTATTTGTAGAAGCAGACTGAGGACTGTATTGCTGTTAGTAGAGATTGCATTTGCTGCGTTTCCTGCCCAGGTGCCTACTGTACCCTTACTTTGCCTGACCAGATCTTGACTGCTCGAGATAGTGTAGAACCGTGAGTGCTACACACATAATTATACTCATAGAATAGTGCATAACGCGAATGCGAAGACAAGGCGAGGAGGACAAGTGGGGATGCAAAAGGTCCATGCAACCTGTCAGCTGCGATGCACTAACGATGCACCAATGACGTCTCGCTGCAAGCCCTGAAACGGGCATCAGTCAATTATCGTTATTCCCGGTCAGATACAGCCTGGGCCTGGCGCATTTCTCGGTGGTTAGCCTGTTCCTCGTATAATTATACGCGGTGCTCAATAAGCCCTGTTGTCGAAGCGCCCAGACGCCCAGGCCGGCTCCCTCCCTCGGCGAAGTCTTGGTGTTTCAGCAATTCGGCAACGAAGCACACGGGACTGGTGGAGCAAGATAGAGCCAAGAGGTCTAGATCTTTGCTGGGCGAGGGGGAGCACGAAAACCGTACGTTGGGTATTAAACGGACAAACTATACCAGGATAACGCCCGTAAAGTGGACGGCATCAAAAATGATCTTTTCGGGCGCCGCAAGCCGGAAGACATTGTCGAACACTGGCCCCAAACAACAACAAGAGCAACAACTAAATTCCCACCGCCCACCACGTTCTCCGCTATTATTCAGACCGTACATCCCTCCTTGTTTTGCGCGCTATCCAGTCAGCCGGAAAACCCAGCATCCCCGCTCAGCAGCAAATGTCGAAGCACTCCAGACAGCACTCGCATGTCTCACCGCAGAGCCAGCAGCAACACATGGCCGCGATACTACGTCTCGTCAGAACGGGCCCAGCAAAAACGAGAGGGTGGCGGTATAGCTCATTAATTGGCAGAACGCAAAGAAACTCACCATGTGTACAAACAGCCGTGGCTCTTCTCTTCCTTGGCCGGCGGCGCTTCCTGGTACTGCATGGGCTGCTGAGGCGGTGGGTAGCCCTGAGGCGGGTAGCCCTGTGGAGGACCATAGCCCTGCGGCGGCGGGTATCCTCCTCCTGGCGGCGGAGGGCCGTAGCCTTGTGGTGGGGGCTGAGGATAGTAGCCGCTATCCCGGCAAAAGAAGCGGTCAGCTACGCTGCAATAACTCCCCCGTGCGTGACGGATGGGTGGTGCGATGATTGTCGAGTAACGTAGATCAGGTAGATAGGTAGGTACTCACCCCTGCTGTGGTGGATATTCTGACATGATGATGGTTGTGGCCGTCTCCTTCTTTAGTAGCCCAATTGAATGCTGTCTGGAAAAGGAGTAGATGGAAAGATGGGAAAGAATGGGGGAAGAAGTCGGAGGCCGCTCGTCGTCTCTCAAGGAATTCCAAGGGCTTTTTACGCGTGGCCGACAGTGGATACCCTACCTTGGCTGTACCTTGGCTGTACCTTGGCTGTACCTTGGCCGTTGTGTTCCTCGGGCGGAAGATCGGTGTTAGGGCCCACTCCGTCAATTACTGGGCAAGACCGAAACCGCCGATCCAATCTGATCAAGAAACCCGATCACACGACCAACCACAAAAGATCTCCCGCCGGCCTCGAATGACAGTCGGGTGGCGATGCTGAGCATTTCGATGTGCGAGGGCCACACATGTTCCGACTCAAGACCCAGCAGACTGCGCCGCAGCCCGGTCTGTAGCCGATACGTCGGAGCCGCTAAGCTCCGTCAGGTGGGCCCGGCGGAAGCGTCTTGGCGGCCGATCCAGGGGTTCACCCGATTCCTAGAAACCGGCAAGCCGACAAGGCGAAGGAAAAACCCGAGGTTGTCTCACGGTTGAGGGAGCGAGCGGCGGACGGATACATAAGGTACATTAGAGATAAGGACAATTTAAGCACCAGCCGCTCTGCATCAAAATGCCAACGAATCACGCCGCCTACGGAAAAGTTGGAGGGCGACCAACTAAGCGCATGTGAGTCAGGCCACTGCAGCATGAGGGCAGTGCCAATGGTGGGCCCAAATACGCATTCGGCTCACCACCATCTGTTTGGGTCTCTTGAAGCTAGCTTTTGCAATTGATGCAATAAATGCAGATGATTACCGAGCCCATACTGGAGATTTCCGTAAATCAGCTGGTTATAGGAGACGAATCTCGGCACCCACGCGCGGCCTTGTCGTTGATGGCCCTGAGCTGCGATGAGCTGCTGCTGATTTGGCCCCTGATTTTCCTCGGCCTGGGTGATCCTCAACGCGCGCCTGCCATGTAGTCCCAGAAGCCCACTTTCCATCACCCCCCCTCCAGTTAAAGTTTCCAAAGAAACGTGGATGCCGCCAATAAGTGATCCACAGGAATCACCCCAGGCATACATATATTATTATTATTCCTACTCCGCTTTACCCAAACGGGTGTGCCGGACCCTCTGATGCTATTTATATAGGAAAACCGTACTATGTAGGCCGGGTGTTACAGGAATTCTCACCGTAATGGCCAGGATGGCGCAAAGGCACACTTGTATGGCGAAGGTAATAAAAGATAAAGTAGATTCAGAGTTGTTGTCTAAGAGAGAGAGTTCTCTCTAGGGGTATGATGGCTCTCCTTATAAAGATGAGCCCTTACGTAAATACAGTTCACCCTGGTCGGGACTGATCCCTACTCTCTACAATCCTATATATAATAGGTGCCCCTCCAAGGAAAGAAAAAAGCTGTATCCTTATAGCGAGGTTACTAATTTACAATAGTATCAATGTAAGGCCTCTCACTACTCCTATAGCCCTTCTTATCTAGCTTATTGTCCTTCACTCAATCTACTCTAAAGAAGTCTACGTCAAACTCGTTCTCGTCTTCCTCTATAGATCCTTCGTGAGTCTTCTCCTTCTAAGCCGTTCCTCTCCGGGTCTTCGTTGCACTTCTAGTAAGGCGTATAGTTGGGCTCTCCTAGGCGTCGTTACTATCTTTATAAGAGGGACTACAATGCTATTGCTTGGAAGTTGGAGTCTATAGCGATCTAACTCTCTTTCTTCTACTGCTACTAGCTATAGCTATCGTTAGGCGATGTAGTATATAAGCTACAACGCTTTAAGTGGTCTTCTTTTCCAAGGTAGTGAAAGACTATTCTACCTTGTCGATATGTTTAGCGAGGTTCTTGTAAGTGTCTGTAGTACTAAGCTTCTTGATAGTCTTGTTAAGGTCGGCAAGATCCTTTGCCTTTGCTCGAGAGGCTATACCGTTATTAATGGCCTCCTTAATGCTCTTTATCGCCTTGGTAAACTTTTCCTAGTCAATATACTTTTATATAAGCTTCTCTAGAGTATAAAGACGGGTTTTTAGACCCTTTGCTAATCTACTATTAAGCTTGTCCTCTAGGCTATAGATTATCGCTCTTAGGGTATCGACTTCCTTGGTAAGCAAGGCTTCGAAGGCGCTATAGGTATATAGTCTAGTACCTTAAATTGGACCAACTTGCGCTAAATCAAGCTGGTTTATATAGGCGAGGCGCCCTATAATTTTACTATTGAGACAACCAATTAGATAGGTATAACGGATAGCTAGAATGCTTGCTTTTAAAGGCATCTATTTGTCGTTGGCACTAGTCTAACTATAGGTAAAAGCGGCTTTATCGAGCAATACTTTGATATAGCGAAGTATATTATTGTTGGCGAACGCTTGATTCTTTGTAAAGGACTCTTTCGTACTATCGAAAAATATATCAATCTTAGCTTCTATAGCGCTAAGAAGATTAGGGTTATCGATCTCCTTTATAGTAGTCTTCTTTGCCGTTTTGCAATCGGTTACTTGGTCGCCGATTTTATATATTGTCGGACTCGTTATATAGGTATCTAGATCGTACTAAGTAGTAGCCTTCTCTTTCTTAGCCTCTTTTATTCCTCTATAACAATAGAATCTAGGCTTTCTTGGTCTAAGCTACTAAGACCTTCCTTCGTTAAGCTAGTCCTCTTCTATAGCTTAAAACTATTTTTTGGTAGGCTTATACTCGAGTTCTAGTTCTATAGGGCTTTTATAGTTAACGCGAATTGTTAGGTCGACCTTCTTGTTAGCCTAGTGAGTCGGGGAAAACTGTCCCCTGAGGACCAGGGCCCTCTGATCGGAGGAGGTCACGTGACAGGACACCCTGCCGCTGGATTCGGCAGGTGGGGCCAATTTCTTTCGAACCATAAGTAGGGCCATCTGGGCCATTTGACTTAAACAACAATCAATCAACCTTTTCACACAGTCTTTTGCAGTTGCTTGCAAGCCACCCTTGCGTGCGCAGTGCGCTCCCTCTGAGCAGAGGGAGCCCTACTCGCACATATTGTTTTGGTCCTTGTCCGGTCCCGGGAACCCAGTTTGTTGTGGCGTTGCCTTGGACCGTCTTGTCTATCTTGTCTGTCTTGCCTGGACACTTGTCACTTTGTTACCTCCCCTCTTTTGTTGTTGGGTTGTAGGTGTAGATGTGTGCTTCTGCACCATTTCACTAGTTGGCGACCTCAATAACGGGTATAAGAGACGATATAGTAGGAAAATTGTCGGCGTTATCGGTAGTATCGATAGTAGTGGTATCTTGAGGAAGCTTGGTAGCGCTCTCCGTTTCTATAGTATCGATTGCTATAGAGATAGTAGGAGTATCGTTAGTGGCTAGTTTATAGGGGCTAGCAATAGGCGAGTTAACGATATTCTCGCTTTCCTCGATTATTTTAGTAGAAGCGATAACAATTGTAGGCTCTTTATAATAATCGCACAATAGGAATGTAAAATTGAAGATGGTAACGAATGAAGTGATCAACGAATGAGGTATAAACGAATAAGGTATAATTATATAATTGCGCGACTATAGTGAAGAGAGAAGAAGAAGGTTGCACGGTAGTGGTTATACAATAGTAGGGATCGCTCTCGTTATAGAAAGAAGGGTATATTAAAACAATGGAAGATATAGTATTCTTAAACGGTAAAGAAAAGAACTGCTTTCGCCAATATACTGCTTCTAGAGCAGTTATTCAATAGTAAGGAATGTTCTCTATATTTCTATAAACGGTATTGGTACCGTTATAGTTTCTCCCTATCGCTTGTTAAAAAGTTAACTCGTCCCGAGTTAGTCTCTAGGAGTTCGTCTCTATCGACTAGATCTATATATCTATAGTTATTCGCGCTTAGTTAGCCGATCTTCGGTAGGCTCTAATCTTAAATGCTATATAGGTCTCTAGCTATAGATATTATAGGTAGTCTTGTATTCTAGAAGGAGATCCTTCGCGTTAGATATAAGAAGTTGATATACTAGCTATTGATCGTCCTTCGGTTTGTACCCTTTCTAGCGGACCAAGTATTCTAGCGTTGCTTTGCGACCTCTCTTGCTTATCCAATACTTGACGATATAATCAATCTCCTATTCAAGCTCTCTATCGATAGTAATTGGCTCTAGTAGAGGAACTTGGCATTTAAAGGGGTCCTTGCCTTGCACTAGTTTATAAAGCTGTATAATAGAGACAATAGGATGTACTCCCTACTATAATGGGAAGTCTAGCTTATAAGCTAATCCGCCGCCTATAATCTTTAGAATCTTGAATAGGCCGGCTTTTAGTAGAGATACCTTATATTGAGGTTTATCTAGTAGCTAGTATCCTTTACCAAGGTAAAGATATATAGTATTACCGACATTGAAGTTAGTTGGTATATATTTACTATTGTACCTCAACTTGGCGAGTGCTCTAGCGATATCTAAAAGAATAGTTACTTCCTTCTAGTAGCCTTTATAGAGTACCTCTAGAGCTTCACTACTACCTTCCACTATCTTGCAGGCAGCAAGTATATCTAGAATAGAAAGGGATTTAAAGCTATATACTAGTTTATTCGGTAACTTGCCGATAGTTATAACTAGTGAGTTGTTAAGATTGTATTGAAGAGCGGGCAGAATTGTAACCTATAGTACATTAGGATTTCCAGTAGTATAGTATTTAACTACAATCTCAACTATCTAGTTTATACATTCCGACTGACCGTCGGTCTAGGGATAATATACTATAGCGAAGAGAAGGTTTACCTCTAGCAATTTAAAGATCTCTTGCTAGATACTAGAGATAAACTTCCTATCTCTATTATTAATGATCTTGGCTAGTATTCCCTAATCGTTGTTCTATAGGACTTGCAGGATCGTTCTTACCCATTCCTTTACTAAATATATCGAGTGGTCTAGTATTAATAACGTTTTCTTACTAAACTTATATATCACTATATATAGCGTATCCATTTCTAGATATCTAGATATAGCCTATATCGAGTTCTTAGCCTTTACTAACGGTAGGCTTGTAATGAAGTCTATAGCGATAGTGTAGAATAGCCTTGGTAATGGTCTAATTGGCCTCAATTCGCTAGGAGGAGGGTTTCTATCGACTTGGTTCTATCGGCAAGACTTGCACCATCTAATCCAGCTCCGCATTATCTAGGTTTTCTTATAAAAGTATATACTATCGAGAGCGTCGAGCATTTTAATAGTACTAAAGTGATATCTCTCGTCGTGGGCTACCTTAAGTAGGCTTGGTATATATAGGCGAGGAATGTATAGCCTTCTATAGCCGTCGTGATCTATATAGTACAATAGAGAGTTATCTAGTTCGAATGGTCCTAAGGGCAGTTTCGGGCGTCGATAATTACAATAAGGGTATAACTTATTATATTAATATTGCTCTAGGGTATCTTGAAGTACTTCGATAATCCTCCTATACTTGGAGTTACTCTTATACCCTTTGACGATAGTATTCCTAAACTCTAGACTAAGGATAGGGTAGCTAGTAGCGTTATCTACTAGATAGTAGATTTTATTAGCGTCATTCTATATATACCTAAATATTGTCAAGCTCGCTATCGTTGGTCCTCTCTAGAATTGGGTCGTCTTACTTAAATGTAGGTAAGCGAGAAAGTATGTCTAGGACGACATTGAATGTCCTTAGGATATAGAAGATATTAAGCTCGAATTAAGAGAGCTAGTTGGTAGCGTTGGCGAGCTTTAGGTTGGCTTTTATAAGATCTATCGTTGCTAGTAAGGTATATTTGACAATTCCTTTTGTCGATATATAATTGGTAAGTATATTCAATAGGTACCTATTCGACTGGACTATCTTTTTTAACTTTTATACTACCTATATTACCGCTACTACTTCGGCTTTAGTAGATCTATACCCTTATTCCTTCCTCGTTATTGCTCTTAATAGGAATATAATAGGCAATATCTCGTTGGTTAAGAGGTCTCTTCTAGAGATAGAATAACTATCCTAATCTCCTTTAAGTTAGAAGACGAAAAGTCTATAGGCTATCTTATAGGCGTCTAGTTTAAAGAAAAGAGGCTTATCCTTCTAGTGGTAATAGAGTATATACTAGGTATAGAGGTGTTCCTAAAGGATATAAAACGATTTCTTTTCCTCTTTGGTCGGCTCGAACTTGATAGTTAAAGTATATACCTTTCTAGCGCTCTTCGTCGCTCTATTGACAACCTTCCTTTATACTCTTCCAGCAGCTAATAGTTGGGTTTTATACTTCTATAGCGGTACCGCCTTGACGTCGAACTACGCGATACCTTTACGAAGCTATCCCGCTATACCGAGGTAGGTCTCTAAGGTCTCTAGTATATCTAGGAACTTCATCTTTTTAAAAGTAGCAATATAGTCGTCCGTCTTGAAAGTGCCTTCGCTATTCACGATATAACCGAGAAGCTATATAGCTAGGTAGGTAGCAAACGACTTAGTAGCGTTAATATACACTCTTGCTTCTATTAGGGTCTTGAATACAATCTCAAGGTATTGTAGATACTCCTCTTCTAAATTGCTAAAGACAATAATGTCGTTAATATAGGCCCTTATTGTGACGGGCTGAGCCCGGTGCAGGCCTTGGCAACCCTCGGCCAACCCTTGACAAGCACAGACCACTGACCCACTGGATGGATGAAGCTATTCCCAAATCTCAACCACCGAAGATTCTAGCAAGACGCCAGGGCCACCACACGCAAGGATAAAGACGCCCAGAGAGTCCCAAGAATCTTCTGTCTTTCCTTTCTCTCCTCAAGTTCAGTATACTTGTAGAGTCGCCATCAGATAGTTGCAATATACTTCTGAAGCCGTTACATTACACTGAACTTCCCCTTCGACGAACCCGATGAAGACGGCAATTGACTGCTTTTTAGCGGTCGACGACGATAGACCTTTCGCCGCCACCCCGACCGGCGGATACTGTGTGGATAAGTTAGATCCCTCTTCCAATAGCAGTTAGTAGGGATAGAGACCTTGGTCCAAGGGAGCCAAGTAGTCTAGACTACTGGAAGAAACCATCGAGAGAGAGAGAATCGATAGTCGAGATGTCTACCGAACTTTAGGAGGGCTAGCTGCTATAGCTGGTAAGTTAGCTAGCCGAATAGCTTACTACTATTCGAGTGGAGTAGGCGAGAGAGAGAGAGCACTTCGTGCAATAGCTAGTGGAAATTTGGGCGGAACAAGCAAGCGAATGCGAGGCGAGTCAAGAGTAGATCTAAGTCCTCCAATAGAACCTCGTCTCTATCTAGAACCTCGTCTCCCCTACCCCCGCGACCACGGCGCCGACTTTAGGTAGTAACACCCTAACAACCAACTCCCCTAGGCCTACACTAGATGTAGCTAGCGCCCTGAGGAAGAAGCCGCTCCTTTCTGACCTGCCTAAGTTCGACGGGCTACGCTCTAGTTTCCGCGCCTAGCACTTGGAGATAAAGAACAAACTGGCGGTGGACGGCCCGGTAATGGGATCCCTGTTAGACCAGTTTGCCTATATCTACTCGAGGCTGGAAAGAACGGCCTAGAATATAACCGTTGTATTCGTTGAGAGAGGCGGCGGCGACGGTATATATTGCCTCCAACGGTTTCTAATATACCTGAACGAGTATTATAGGGACCTGAACGTTTAGGCGAGGGCTATCGACCGTCTCTGAATGCTATAGTAGAAGGAGAACGAGAGCTTTAGAGCTTTTCTGCCTAAATTCGAGAGGGAGCTTATAGATAGCAATGGCGGAAGCTGGATGGATGAGGTTTGGATCAACTATCTGGAGGGAGCGTTGAATACGAAGATGTAGGAACGCTTGGTTAACTGCCTGAATATCCCTATAAACTATACTAAGTTCGTTAGAATACTCTATATGCTTGGATCGAGGATCGATAGCCTTGAGTTGGCAAGAAAGAGGGATAGTGCCCGGTTGAAGTCCCTCTAGTTCAACTAGGAGGCCTTGAGGCTAGTAGCTAAACTAGCTATATAAGCTGAGGGAGTAGATAGGATAGACTAGGAACCCTCTAATACTATAAGGATTAACTGTGGGGCCCCGAGGAAGGGCGAAGATGTAAAATAGTAAGTAAAGCTAAGGGATACCGAGGAAGGAGAGCCCTATTATAGGGAGAGACTCTACTATCGCTATAGAAAACCTGGTTATATTGTAGCTACCTGCCGATAGGCGCCTGAGGGATGTCTATAGCGCTCTTGTAAGACCCGGGTCGATCGGGCTGTACCTACTGCCCGCGAAGATATAGCTAACGACTATAGCCAATCTGGGAGTTCGCTAACTGATTAGTCGGATAGCGAGTTGGAAAACGAGTAGCCTCTGGTGGAAGTTGTCGTTAGAGGTACTAGGAGGCTAAGGCGGCTTGGAAGAAAGCCGAGGAGAAGATAGACGGGCTACTATTCTATATTAACTTGGGAATAAATAGAATTAAGTTTATTAAAGCCCTTATTAATACTAGTTGCCTATACTATATAACGATAAGTAAGACCCTCTTTAACTGCCTATACCTTCTATATATCTATATCAAACCCCAGGACCTCAAATAGGTCAATATCGTTACCAAGAGCGCCATCAAATATATAATATATACGGATATCGATATCGATGGTTATAAATAGAAGCGAGTATTCTTTTATATCGTCCCTAGCCAGAAGGACGATGTAATCCTAGGAAGACTATAGGCTGATATATAGAGGATTGTTATCTCGCCTATAGAAGGGCGACTCTATATTAGAACAAGTAGGCTAGTTGTCTAGGATAGGAGCTGCAACGAGGGTATTAAGCTCAATGTTTCCTAGTAAATAGCTAGCGTATTTAGCGCCCTTATAAAGAGAGCAAGAAGGTCTCCCCCTGGTTAGAGGGGAGCTATATAGATATTTGCTATAAGCCTAGAAGATATCGAGAAAGCGTTAGCCTTAAAGAAGTATAGCGACCCCCGTTAGAAGTTACCTAAGTACTATTACAAGTTCCTCCTATTGTTCGACCGGGCTATAGCCGATAAACTGCTACTATATCGGCCTGGTATAGACTATAAGATCCCGCTATTGAATGATAAGTCTAGTTAGGAAAAGTAGCTACTATAGGGGCTGCTATATAGGATGTCCTGTAAGGAACTAATCGTCTTATAGAAAACCCTGATAGAACTGCTAGATAAGAATTTCATTCGAGCTAGTAGCTTTCTAGTAGCTGCGCCGATATTATTTGCGAAAAAGCTAGAAGGTGGCCTCCGATTCTATATCGACTATTATAGTTTGAATGCTATTATAAGGAAGGACTGTTATCTACTGCCCTTGATCTATAAAATGCTATAGTCCTTAGCGAAGGCGAAGTGGCTTATAAAGCTGGACGTTATTATAGCTTTCTATAAGATCTATATTAAAGAGGGCGACGAGTAGAAAATAGCTTTCTAGACTCGTTATAGCTCGTTTGAGTACCTGGTTACCCCTTTTGGCCTTACTAGAGCCCTAGCGACCTTCTAGCGATATATTAACTGCGCCCTGCAAGGATATCTAGATGAGTTTACTTTAGTATATCTAGACGATATATTGATTTATTTGGACGGATCCCTCTTGGACTATAGGAAGAAGGTTAAGAAGGTTATATAGAGACTCCTTGAGGCTGGCTTATAAGTCGATATCGATAAGTGCGAGTTCGAGGCTAAGATAGTTAAATACCTCGGCTTTATTGTAGACGCCAGGAAGGGTATCCATGTCGATCTAGAAAAGGTTAAGGCTATAGAACTCTAGTAGCGCCCTAAGACTGTAAAGGGAGTCTGTAGTTTTATCGGCTTTACCAACTATTATAGGGAATTCGTCCCTAACTTCTCGACTATAGCCGCCCCTCTAGTTGCATTGACGAAGAAGGGTATACCGTTCCTCTAGATAGACGAGTGTAAGAAGGCCTTTAAGGATCTTAAGGTACTACTTATTAGCGCCCTAGTATTGGCCCAATAGGACCTAGACTAAAAGACAGTATTCGAGATAGACTTCTCTAGCTATATAACAGGCGGAGCACTCTCCTAGTACAACGATAACGGCCTCCTATACCCTATAGCCTTCTTCTCGAAGAAGAATAACCTTATAGAGTGTAACTACCCGATCTATAATAAAGAGTTGCTAGCTATAATACATTGTCTAGAGTACTGGGATATAGAGCTGTAGAGTATACTCTCCTTTAAGATCTAGACGGACTATAAGAACCTCGAGTACTTCTAGAAGAAACGCTAGCTAAGCGAACGATAGGTCCGATAGGCGGAGATCCTTGCCCGCTATAACTTTATACTAAGATATCGACCTAGTAAAGAAGTAGTAGTCCTAGACGCGCTCTTGAGGAGGGAATAGGATATACCTATAGACGACTATAACGAAAGGCTAGTAGGGAGATATTTCTAGCTTTTAAAGATCAAAAGAGGGTATATTACAATATACTAGGGGTAGGTCAACGCCCTACTAGAGAACTCTACCCCGTTACCTAGGTAAATAGCTATAAAGATAGGCGATTAAGACGGGCTATACAATAAGCCCGTGGATAGGACGGACCCTCCCCTTAACCCTTTTAATAGGGAGCCCTTTAAAGAACTCTAGAATAAAGGCTTAAAGGCCAATAACCGGTACTAGCTACTATATAGGATAGTATAGAGAGGCGAGAGGTAGATCCCGCTATAATAGGGACTCTCTATCTCTATCTTGGAATATTTAATCGACGAGGGCGGCTGCCTCTACTAGAGGGAACGAATCTAGATCCCCTATTACAAACCGCTATAGATATAAATTATTTAGGAAACCTACGATTCGCCCCTCGCCGGCTACCTAGGTAGAGACCTTATTAAATCCCTTATCAGTAGGAAATATATATAGCCAGGCCTTAGCCAAGATATATACCGGTTCCTAAGGAACTGCAATATATATAGAAGGTTAGCTATATAGTAGGAGAAGAAACGGGGCCTTCTAAAGCTACTACCAGTACCCGATAGGATATAGAACGAGTTGTCTATCGACTTTATTATAGATCTACCCCCTTCTAGACCGAATTAAGCGACCAACCTTATAGTAATTATAGATAGGCTATTCAAGGGAGTAATCCTCGAGCCTATAAAGGAAACTACTATAGATGCCGTTGCTAGTTAGTTGGTTGTAGGGCTAATCCGCTACTATAGGTTACTGTATACGATCGTATCCGATAGAGGCCTATAGTTCGTCAGCTTAATATGGGAACGAGTCTGCAAACTATTGGGTATTATAAGGAGGCTCTCTACTATATACTATCTAGAAACCGACGGCGCTACCAAAAGAATGAACCAGGTCGTCGAATACTTCCTCCGATACTTCGCAATATACTAGCAGGAGAACTAGGCCGAGTTAACCCCCGTCGCGATACTAGGAATCAACAATCGCGACAATACGTCCACTGGGATAAGCCCCTTCTTCGCTATATACAGGTACTATATCGACCTCCTAGATACGCCTGCAGGTAGGGGCGAAGAGGGCCCCCTCTAGATAGAGGGACAGTCACCATTAGCGAGAGGGGAGGCGTTTATAGCACGACTTCTATAAGCTATAGAATTCGCATAAGCCGCAATAGCCTCCGTACAGGAACGACAGGAACACTACGCCAATAAGGGTCGTCAAGTAGCGGAGCAGTTCCGAAAAGGGGACAAGGTGTAGCTACAGCTGAAGAATATATAGACCAATAGACCGTCGAAGAAGCTTGACTAGCTTAATGCAAAGTATACTGTTACCGAGCTGATCGGGTTGCATGCCTGCTGCCTCGATATACCTCCTGGAATCCACCCAGTCTTCTACGTCTCCCTGCTAAAAAGAGCTATAGAGGACCCGCTGCCGTTATAATAGCAGGACGATACGCAACCAGCCGCTATCGTCGCGGAAGATATAGGCGAAAAGGAGTGGTATATGGAAGAAATCCTGGTAGCGAAGAAAGCCGGTAGGGGATATAGGGTGCTAGTTAGATGGACCGGATACGCCCAACCAATGTAGGAGCCGCTTAGTAGCTTCTTGGAGACCGAGGCCCTAGACCGCTTCGAAGCTAGGCACGGCCCTATCACCGCCGTCCGATCAGAGGGAAGACGACGCGCTATACGCCCAGCCTAGGAGGGGGGTAATGTGACGGGCTGAGCCCGGTGCAGGCCTTGGCAACCCTCGGCCAACCCTTGACAAGCATAGACCACTGACCTACTGGATGGATGAAGCTATTCCCAAATCTCAACTACCGAAGATTCTAGCAAGACGCCAGGGCCACTACACGCAAGGATAAAGACGCCCAGAGAGTCCCAAGAATCTTCTGTCTTTCCTTTCTCTCCTCAAGTTCAGTGTACTCGTAGAGTCGCCATCAGATAGTTGCAATACACTTCTGAAGCCGTTACACTTATAAAGTGACGATTCTTAAAGAACAACCGATCTATAAATCGTTGACTAAATGCTAGGGAATTCTTGAAACCTATAAGTATAACGTTATGATACCTGGTTCCCGAGGCGAGGGGAGCAGGACTATTGATTAGATACTGTAGATTAGATAGAGAGGTTCTTGCCCCGCACTCTGGATAGATATCTAGAGTAGGTTTAGAAAGCCTCAATAACAAGCAACAATATTCAATACAACTGAACCACACCCCCTGTACAATCCTTTCTGTATCAGTTAGATCTCTCCAATCCTCTACTAGTAATCACTACTATCCTATTGCAGTGCTTATACTATATAGGTAGCTAATAGAAGAAACCTGAACTATCGAAGAGTAAGAAGATCTTCTTCCCTTATATAGCCGCAATAATATCTTCTTGGTCTAGAAGAGGATAGACATTAGGAACAGTAATCTTATTTAACAGGCGGAGATCAATTATAACTCGGCCCTTTTCTACTCCATTAACTTTGTACTATACTATAAAGGCAGGGCAAGCGATAGGTATAGGTTCGTCGAGAAATATAAGTTTTCCTTTAATGTATATCTTGTCGAACTTCTTGTCGAGGAGATCGCTATCCTTCTTGCCAAGAGGGTATAACCTAACGGATTTAATCTAGTTTTGCTATCCCTCTATAAAATTAACTCTTATTTTGCTTTCCTTAGGTATAAGAACGATTCCCTTATATTAGAAAGTGTCGTACTTGTCGATAAGAGCTTTTATATACTCTATAAACTTAGGATTAATATTGCAGATATTTATACTAGTAGCGGAAAGAATGGATTCCAAGTTCTTAGGTTTCTCGATGCCCCAAGACGGTATATAGTATTCCGTTCTAAAGTTCTCTAGAGTATACTCCTTAATAGAGGATCCCTCTATATTGTAAGTATCGATATAGTAATAGTGTTCCCCTTAGTTCGGATCGTCTATATATTTGCAGGCAGCTATATAGGCGCTAACTTCCTTTGTTATATACTATAGAACAAATTCTTTGTATAAGGTTTCTCGCAGTTTGCTAAGAGTCTCCTTATCGAAAGTGTCTAGGTCAACGAGTATACCTGTTTCGTCGCTATAGTAGCTCTCTATACGACCTAACTTCTCTCCTTTCTAAATGGTTATCGGCTTGTTGGAAGTATTGTATACAACGATGGTATATAGTGTCCTGCAGTTCACTGTCGTATCAAGAGCGAGAGGATATAATGCTATAAAGTAGTAGGCTAGTAGATCCTCTTCAGCTACCTTTTCTAGCGGTTTTGGTAGGTCCTTTATCCTAGTTTTAATTAGGCCCTTGGTATATAGGTAGATAACGGTAGTCTTGAGAGCAGTCACTCTCTATATAATATCCCTCTTTAGCTTCTAAACTACCTGACCTTTGACCTTTATACTAAAGATTAAGCGGAAACTGCAGGTATCCTTGTATATATCGATCTTTACTCTATGCTACTTTATAAAATCGGTTCTAAGGAGCATCTTCGGTTCTAGTCTGTCGATAATATCTGCCTTGATATAGAAATGACTATTTATATTGGTCTGCCCGATGGTTCTAGGGATATAGAAGTTAAATTCGGCCTAGATATCGATAGGCGTATATAACTTGACTCCCTTTATATACTTTGGCTTAATAGATATCTATCTAGGGTTGTATGCCTATAATACAATCTATAACCTGTCGACCAGTACTATAGAACATCCTATATTAAAGTAGATATTAGCGGTCTTAGTGTTGGGGTTAGCCTTGACTCCGATCTTGAGGTATAAGGTTCGTTTACGCGGTTTCCCTTTAGCTATAGGGTTATAGTTCGCTTCAATAACCTATCCCTTGTCGAACTACAAGGTATAGGTACCTATAGTAATAGCCTCTATACTACGCGATATAGTCTCCCTATCGTTTTCGCTCTTATCTAGGGAGGACGTTATCTCTATATCCGATACTTTGTCGGCGGTATAGGAGCTTTTAGTACTAGACTGCTCTATAGGCGACTTGGATAGTAAAGGTCCTCTATATCCTCTTAATAGCCTTATCGACTTAAGTATATAGCTAGGAGAACTACGAAAGTGCCTCTATAGGGGTTTCTATATCTCGAACGCGGTTCTATATATCTTATAGCTTTATATATTGGATATCGACTAGATATCCGATTCCTCGTCAAAGGGCGCTTATAGATTGCAATACTCTATATTGAATGATGCCGCTATTATAACGAAATTTATATACTCGGACTCTTCGCTACTAACTTCGCTTTCACCTTCTACAAGATATACCATCCCTTGCTTGATAAGATCTTCTTCCTTTCGCTCGGCGTTAGGACTATCGCTATAGACGATAGTCTCGTTAATATATAAGAAGGTGCCGTCCTTATTGCGTTATTCGCGACTATATACCTTCTATCGGCGGTAACGTCGCCCTAGCTAATATCTATAGAGAAAACGCGATCTATCTCGTCCACCTTAGTATCCTTCGTTATATAGGTATAACTAGTTTCGAAAGCCTATATTAGAGTGCCAAGGATAGCGCTATTTATCCTGACTTCTCTTATAGTCTCGTAAACTATAGGAGTAAGTAGCTTCGCGTCTATCTAGGCTATAACGTTTATCTAGATACTATAACGAGATATACTAGGTTCTACCGCTCCAATTGGCTATATCCGAATCGCTTCTAATAAAGGAGTTATCGGCATTTATCGCTATAGAGTGACCAGGTTTCCTTGCCTTCCAATAGAGATCTTCGGCAACTACTATCTCCTTTTGCTCTAGGTTAGCCAAGTACTCTCCAATCTTATCCTTCTCTATAGGTTATACTACTAGAGCTTGGAGTCGGGGATATATACCCTTATATAGTCAAGTGAGGAGTTGCTAGTTAATCTTGTTGCCCTAAACTCTTATATACCTAAATATCTCTATTGTAAATACTCTAATAGACCTCCTTTTAATACTATCCTCTATAGTAAATTCTCCTTTGCTATTTCTAAGCTACTGGCTAGTATCTTTAAGTTTAATACCGAACTATTTATAGATCTTCTCTAATCAAGTATCGAGGTTAGCTTTAGTAGCAACTCGTTCCTACTTTAAAAGCTATTGCTCCTACTAGATAAGCGCTTGTCTATAGAATAGAAGCGATAAGTCTCGTTTAAGGATAGTCTTCCGCGATAGCGACTTATAGACTTCCTTTACTCTCTTGACCTATAGGTTAATATTATAATAATAGAGCTAATTCTTATTATAGAAGATATCCTTATCTCCTCTAATATCTCGTCCTATATCTAGCTAAAAGATTCCAGTCTCCTAAACCTTCTATTTAATATCCTTAACTACTAGGGAGGGTATCTAACGGTCGGCTCCCGAGGATCCAAGTCGAGCGAATCTAAGCTTATTTACAAGCTCTATAATCGCTATAGCCACTATAGACTCTATAAGGTATAGTCCATTGTTCCCTATCGACTAGAGAGTATTACTACCTACTATAGTAGCGGGATCAGGGCTTAGCAATTATTGATTAGCTAGTTCTAGATTATATAAAGAGAATGGATTATACAATTCTATCGACGATACTATTCCTAGTAAAGACGCGTCTCGCGTTGCTTGCAAGAAGATTCTCTAATGAGTTGTCGTTTTTAGCGGGGTTAGGGTCTAAGCCCCTAGAATTTTCGGGGTCTAGGAGGCTCCCCTCGAATATATTGGCTAGCTTGGCCTAGGAATCGTGCCGTCTTCGACTACTACTATAAACTTAGTAGTAATACTATCGAAGATAGACTTCGCAATAGTACTATCAACGTTCTAGTCCTAAGGCTACTAGATCGCTAGTATAGAAGCGATATAGTTGTATCGTCTGCCGCCTTGGTTAGAAACTTTATATAGGCAGGCTACATGCTCGATAGCGATTCTCTTCTCCTCAGGTACTTTAGTCTACCAACGAGTTTTTAGGTTCCTTGTAATAAAGGCAATCACCTATTAGGCTTGCTCGATATCGGTATCGTTTATCTATTGTCGTCAACGTTCCGGCTGGTCGTTAGCTCAGTTAAGAGTGCTATACCGGAAGGACTCGCTATCGGAAAACGAGTCTCAACGGTCGGGGTGAAGTGGTTCTCCCGCAATCTTAGTAGATACTCTCCCTTACTACTTGCTTAAAAAGTAGGTAATGGGGGCATCAGTTCGATTCGGTAGATAGGCACCACTTGTTATAGGAATTCTTACTATAATAGCTAGGATAGCGCAAAGGTATACTTGCGTGGCGAAGGTAATAAAAGATAAAGTAGATTTAGAGTTGTTGTCTAAAAGAGAGAGTTCTCTCTAGGGGTATGATGGCTCTCCTTATAAAGATGAGCCCTTACGTGAATACAGTTCACCCTGGTCGGGACTGATCCCTGCTCTCTGCAATCCTATATGTAACACCGGGTGAAAAACCTATATCAATGAGTAAAGGAAAACAATGATAAAGAGTGCCAGATAGTTGCAAAAGAGAGAAAGGCCTTATATAGGCCTTGAAGACTTGCTAGTCTTCGACTCCGTCTTCGGGTGCCTCCTCCTCTTCCTCGACCCCCTCTGCTTCTAGCTCTAGCTTCCTAGCTAGACTATATTCCGCTAAGCGCCCCGAATCCATCAGCCAGCCCAAGACCTTCCTCAACCGCCATTGGTTCCGGGATCCCTCGCCTTGCAATGTAAGACGAAGATCTCGGTGGGTGCGAATTTCTGTTCTTTGCCAAGTTCTAGGCTTTGGCGGTATTGGGCACTATATAACAAGGTGCTCCACTGTTTCCCTTCTCTCCCTACATCTATAGTACGGAGTGAAGAAGTCTGGGACTCGTTGTTTAAAGAGGAAGTCTTGCAGGCCGATTGCCCCTGTGCGAGCTTGAACTAGTAGGGAGCTCTGAGCTTTAGTTAGATTTTGGTGCTTTTGTAAGGTCTTGTCGGTGAAGATAGTGCCGGGAGGGTCTTCGTCAGCTAGTCTAGTAGGCTGGTCTCTAACTTGTTATCTCCAACGGCCTTCCTACGCCTAGATTAGCGCCTTATCTACTGTTGGTTCTGGTTGTTGTTGCCTATCACTTTGACTTTGGTCTTGGATTCCCTAACTAATCTACTATTTGATTGTAGTAGTGGATTTCTCGATGATTGTAGGTTTTGGTTGATTGAGAGGCCTTCGTCCCCGTCTTCTTCTTTGGAACCTCCTTTGGATCTTGTTATAGGTCTCTGTAATTAGAGAGCCTGGTGGTCGCCGTGGTGTTTCTAGACCCTGCCCTGATTGTAGAATCGGGGTTTGTAACCGGGTTTCGAAATCTGCAAGTCTCTTGTTGAGGTATAGATCTAGCGGTAGGACCCAGGTTTCGGTTTCGAAGTTCCTGATTGGAGTAGCTTTATAAGCTCTAGCGACAATCTTGAGGCTCCTAGTCTAAGCCTTGATCAGTCTCTTCGCTAATCCCTGTAGCTTGCCTTCGACTAGAGTAGGTAGGTAATAGTTGGTGGCTCTATAGGATATAGCGCTTCGGATATACTTGATATAGACTTTATAGGCCCGGATAAGGTTCGGACCCTAGGTCTTTACTACTATTCTAGATAGGGCGAAGTCTTAGGTTATTAGTTTTCCTATTACTTTAGCCTTATACGCTCTCTAGTTGAGCCTCTAGTCGAGCTATACTCCAAGGAACCTAGTATTCGGTTTTAGCTTTACTATAGTAAATCCCTAACTATAGGCTAGTCGAAGTTCGTCTTTCTAGTAGGTTCGACCTTTATTGAAGTAGACTAATTCACTTTTAGCCGGACTGAAATCTATACTATAGGCCTTGGCCTATTGAAGATATATTGCCCAAGCTTTCTCTAGCTACTAGTAGTTGGTCCTAGGATTCTTTCTAAAGGCTAGTAGGTTCGTATCGTCTATAAAACCTATAAGACTAATATAGGGTTGCTTCTCTCTTAGTACCCTATATAGGGAGGCAATATATAGGGTAAAAAGAACGGGTGAAAGAGGGGAGCCTTAAGGAACCCCGGCTTGGATGCTGGTCTACTAGGCTTGTTGACTGTCGAAGAGAGGGTCGCTTTGTAGCCTGTAAGCTAGGCTCTTATCCAATAGACTAGCTACTAGGGAAAGCCTTGGTCTTGGAGAGTGGCGAGTAGCTAGGTATAGTTGACTCTATTGAAGGTACCTGTAATATCCAGTTGTAGTAGAGAAGCTGTAGCCTTCTGTCTCCAAGCCTCCTAGACTTGGGCTGTAACTAGCCGAATAGCCAGTTCTATAGACCTATGTTCCCTGTTTCCTATCTATTCATCGGGTAGCAGGCTGTAGGCTTCGGTCACCTCAATTATCCTCCTTATAGCTACTACCTCGATTACCTTTCTAAGGGTAGGCAATAGAGAAATCGGCCTATATCCTCCTAGGGTTTAATAGTCTACTAAACTTTTTCCGGGCTTAGGGAGGACTATAGCTACAGCCTCCTTAAACCTCTTAGGATACTATTCCAGCTCGAAGCATCTCTAGGCTAGTATAGCCAGCACCTGGTATAGTGGCCACCTATAGGCCTTTAGTAAGCCTATAGGTAAGTGGTCGTTACCTAGGGCCTTCTAGGGCTTGGCCCTAGATAAGACTTCTTTGATTTCTTCTGGTATTACAACCTAACTGACTTCGAACTTTAGCTCCCTTAAGTCCGTCAAACCGGGATCCTGAATATCCGATAGGTCGGCTAGTAGGTTTAGAAAGAAGCGTTCTACCAACGCTATAGCTTTCTCGGTGTATATTGATAGGGTAGGCGCGCTAGTTAGGCCTATAAAGGCTAGTAGTTATAGGAGTTTAGTCGGCTTGAAACTCTTATAGCGGGCCCAACATTCAAGTTTCTAAAGCAAGGCTATATTATATATAGCCTCTTATATAGTTAACCTCCAAGCTCTTGTCCTTTCGTCTTTAACTGCCTTCGATAGGTCCTTATATCTATAGTTGAGTTCGGTTTTATTGTAAGTTGTTGGGACCATCCTATATATCCTTTCCACTCGTCTAGCCTCCTCGGCTATCCTCTAAACCTCTAAGGTCCACTAAGGAGACTAGAACCTACTATTGACTTTCCTTCGAGGAGTGCTAACTCCCGCAATCCTTATTAGTTCCTCTACAAGCTAGCTAAAGGCGCTATCAAGACCTTCGATAGTTTGGATTCTACTTTATAGACCTAGGGGGCCCAGGTTATCAAGGCCGATAGCTAAGGGCAAGAGAGCTACTTTAGCTTATATTCTTTATCTATCTATCTTCTTCTAGTCCTATCCTAGAGGTTGTACAAGCTATTGTAATCGAGGGGTATACGTTTCGAGTACTTAGGGATAGTGATCTAATTTCCCCCTTTCCTCGATACTATAGTGGGAGTGCTATATACTCCCTGACGCCTATATCAAGTCGAGTGTCGATGGTCTACCTCTCTATGCTCCCTAGGGTTCCCTAGTTATAGCACCTCGAGGGGTAACTAAGTTGAGGCCCTAGTGAGCAGCTAGTTGAAGTAGGGCTTCCAAATCTGGTTCGTATCGATCAAACTGGTCCTATAGCGGGTAGTGGAGATTGAAATCGCCTATAAGAACCACTGGGTAGACTAGCTAGTACCGCTCTAGTAAATCCCTTAGGAGGGTCTTGTTGGTAGGAGGGTTATATACCGACTAAACCTCTAGACCTTTCCTTTCCATCATTAGGAACCATACTCTATACTAGTCTCTTGAAGCCTTATAGTCCCATTGACTAATATCTAATTTTTTGCTGACGAAGATGGCTGCTCGTCCCTTTTGCTAGTATACTAAATAGTATCGGCTACTTCGGGGGCAGTAAGTGTGAGGATCAAGGATCCAAGGGTGATATGACCAGAGTGACAGGGTACGAGCAGTGCACACGCTGCGATTTTGCAGGTCCCGAGTTAGGGGTAAGATAGTAGTATCATTGAACTCTGCCTTCCTTCCTTTGCTCGCCTCCTGTATGCCCTTCTTATCCCCCGTGATAGTTGCTGACCATTCTGACCCCCACCATTTGTCATCGCTCTATCACGCTCCTTCGCGCTATCACAGCTTCCTTCGCGCTATCACAGTTCCTTCGCGCCGCTACTGCACTCAGCTTACGCTGACTCACTTTGGCGTATCTGCGTATCCGGGACCTCCTTCCGCACTGCTCATCCAGTTCTCACAGGTATAGCGGTTCCTTTCGGCAGTAGCGGCTATTATACCCCCATTTCTAGCACCTGAAATACTAGGTTGGCTACAATACGGCCTAGTACGGTTCGTAGCTAAATATCTATACCCTAAAAATCACTCCTGTATTACAGGCAGTTTTGGCTTCCTGTTGGTTGGTTAGGGTAACTAAGACGGTTACCTAACTAAGGTTCTAGTCTTTCGGGTACTAGAACTTGACCCTTTCAAGCGACTTCAGCTTGAGCTCTTGGCCGAAGTCAGCTTCCGTAATGCCCTAGAGGTCTGGCTTTCGGATTCCTTTGATTATAACTGCGAAAGTTCGTTGGGCCTCTCTAGCTTGGTTTTTAAAGGCTTGTTGAATCCAGTCCTTGTAAGTAGAGTGCTAGTCCCGGGTAACCGAGTTAGCGAAGGTGACTATAGTATCCCCGCTAGGGAGTTTCCGTACCGCAATAGCTCCTTTTTTATTCGAGGCTTGGTTGACTGCCTATACGATTTCTAGTAGGTTGCGTTTAGCCAAGTCTACTAGTATACCGTCTCCCTTGATCAAGATTTCCCGGCGTAGCTTAGCTAGGACTAATTTGGTTGGCTAGGTAGGAGTTGTAACGGTGCCTCGGGCTACATCTACCTAGGTTCGAGTTGGTTATATAGGTCTAGCTAGTTGGATTTCACGAAAGGCCACTTTTACTTCCTTAGCTACTACCTTTCGTAGGTTAGGCAGCGTAACTAATTGTATCGGGGCTAGAGTTATTGTAGTAGCTTGCTAATAGGCTTGTCGGATATCCTAGGCTAGGCTACATACCCTGTCCTTGCTCCCAGTAGGTACAAAGGCAAGGAGGCTGTCGACTAGGTTGTTGAAGGCTTGGGTAGTAAGACCGTTCTTTGGGCCGCTAGTAGCGTGAGTGGGCTGGCCAGGTCGGTTAGGAGGCCCGTTGGATAGTCCGTTGGAGCTTCTTCGTGTAAAGGGGTTGTTCACAAGTACGTCGAGGGAGATGGAACACGATGTCTCAGCAACGATAAGGTGATGAATACAACACGAACAGCCTCCTTGTATTTTCAGAGAGAGACTGATCCTTGCGGATCAGAAGTTCTCTCGCGGGTGTAGTGGCACGCGAGGTTCTTATCTATCAGGTATCGTGACATCATTGTGGGGCATCCGCCCTGTCACTCCGATCCTGTCTCTGAGGCTCTCGTTACACTTCGGCCCTATTGTTGAGGTTATTGATTCGTTAGGCGGGAAGGGCGAAGTAGGCCTAGGGTTGACGAGGGTAAAGATGATGATGATGTCGTCGGCTAGGTATCAGGGATCACTATAATAGAGGGACCCTCTCCCATCTCGATATCGGGTCCTAGCGTTGCCATTGTCTAGAAGGCCAGGGAGCGATGCGCTAGATTAGGGGGGGTGGCTTGCCGGGTAAGGGGGGTGGCTATTTGGGTATGGCTGACGTTTATCGATAAGGTCGTCGGGACGGTGCTATATCGATAACGGTGCCTTATCGATAACGCTGACTAATCGGCTGTGAGGATTTTGCCCGTTGGCTGTTCTCAGTTGTACCCGATTTCCGGCCCCAATTGCGCATGCGCAACTGGTGCCGTATGGCTGCAACTGGTATCGTTGGATAGGGCTTTTCCAGAGGAGTCGATTGATGTATGTTGCGGCTATTTTCACACCATGCTAAATACTCTTCATCTTATGTCTCCTCAGATGCGTCCCCAGGCATACATATAATTATAAAGACGCCTTCATGTATATCTCTTCCAAAAACCAAGCACGTTATTCCTAATATGTATAATATGACTTTCAATCTAACCTACTAATCTCAGGGTACTCTACTGTAAATTTAGAGAGCATAGCTCTAGAGTTGCGTTTTGTGTTCTCGTTATAGTTATATTATATATCTAGAACTTGATCTTGTTGCTATGCAATAAGTTTGATGAGTTTTGGAGGTCATTTTAACGTATCTAGCAGAGGAAGGAGGTATAGAAACATGATGACCAAGACCAGGAGGGTTCTCAAGGGAAGAATGACCAGGGTGACCAGGTACAAGCAACGCACAAGCTTCGATGGAGCAGACTACTAGGTAAGATGGAGGTGGATGATGGTTGCATTGAACTCTGTCCCTCTCCTTGCTCTAGATCTACCTCCTTTTATAGACTCTCTTAGCCTCGATGCACAGTTCCAAGTCAGGTTCTACGGCGTCATTAGTGCTTCACTATTGCGTCTAGCGGCCCTTGCTCATCCCTCAGTCTCGATCATGCTTTGCTAGCTTCCTGCTGTGCGCTGCACCGTTGTCACGCCTTTTGCGTTTAGTCGTTGTGTCTCTCTGCTTTTGCCTACTCTAGCCCTCTGTGCATTCACTGCTCCTCAGACACCCCTTGCCCCGACTAGGTACTGCTATACATGATGTAGAAGGATGCTATTCCGGCGGGTGTAGCGTTTTGTTTTTTTTTTTTGTTTTGTTTTTTTTGTAACTATTCCAAAATGCAAAGATATCATATGTGAACAACTACGTTAGTTATTTAAAATTAGTAGACTTTACTTGAATGTCAAACGCTGCATGGGCATCCTCACAAGCCGATGTAGTAACCCGAGTGGTGGGTATGTATCGGAGTTGCAGGGTAGAATGGGGATAATTATCCTATCGTTTTCAAGTTCAGGGCTCCCACATTTTAAGACCCCGAGACATTATTTTCGTTTCCCCCCCTCCATCGCCCCAAAACGCTTTTCTGCGCCACTTGCCTCCCCGGGAAGAGCTCGCTTCGGTTATGCGCACTATAGTAAATTCGGAAGTCGGTTTCGCCTTCAGATCAACTTACCGCTTTGCGTGGAATAGGCTATTCGGAACATAAAGGCCGCGACATACTGTATCGGACCGCGCAGGGTCTGGTGGGAAGGCGGTAGCGACATGCGGGGCAAACGCTTTCAAAGCCGGCAAAGAAGCCGTCAGCGTGGGCGTCTTTCAACCTGTATCTGCATCTGAGCCGCTATCTTATCCCTCTGCGGATAGCTCCCGCCTATTGTACGAATGCTGCAGCCTCCGTCAATGCATATCGTGCCAGCGCCAGGATCGAACATACAAAGGCCTCAAGACGGAAGGGACTGCGCTAGGAGATGCACATGAGAAGATCCCCGTCTCGCAACATGAGACATGGATTCAGTTTCCGACTTGACCGAGTCCCAAATTGAATGCCATCGCCCAACATCACCATGATACTAGACAATGGTGGATAGGGTCACCTCATCGATGTGGGTCTAGACGGCGCTGTGGAGAAGGCTGAGGTAAAATGGGAGTAGGCGTGTGGCTACAGATATGGTCATATTGGCAAGAAAACACCATAACATGATGATAAGTTCGGCGATCCAGGCCGTTCACTAGCCTAAACTGCGAGGTTTCTGCAGTCTACAAAGTCGTCGTCTACAAACGGCGACCCAGTCCGGATACCATACACTTGGTAGTCCCACATTTGAGGCCTCCCCTTTATCAGTTCATGCAGGAACTCAAACGACCCGGTAACATTCACTTGTCCTGACGTCTCCTCCTCCATCGCAGGAGCTCCCCAGAATACCGTGGTGCGGCCACACAACATCTGACCGTCCTCCCCTATGTTGAAACGCGGGAAGTTGATGACATTCTTCATATTCACACGCAAGAACGGACGTCCCTCCCGGGTGACTTGCATAGGTGCTGTCACCACGACAGATCGGCCGCTCCCATCCGCCGGAATCGCCTTTAGAGCATGCGGGTATGGTCCGTACGCATCACACTCGGGTTCGAAGACAGACGGGACGATATGCGGAACCTGGTACTGCCGCGCGACATCCATGGCGTAACTTGGGGTTCCGGATTGGATGAACTGCGCGTATACGTAGCGGAAAGGCGTCTTGCCGTCGCGCAGGGCGTCTACAAAGGGGAACTCAAACGAGATTAACTGCGGAGGGATGTCCCCTAGTCAGTAAAAGAAATGGTACAGAAGCGAGGCACATATCTGACCGAGTACGGGGGCCTCCACATGTCGTCAGGAGCCCGAATGTCGTGCACATAAAGTGCACGGACTAGCAAAGGGATGTAATTATCTCTGTATAACTCATACTCGCGGTGATAGGCCTCGTCAAGGAATCCGAGTCCCTCAGGCAGTAGAGACTCTGCAATTTCACGAACGACAAATATGCTGGCGAAAGTGCCGTTTGCCATGCCAGTAATGTTGAGCGGGTAGTCTTCGGCGATCGGATTGTAGCTAGACTGAGTTCGGCATCCTGGCTGAGCCAGCATAAGTGGCACGCAGAATAGGAAGGCCAGCGCCTGCGTCAGGGCCACTACCGGTCGTTTGTAGAGGAGCGATGACATGTCTAGGTGAAGCTGCAGGATTGAGAGCGGAGATGTGGCGTGGGTAGAGACCCGATCGATCGCGTCTGCGGCATCGCGCCCTTTTATACAAGTACTAGAGGAATAAGACGCAGCAATACGACCATTACGATAGACCTCCCTAATATCTAAGATGCCTCACCCTGGCGACCTGGAATGGATTGTCGGCCTCTCTCCGGGGGCTCCTCACAGAGCAGGTTGCATCGAACGCGGGGTCATCTTCGAGAAGGGTTACAGTGCAACGAGACGGTTATCAGAAATTGCTCGAGGGCACGAGCCCGAGAATAGAAGCGTGTAACGTATAGTGGATTTTCTCCCCTATTTCCAGCGGTCGGAAAACTCCGACCGTGAATTATCCGTCTCGGCGTCCGGGGCGTAACAGGCGAGATATAGAATGACCAAGGAAACCCGACGCCACTCGGTCATGGTAGGTCCATCGATATCTCTTGTCACTGAACTTAAACAGTTCTCCTGATTCAATAGTCGATGGCTACGCTCAAGATTACCGGTTAATCCTTTGTATGTCAAAATAATGAGTCAACTCTTCAATACGCAACTCGGATCACCCTCCGACACCTTTCATTGGTCGATCGATCGGCGGGAGGAGTCAAGATGAGAGATATGGCGCCAGTGTTCTCCATCCTCTCAGTAGTGAGGTTGGCTGGCCTCAGATAGTAAACGCGAGTCGAGTACTCCCGGCTACCGGCCTCGCAGTGTCGAGAAGGGTCAGGTCGGAACCTAGTCGAACGCGCCAGGGGGAGATAGGAACTGGCCACTACCACTCGGCCTACAGAGACCAACAGGGGAGGAAAGGGGATGTGGTAGCAGGGGAGGCTGTTGCCAACGTAGTTGACCATGCCAGCTAAACTGTTACCAATAACGGGGTGCAAGTATAGCAGTTCCACGACCCCCCCACCCCCCTCTCCCCTAACAATCAGGAGCGAACCTTTACCAAGAACGGACGGGCTTTTTTCTAGTATACTTGACAGGGCACTCGTACCTTATAACACTAATAGGCGGGGTGTAAGCAGAGAGTACTGTAATAATTCTGAGAGAGAGCGTTCTACGAAAGAACAATACGAAAAATTATACCTTGCCAATTGCAAGGAAGATTAAATATAAACCTTAACACAAGACTCTTATAGTTCAGATTAGCTTTGGCAACACATAGGCGCTAAGGCTGCTCATGTTGGTGGGGGAGATAGGTCGGCATTGTCGGGTATAGTAAACCCGGTATTGCCGATCAATTTGGTCATGAAGTCAGGTCGAATCACCGAGCCATTTCTTAAGCGGTAAGTCTCCTTACCTTATACTCCAGTACAAGTTGCCACTACATATAGCTCCCGCCTTCACTCTTCAGCAATTGTCTGTATTGTCCTGTCCTGCCATACACCATTTTATATCAAGTTCCTAGGATCATTTTCCAGCCTCTAATCCCAATGACGCTGACCATTGGCATTTTCCCCGCTTCGGGCGGTCTCGGAACAAGCACCTATACGCATCTCCTAAAACTTGTCCCCAATAACACCGTCGTCCTCGTCAACCGGTATCTAGAGAAGGTACCACAGTCTTACATCGATGCCGGGGTGCGGGTTCGCAAAGCTTCGTACGAGAGCACGCCGTCCGAACTCAACGCTGCCTTTTTCGACATCGACGTCCTCTTCCTCATCTCGTATCCGAGCCATGTCCACGACTACCGAACCAAGGCATGTGCATTATCTCATATCCATTCAAGCGACCATCGTACCTAACATATGAATCCGACAGGTCCACATCCGCGCCGTGGACGCCGCCAAAAGTGCGGGCGTAACCCACATTTTCTATAGCTCGCTTGGCTTCGCAGGGGACTACCAATCCACTTCCCTAGCAGAGGTGATGCAAGCGCACCTCGATACGGAGCGCTACCTCGCTAAACTGGCCGACGAGGACAACAGCAGTCCGCTCACCTACACCTCCATCCGTGAGGGCCTGTACGCGGAATCTACACCCATCTACACGGCCTTTTTCGATCCCCGTCAACCAAAAACGTTGCATAACGGCGAGATCTGCATCCCGCACGACGGATCCGGGCCCGGCGTCGCGTGGGTCAAGCGCGACGAGCTGGGCGAGGCCTCGGCCCGGCTGATTGCATCCTATGCCAAGGACAAGAGCGAGTTTCCGTTTAAAAATCACACGGTCCTGCTCACCGGGTCGAGAGCATGGTCGCTGAGCGAGACGGTCCAGGTTCTAGCCGGGATTGCGGGCAGGGAGCTGAAGATCAGAGAGGTTTCGGTGGATGAGTACGCCAAGTTACCCCGGGTGCGGGAGTGCTTCGGCTCCGAGGAACTCGCGAGGACTTGGGCGACAGCTTGGGATGCCATACGGGCGGGTGAGACAGCCGTGGTCACGCCAGAGCTGGAGGGGATCTTGGGGCGCAAATCGGAGGCGTTTGAAGTTGCAGTGAGAGAGCACTTTGCTTAGCGTACAGTGCTCTCCATGCCCAGGAGCAAGGGGAATGGGAATTGGTAAACCGAGGTTTTTACATTTCTTGTGGGCATATAGAAGCTGGGCGGGTCGAAACAGTACTCCTCTCCGGTTTCATCGTCGATGACGGCGGCCTTGCCGTAACAGAGATCCTCGTGCACCAATGACGGCTCAATTTCCCACCCATTTGCTCTCCAGCGGCCACAGCAGGCAAGGGATAACATTTTACAAATAGGTCAAGTTCAGCACTCGGCATTGCCCTATTGTCACACATTTTCGGGGCAGACATGACGTAGTTAATTGTCGAAGGAGATCTCCCAGTTGACAGTCCATGTGTTACCCTGCGGCGAGTGTCTACTTGTAGTTTGCACAACGGAAGCAAACTTGTCTGCGGAATGCTTCTCGGCAACTGCCCACGGTCAGCGAATATTGGTGTATAGGTCGAGAATCCGGATTTTATGGTCCTGGTAGTCTATCACAACCTCCAACACCCAGTTCAAGAGAGCGGTTGTGCAACGCGGGCTATTCATGGTAGATTAGTCGCTCCAATCTGGCGACAGCCGAGCACGCCAGATATGAGTTAAATAAACTTGAGAGCTGCGGCTAAGTAGAGCGGTTTTGGCTGGCCATCGCAGGTGCACAAGCACGGCATGGGCGATCGGAGAATGTTGGTTTTGCGTCTGTTTATGGATTCTTAGCGAGCGAGGCTTGCGGATCGAGACGGCATGGTCAATGTGTGGCGAGGTTCGTAACAAGCAGCCCAATCCCTATACGCCAGAGCGGGCTTAAACTAGACCGTGGCGTTGAATGATTCCCCAAGAGGAGCCCGGAGGGGGTCATAGTGTTGGAACCACTGCGCGGATGGATTTGGCATCAAGATAGTACGATTTCACCCAAGTTCAAAGTCATTGAGATGAAGGCGTATATTGTCATATCATTTGCAAAGTCTGACCAAGTGGGCGCTACTGGGCACCAGTTGACGCCCAAGGGAAATTGCCCCCGGCTGGGGTCGTTCCCCACACGGCAAGTTCCGACACATAGCAAGTCCGAGTCTGTAGTAGTGGTGGAGTGGTACGATACTGGAACAGCCGCTGCTGTAAAAAAAAGAGAAGCCGAGGTGGGGGCTGTCGGTATTCATACGGATCTGGGATCACATGGTCAAGACCGCCTTGAAGGGTGTACGCCCCTGCTCTCGACGGGGAGTTGCTCTATCCGGTAGCGGATACCGCGACAATCGGGTATCCTCAAATGATTCAATACGATAAAGACCCAATCGTTTACAGTTGCTAGACCGTGGACTTGTCAATTTGTCATGATGGCTTCCGCGACCTCTGGCAACACTTCTATTTCCTCCCGCTAGATCACTGCGATCAAGACAGAACTAACCCGGCAGCGCCACGGTGAAAAGAATCCAGGTTATAAACCGCATACGAGTTGATTATATCCGCTTTCCCCGCTAGCGCCGGGTAATACGGCCTCAGCCCTAACCGGAATCTCGAAACCTCGAAACCAAGAGGTCGTTCCTAATACCTAACGGTCCCAATGTTTGTGGCAAAACATGTGCTCTAGCAACATAGGTTGTTACAAAACGGGCCAATATTGAGCAACTCGATACGTCTCAAACTCTACTAGATACTATATTCAACTCGAAGGCAGGCCTGTATGGGGCATCAGTAAGATCTTAAGGGACCTGCATTAGTGACGAGTCGAAACCCGCGATCCAGAGAACACAGGTAGCAAGTCAACTCAATTCAAGAAAGGCGATATAACGTTGCAGTCGGTGTCTATTCTCCCCCCCGGTATTATATTGGACTGTTAAATACAAGGTAGTTTGGCTGATCTTTGGTGAGACTTCCTCCGTCGCTTGAATACGACTGCCAGAAATCATGAAGCATTTGCCTCGTTGATAAGCTGGTTTGGCAGCACTGTAGTTTGTCTCCGGCGGTGATAAGTACTCAAAGTGGACAATACCAACATGGACCAGAACCTAGACAGTCGGGTATTTTCTCTGCACGGTCCGGCTAAAGAGCCTTGCAGCGCTTGAGCCTCACAATAGCTCAGCCTGCCACTTGAAACTGGGGTTCATACCGAGAGTCCGGTGAAAGATATAGGCATTTTATTACACCCAATTACTGGCACGGATTTCATGCTCCTCTGCCTGCCATCTGGATCTGTAGCTGTTGTTGAATCGAGTCTTCCGATGCAAGTTCCCCACATCCAATCTAGGTTGCCATTGCAAACGCAGTCAATAAACAAGCACCTAGCTATCTTCTCGCGTAGTGGAAATATGGAAACACCGAAATTCCACAAATCAAAGACGCTGGGATCTTCCAACTCAACCCATGTCCGTTTGTTATTGGTTTGGTTCTTTTCACGTACTTCACGAAGACAAATGGAACAGTGGCGAGGCAGGTGTGATGCGCCAAAGAGCTCAGCCTTCTATATCAGTACGATATTAAATGTTACTTTGGCCCCGTTAATGCTCTCCGGCCTAGTCAGTACCCAGTTCCCAGCTTCCACCGAAATCGCTCAAGGTCTAACGGAACGCCCCAAGCCAGATTAGATGCGGTAGTAACCCCGCGTTTGCAATTCCGTTTTCTTTTACAATTACCGGCACCTGGTAGATTCTGAATAAGGTTGCGATAATCCTATTATATAAAGACCATCATACGACCCATTGAATCATGACTCCTCTGCTTACTCTCTCCTTCCCAGCAGAATCAGACCGACTTGCCCGATCCCATTTACTCTTCCAAACATACCTATGCTTCTCCTCGCTTTTTTTGCGGCCATGGCCGCGGCCGTTGTCATTCCTGTCCACGTCGGCTATCAGGACCTTCCGAAGTTCTACCCTGAAGTCGTTTACGCTGATGTTGGAGACATAGTTGAATTCCACTGGATGCACGGTACCCATGATGTGACCCTGTCTCACATCGATTCTCCATGCCAGCCGTATTTTGGCGACTATGCCTCATTCTATTCCGGTGCGGCATCGGGAGCTGTTAAAGGTTGGGTAAGTAGGTGTGGCTGCTATTACATCTACTTGACTATGGAGTTGAAATTAATAGAGAGGATCGAAAAAAACTCCTAGGATCCGTCTATCTTCCGCGTTACGATCAACAGTACTTCTCTGAGCGAGATGTTCTTCTATTCCTCTGTTGGATCCGACTGCAATAAGGGCATGGTAGGGGTGATAAACCCTAGTCATGAGGACATGTTGGATATCTATAAACAACTCGCCGTCGGTGCGAAAACGGTGTCCGCGGACTATCCGGCAGGCGGGGAGTGGACCCCTCCAGGTACGTATTAACTGGGTAACAACTCTTAGGGCCGTCTATAATTATACGCTAACTGTTCCTCAGGTCCCGTCTATTGCGCCTGGTGTTATGATATCGAATAAGCCAGTTATTTTGAACGGCCTGCACGGCTGCAAGAGACAGACGATTGGACGGTAGAGACCCTCTCTTTTGGAGAGTTAACGGCTCATATTCTCTTGATTTCCTTCATTTTTTGTCAAAAAGGTCTATAAGGCCGAGCCACTCTTTTCGGTATCGACGCAGATTGCCCATATGATGACCGGACGTTCTCCGCTGCAAGTTAATGCATAGCTTCATCTTTACTTTCTTGTACGCCTTTTTGGCGGTTTTAGTATGAGATATATCGCTTACGTTTACAACATATCATTACGCTGTCTATTCCATGCCATTCCAGCGTAGATGATGGCGTCATTGTTCCAGGGTCAGGGGGTCGTGGTGAAGCCTCCCAGGTACCATTGCCCCGTACGACACTGGCCTTGCAGTTTTTATAAGGCGAGATTCATGAATTGACGTGGGAAAGGATGCCACATTCGCTAAAGGGAGGATGGTGGGAGAATGGAGTCGGCAATTTCTAGGAGCTTCAGGGGCTCTGAACTACATTCCTGGCGACGTCACCTATCCCCGCACTGGGGAAGGTAATGTTCCCTATTGATATGCAGCTAGACGTTCCCCGGTTCCAATACAACCCACTTGTATATTATTATTATTATTCCGACTCCGCTTTACCAACCGGGTGTGCCGGACCCTCTGACGCTAGTTACATAGGAAAACCGTACCATATAGGCCGGGTGAAAAACCTATATCAACCCACTTGTATATTGAAACGATGTTTACCTACCTTAAATGTTAGCCTCACGTTAGTGCGTTGATTGACTAGTGCCTAAATGAAGCATTCTGGGTGACAAAGCAGGGAACTAGAAAAGCCAATAGTAAAATCATAATTGCTGAAGCGGACGCAGTTTGTTCCTAAGTCCTTGCATACAAATATCACCAGCATCGGTGTTGGTTAACCGCAGCTGGACCACTAGCAGAGTCAATATAGTCGCCACACGGCCTTAAGATTCTCTTCCTCCTGAATCAGATGCTCGCTAGGTCCTTTTCTGCGATAATGTTGATGATAGTTTTAAACCACGCCTAGACAGCCGTTCTAGAGCTTACCAGGTGAAATTGGAATCCAGGTAAGATCACGAAATTTGGCCGCGGGGGCAGTGGAGCTTTAGAGCTGTAAATAGATTCGGGGAAGCAGTACCTCATACAGTCTCGTACTCTTAGCTTGCTCCTACACGCCTCTAAGATGGAACAGCACATTCACTCCTGCTATATCTTTTCTTTTTTTTCTTTTTTTTTTTTCCCTCTGTAACGACGGGGTAGGGCGACCACAGACCACAGACTAATAACCACGAGATCATATTCAAATATCCATTGCTGGCTTCCGTCATTCTCGAAGCCGAGGCCTCGGCTGGGAATCACACAACTAAAACGTACCTGCACAACCAAATTTTGATCCCTTTTATGCCTCGAACCGTAATGTGCTGCAGGGTACGGCTTTTTACTTACAGTCCCTCGCGGTCTCTCACCACTTACGTACACCGGCCTCCCCGCAATAAACTGGAAGTGGAGAAATGAAACGAGAACCATTTTTCCTTATCCACCACCATTACCAGTGAGTGCACAACACATGAAAATATTATCTTTTCCCAAGCAGCCCACCTCTGACTTTAACTTTCTCCATCAACATTACTAGAAATACCATTACCGCCAGGCGGATATATTCCAGCCTTTCTAGCGTTGTCCAAGTAAAAATAGGGCAGTATCGAAGGGGCGTATCGAAGGAGCGTAGAGATGCGACACGTGAAACATTTCGGGGGGCTCCTGAGAACCATTGATCGCAGAGATAGATGCTCTCCGGTCCAGGGGTTTATTTGGCCATTGAGGAGACGGGGAAGGTGCGTTGCCGAAAGAATGCGCATGTGGCTTGTTTCCGAAAGCGTGCGTCGGGTGCGGTTCCCGGCAGGGCAGCGGCGAGGGTGAAATGGCCTCCCCTCGGACCATTACCGATCGCATTTTTGGCGCAACCAATCATTCCCTTTGGCAGGCCTCGCAGAGATCTCCATTGTTCCCGGGCACCATATTAGTGCAGCCGTGGGTGTAGTAATGTGCACAGGGCTTGTCTGCCATGGAATCTGGGGAGGTGTGGCCCTACGCTACTAGGGCGGTCCTCTTTTTTTTTTTTTTTTTTTTTTTTTTTTTGTAGCGTCGTGTTGACTCTTCAGCGCTTAGCGGCGGGATGATAATAGGTCAATCAAGGTTTAGTGCTGGCGGCTGTGGGGGGAACGGCGGCCGAAGGCGATCCAGGGGCCCAACAACGAGGAGCAAAAGTAATGTGCCTCATCGCTTGTCTCACACCCTCCTGAACTGGCGACTTTATGTACGAAGTTCCAGATACAGCCCTGTAGCTCAAGGCCGTAGACAAACTGATCCCATTAACCCACCATTTTGGGATCCCGCTGTCAGTCCCTAATGGAACCGCGTCTAGGTGGGTGGTATTGGGGGTTCTCGGTGCTGTGCCGGCCCGCTCTCGGCCAACGGCAGGGCAGGACGGCCCCGAAATCAACCCAGACACCCCACCTATCCATTCACAGTGCCGCACTATTGCTCTCATCGCGTTGCGCCCAATGAGCGGCCCAGGTCGTATGTGTGGATTAGATCTATACCGGAACGAGTCCCGAGTATTAGTCTATTCCAAAGCGTATACGAAGCGATATTGCGTCCCCGTCAGACAATCCACGGGGGTTAGTTGGGAATCGGCGCCGATATGTACGTGATCGTTGATTAGGCAATGCGCGAGACTTAATCTACACCAAATCCAGCAGCGTTGGGCGTGACGGGGGGATACGTGTGCAATATACTAAGCCAATCACCTCCAGAGTCCGCGGTATGAGGTTTCTGCATGAAAGCGTGGGATGTACTGAGCTGTTGAGTTGGTGTTGGGCCTCATGGCGGGATAGGCTAGTACGGCTTAGGGGTTCGATCCCACCGTAGCCTTCTGCATGCAGGATGCTCCTTCGATTGATGACAATAAGCGGCGCGGCAGGAAACGGCAACTGGCCTAACCGAATGGATTACGTTCTAGAATATACCAGCCCTTGATGAAAGGGGAAATGGATTGAGTCTGTAGCGGGGAAGCTCATGGATACTTGTCTACTGAAACCGACGGGAACCCAGTTGAGCTAGTCTGGTAGCAGACAGAAGCCAGTAAGCTTGAGCAGTAAAGCTAACGTTCATTTCCCAAGCTTCGCTTTGCTAGATGCCGCGGGATCTTCCCTATCCTGGTTGGGTATGCATCGGCAATCGATGATAATCGCGGGCTAAGGAGTCTATGAGACTCTAGTGGTATCTATTTTTTTTTTTAAAAAAAAAAGGTCTCGGTACTAGGTACTGGGCTACAGAGGATCCGGCCGCATTCGGCAGCACATCCAGACAGTTAACTGGAAAGAGATAGGTGCCCGATGAGCACTTCGCAAGTTTGTGATACCCGATGTGCGGGTCGGGGGCACGGCCTGGTGGACTTTTCGATCTTGGCATATGCGCAATAATGACCGTATGCTCACTGTATGGAATCAGTTATATAAAATACTGAATTCAGCTTAATTCGAGTGGGAGAGCTCGACACGCTTTGTACAGAAGTGATGACGGAATCGGAGAAATCTGGCATCTCCGGCTGGGCTGCAGCCGGATTTGTGGATCCCACTCCGGAGCCCCCCACTCTCTAAGTGGAGACATTGTCTAGAATGATCGGCACTGTGTCCTACTCTGATTGGGCGATCGTATTCCAGATTTTGTTATATGCACGGACCTGCTTGTAGGGTCCGCTCTTGGTGCGGGGTTTCTTCCCGAAGTTTTCTAGCGCAGTTTGGTACAATTCCACCTGGCAAACATGACTTCATTAGTTGCAAAGAGTCCCTACGAGTAAGGTTATATTTTGGAAAAATCTCTGACCGGCGATCAATCCGATGCATTGCGTTTCACCCGTTTGAGAGAGATGCATAAGCGAGGTGCACTTCCTCTCACATCAAGCTAGCAATGAACTCCCATCAGAGTCTCGCCCAAAGCCCATGTCCCTTCCTGATGGTGTTCCCTATGGTCTTGCAAGCAGCCAATTCTACCCGTGCCGGCCATGGCTTGACCATCCTTCGCCAGAGTGTACCGCCAATCTTCCGATTCCAGGGCAACGTAAATTGCCGTTTCCTTAGTACGACTCGAATGCGACAGCCTCAAATGCTCCAAATTAGACTCGGGACGACGTCGAGGGTCATGCGGACTCGTGGCTTGATGATGGGCTACCCCCGAGGGGTCCGCTTGCAAGGGAAAGGGACAACGACCCAGGCCCTTCGAAACTCTTGCATCAAGCCCAATGTCTCTGGCGAGAATCGTAAAACGTAACGCGCTCAGAAGGACAGTAGCAGTTTCCTAGGAAGAAATCCTGCAATACCAGCCGCAAATCAAGCTCGTGATATCTCCATAATTAATTCCAGTTGTGGTCTCGCTAATTATCTCAAGAACAACATATTATTCATTGTGATCGCGCTCCTTGAACCGATAGTTATCTCAGAAGCGTCTCGTGATGAAGTCGCAGTTGGCAACCGCGAAGAGGCAAGCAAGAGCTGGGTGCAGGACCAAGGGTCCCAAAGTACTTCGCCATTCCTAGCCGGCGTGCGTCTCGGTCGTGCGTACAGATTCGAGGGGGAAAGCAACCTCAAGCTGTTCAACGCCGAGGCGCTGGGATTTACACGCTGGCGCTGAAGCCATCAAGTGCATTGTGAGGTGGAGCACGGATTAAAATTTTGACTTGAGTTACGGCAAACCTTTTACGATGTGCCGGTGATATATAGAAGGCATCAGCGAGCGTGGGAGGGACCTGCGGAAAAACCTGATCAGAGTTGTCGGGTTGCCGTCTTTTGAGACCAGGAGAGGCAGTGGCGATTGAGTTATGGTAATATTGAATGACGCTACATAAAAGAAATCTCGAGCTTTTTGGAGCAACTGTATCAAAACAGCTCGGAGAGACGGTAATGGTAACCTGGCCACGAGGCAAGTACCTATCCGATACTTCTACTTTCAAATGAGATGCCATGCTTTCCATACGAGGCAGCCCCAGCCGACTCGCGGGCTGGCAACTGGGTTCCATTGGCTCGATGCGGCGTTACACAGCGTACCAGCCAACCCGATATTACCATCTTGGCCTGGGCTAGGGGAAGTAAGGTCCAGCTACCGGCAGGGTGGGTTCTTGCCAGAATACGTACGGCCCATAATGCACGGGGAGGTTGCGAATACTTAGGTAGTTTTCGACACCTGCGACGGTACCCACATTCCTGCATTGATGATGCCAGATTTCTACGAGATAGACCGGACACAGCCTATACCCACTCAGAGCATCAAGGTATTTATAGATCCATACTGGGGAGTTGATTTCTAAGCATACCGACTGATAGAATGGATTTGTAAACCGGCCGGATATGACGGCGCTCGAAGGATCAGACATACACATGCACAAACGGTCAGACCCGACCTGCTGGAGCTAATACCGGCGTACTGTACCCTATCAAAAACGGGAATCCGGGTCGATACGGCATGCATGCCCTGACGCTCAGCATCAAAAACTCCGTCTGAGGCCGCATGGGCGCCCATACACGGCCAAGCTTCAAGAGAGACCCTTGATCTTGCAATGGTGTGGAAACCTGCAAGGTACTATAGGATTCGCTTAACACTGAAGGCAATTCCCTGTCGACTGGAACAACCGGAACAGACGCGATGGTTGCTGCTTGCGAGTTGCAACCTGCGTTGCCGTGGTCGCCGTGGCCCATGGAACGGAGGCCGCTCGATAGAACTGTAAGCACTACTGTACAGTACAATTATTAATTCTGCGCTAAAGAACCATAGCCGGCTGGGCCCCACGACGTCTCGGCTGTCTCGGCGAATTTGACCAGGCGCCCAGGCACTTCGGCCGAGCGCGGAGCGACCCCGCCCATTGATGCGTACCTAAGATAACACCATTGATGACGCCATTTGCAAGGCATACCAACTAAGGCGCAATACCAATGGCGCGTCAACTCCGTTAAAAGAACCAGAGAAGCAGCATCTACGTCCCGGCACATGTGCATTTCATAGATCCCCGAAGCTTAGTCGTTAGCAAAGTAACAGCCGATTCGCGATGGCACAGGACAAGATCATCCTCTACACCAACCACCGTTGCCCATGTAAGCAAGATGCCTGCTAGACGAGTCTTGAACGAAAAGACAACGGATTAACCTCAAATCTTGACCAGGGGCTCATCGGGCGCATATCGCTCTCGAGGAGCTCAAGGTCCCGTTCGAGGAAGTCATCATCGATCTCGGCACGCCGCGGACCCCTGAATACCTCCGGATCAACCCACGAGGGTTGGTCCCATCCTTGTCCTTCAACGGCGAGATCATCACGGAGTCGGCCGTCGTCGCACAGTTTCTCGCCGACGTATACCCCTCGCATTTGGTACCCGTCTCCAACGCACCAGGTGGCGCGCTTCGCCGTGCGCGGATTGCCTTCTTTGTAGACACGTACGTCTCCAAGGTCCACAACACGTTGACGAGCCTCTACGCCGCCACAAGCGACACGGAAAGAGAGATGGTTTCCCTGAAAGCCGTCGCGGCCCTTGTGAAGGAGGTCGAGCCGCTGCTCGCTGATGCAAGCCCGTTTTTCGGGGGAAGCGACAAGCTCACGCTTGCTGAGGTATATTGACTTGGCTTCCCCTCATGAATCGAAACACCTGTCCAGTGCTAATATATAGCAGGTGCTTACTGGCTCACTCGCCATCCGCCTCAATGCGTTCGTGAAGGCCGGGGTGTTCCCCAGCAGCCTGTACGCATCCCTCCCGGAGAAGGCACCCAATTTTGTCAAGTGGCTGGAGAACGTCTCGACACACCCTAGTGTGACATCGATTTACGACGAGGAAAAGATTATTGAATCGATAAAGGCGAGGATTGCGAAGCTGAGAGCGGCGAGAGCTTGACGGCTCTGGTTGTGCATCTTAATTACGGGAAGAGCGAGGTTTGGGGACTTTGCTGGAGAACTGGCTGCATTTTCGTTTCAGACGGCAGTGAAGATCGGATATATCAATCAATCAAATTCTCGCAATGCGGCCGCCATCTTAGACTAGCCAACGATTGCCTACGCTTCGTTGATTAGGGGGACAAAGGGCTGTTCAGTCTCGATTGAAATGAGGCGATTTTAGCGGATGAAGCGATCCCTGCCTGTTCCCCAGACCCAGCACACCCCCACATCCCTGCCTCAGGCGCCCACCCGCGACAGCTATTCCATGGCGCTCGCGTTTGCCGAGGCATGGGTGGGCAGGGCACCTGTGAACATCAACTTCCAAAGCCAAACACCCAGTAGCGAATTTCGACATTCCCGCAAACACCCCGAAGATTCGCAAGAGGCCATCGAATTCGCTCGCCATCTGCCATTCGCAACGCATCGCCCTAGCCACCAACGATTCGAGACAATTAACTGCCCCCAACACATGTCCTTCCATCCGACTTGAGTCGAGTTTCCCCGATGTCGAGCCCCTCTGGCATGCATCGTCAGACCCGCCCAGCTCCTCAGCCCAGACGCTCCAACCTCAAAAACTCCCTGTCAATGGCGCCGCGGTGGCTGCAGATGTACGATGATTTTATCACCAAGAACGCGCATCAAGTATCACAGATTGAGTCGACGCTACGGTCACTGACCTACATTATCCCCGGTAAGCTAGCCCGCCAAAGCTCGGCCAGTCGGCGGAGAACTGATCGCCGTGATTATCATCAGGCCGCTTCCGCGACGCCGAGATTGCCTCGGAATCTATTCACAGCGGTGTCCAGCTCCTTTCGCTCTACCACGACACACTCCTCCGGCGGGCGCTCACGCTCTCAAAACTGCCCCTACCCTCCCTCTCACACAACTCCTCCGTGCATAGCCGGTACACACGCTTTTGGACGCTGAAGAGTGCACTCTATCGGCGTGTCGCCTACGTGCTGCAGATCGTCAGCTATGTCGAGCTGCTCTGCGAGATGGCGGCCAAGCGGCGTGGTGAACGCATGCGCTGGCACGTTGTGATCCTTCTCGAGGCAATCAAGGCCGTCTGCAAACTGCTACTGCTGCGGATAACGAAATCGCGACCGCTTGTGACTCCTGTGCTGCCTGAGCGGGAGCCGGTACCCGACGAACCCACCGATGATGCAGAGGAAGCGGAGCTCCGCTCGCTGGAGGAGGACGATCAAGACTGGAACGGAGCCGCCAACGATGCTGCGTACACAAACGGGTCAATACACCATCATTCATCGCTCAAGAGCTCGTCACAGCTGGGCGCCAACGGGGAATGGACGATGCCCCGGACCGGCATGTCGCTCCCCTCACTCCCCGCACCGGGCGATACCAGCGGCTACCTGCTTGCGCGGGTGCTGACGGCTGACGACATAAAGCCGGCAACGAGGCTGTTAAACAGACTGCAGGGCTCGGCACAGGCGGCCGAGATCCTGCACATTCTAGCACCGCTAATCTTCGCGGTGGCCCTCGCGCGCAGCAAGAACAAGCGCAAAGCCTGGACGCCATGGCTGCTCGGAGTAGGTGTGGAGCTCACCGCAAGACAGCTGCGGGATCGCGGGCTACGGACGACGCCTCTGGAACGGGAGGAATGGGGCCGGCGCGGCTGGGCCATGGGTTGGTGGATGATGCGGGGCGCCTTCTACGAGAACGTCACCAAGGGCATGGTGGCCGGAGTGCGGCGGCGGATGCCCGGTTTGCTGGCAGGCATTCTGGAAGACTACGAGTATCTCTGGGAGAATTATCATTTCAGCACCAGCTCGTGAGGGCTCCCACGACCACTTACGCAGTACTAGCTTTAATATCAGTGTCGCACACGGCCCCACTGTTTCTTTTTCATTGCAGTAATTGGTCATATCCGGCGTTGTATATCACTCGCAACGCAACCGGCTTGGTCAGCACTGTAACGTTCATTCCCGCCGTCGTACTTGATTTGTCCCAAACTCACAGGTCTTACGGTCCACGCATACTTGAATTTAGCCCTACGTACATTCAACCAAGACGAATGCCGAACGCGACGAAGATCGCACTACGGTAGGTAAGAGGAGCCTCACTAACCGCCGGCTAATATCGCCGTCAAAGGGGTTAAAGTGTCTACTGCAACTTTTGAAACCAGAATCCCTTGGCAGTTGTTATTTTCCCACGATCCGTTCCGTTCGAAGTCTAGGCCACCATGGCGAAATGCCAGCCAACTGGCGGGCGCCGACCTCAGTTTATACCCTCCGTGTTAAAGAAAGTGCGCATTTCGGCTGCTTCTTCACTCTAGGCTGCGAAGGGCCGAGTTCGCATCATGCCGCGGTTCATCATCTACAGTCTCCTTCACATCCTCCTTACAAGTCGTCGAGTTTCGGCACAATCAGATCTTCTAGGCGGCCAGGCTATCTCGCAATGTACCAACAACTTCGCAGGCCCATTTACACCTCGGCCGGATCAATTGATCTGTCCGCCGCTTGTGGATAATGAAACCGCGGTTATCACAGGCAGCTGGAGCCCGTGGTCAATACCGCCGGCATGTCTAGGGCCCAAGAAGAAGGGAGGATCGAAGCTTTGCACTTTCACAAGCTTCAATCACTGGGCTGGAGGAGGACTTAGCATTATCACTACGCCCGAGGTGGCTGCCGGCGTGGCTAGGTTCTTGCACGATCCCGACATCCCCTGGCTTGAGAATGAGCGAGGATCGCCCTTCAAAACTGACGGCCCGAAGCCGTTTGAAGTCAAAGAATTTCCCGGGAAAGGGTTTGGTGTCATCGCTACGGAGTTCATCCGCAAGAACCAAGTGTTGATGCTCGGATTGCCCATCATGCTACAGTTGTCTGAATCAAATCGCTGGGGCCCTCATGACGTCTTGAAGCTGCTTCACCGGGCGGCAAATCAGTTGCCGTCCAAGGAGCGGGAGGAAATGCGGCATCTGTCTCGACAGGGGAAGGGATACATTCTAGATGACATTATGAGGACAAACACATTCGATGTCTCGGTCGATGGGGTATCACATTCTGGGCTGTATCCGGAGATAGCGGTATGTCGGCGCGCCGTGTTCTAAAAGACAGTTTGCTAACAGGTACCAAGAGGATCAACCATGCGTGCAAGCCAAAGTCAGCATCCAGTCTAGACGCCACGCACTCGATGGCAAGATAATGGCTAACCCTTTATTGTGATGCAGCTGTTTCACACGATATTCCACCAAGACACTGGTGATGGAGGTCGTGGCGTACAAGGATATCGAGCCAGGCGAAGAGCTGTCGCTAAGCTGTCAGTCGAGTACCGTGATATTTAAGAAATCACTACTTACCTCTGCTGCAGATACGCCTCTAAACATTCTCTCCACGGACCGCCGGGACATGATCCAGTTCTGGGGCTTCAACTGCACCTGCGCTCTTTGCAGCAACGCTCAAGCAATCAAGACTTCGGACCGCCAACGCCGCAGAATCCAGAAGATTCTCGAAGATCTAGACGACCCGGCAAACCACACCCCCGAAAAAGTGAGCGCCGCAACGACGGAAGTGGAAGGTCTGGTCGTAGAAGAAGGCATGACAGGTCAGATGGGCGACCTATATAGCATCATTGCCAATGTCTACCTGACTATGGGAGATCTCAAGATGGCAAGGAGCTATGGCAAGCTTGCTGTCAAGCTACTGCGTTGGTATGCCGGGTTTGACAGTGCCCGGACTGAAAGTGCGCAGGCGTTTATGGTCAAGTTGGAAGTGGTGGAGCATCAAGCCGCGCAGGGTTCGGGGCGGTGATTGAAAGAACTAGTGGAATTTAGGTACAGTACATATAGACTACAGGTAGTGCAAAAAGTACTAGATGTTTAGGTACAGTACCTTACGTAAAAAGGTTGCAGGAGGATGGTCTTGGTGTGGGGATATTCACCATTAGATAAGAGAAATTAGGTTGTTCCAGGCTTCTTCCACGGAACGATCTCTTCCAGCATATCACGTTGTTGTTGCCTCCCCAGGACTGATGCATCGACAATTTTGGCAACCATATGGACCACAAGAGCCCAGAGCGCAAAATAAATTTCAGTACGGATTGAGATGTCGAGCATACTATCCATTCCGCATCCAAGCATACCTACCTCGCGCACTCGTCAGGCCGCCGGGAATGTGCGAAAGACGGACATGCGGGCTTGAGCCAAATCAAGAAGGAAGACAGCAAAAATAATTCCATCGTTTCCCAAACATCCTCCTGTCTGTGTCACATTACTTTCAAGTTACAACCTCGAGGCAAGCCGGTTCTCGCCCGGCGCGTGGTAATCAGGGACCTTCATGTCGAGCGCCTCGCCCGAGTAGCCGAGGTCCTCGGCGACGAGCACAGCCGCCTTCTCTCCGATTAGGAGCGCAGTCGAGTATCTGAGATGACGTGTTACTTCGGCCGGACTCACGACTTTACCATTCGAGTACTTACGTGTTGCAGCCCACATTGTCGGGGCAGATACTCAGGTCGGCCACCTTGAGGCCCTTGACGCCGTGCACGTTCAGACGCTCGTCGAGCACGCCATGCTTGACGATGCTGTTGCCCTCCCTTGGTGCCATGGAGCATGTCTGGAATACGAAACAAGGTCAGTACCGCCGTTTGCCTAAGCCGCCCAAGGGACCGAGACTTACGCCGAGACAGTGCCACGTCGTTTCGACATGACGCTTCACCCACTCCTCGATAGCCTCGATATCCTTGTTCGAGTACTTGAGCTCCTTCCTCTTCTCCTTGCGGTTGCTGGTCACAATGTTTTGCCCGGGCATCTCATCAGGGGCCGGGACGGGCCTAGTCCAGCTGCCGTGCTGGATGCCCGCCGTGATGTTGCCGGGTAGAGCATACCTGTTGGTGTCCTCGAGGTTGAGGTCGTAGGCACGTGCCTCCGAATCATAGTCGAAGAAGGGATGCATAGCCTGGACCTCGCCGGCATAGGCGTCCATGCGTCGAGCTGTCTCGCGGGACTTGATATAGCCCCAGACCATAGGGACCATATCGCGCTCATCGTTCATGAAACCGGCGTCGAAGTCTGGCGCGGCGTAGGGGTCCGGCGACGTGATGTGTGTCCATCCACGAGAGAATGGATACTCGAGGAAGTGGAACATGGTGAAGAAATTTCCGGGAGGCCTGTCCAGCTGTCAGAACCGAGAATGGGTCGCGATTGGGCCCGATCTTGAGCCCACTCACATCAACATGTGGTCACCAAACCATCCGCTGATCACAGAGTAGTGCATCACGGGCTTGTCGGGCTTGTTCTTGAAATACGATTCCCAACCGGATTTGAAGTGGGGAGTGGGCCAAGATTCGAATTCCTTCAACTCGGACTCGGTTGGACGGATCTTGACACCGGCCTCAATACCGTTGGTAGCCAAGGGACCGGTACCCTTGATGTTCCATTCCTCAAAGACACCTGAGATTGTCAGCAAATACTTACAAGTCAGCAAGCTCAGGGATTATCCTTACGCTTCTGCACCTCCGGATCACCACGGGCGAAGTCATCAAAAGACTCTGTGCCGGGCTTGGCCCTATAGACGGAGAAGGTCAGGTAGTGGTCCTGGAAGTTGAGACCGACGCCCGGAAGGTCGACGATGGGCTTAACTCCGGCCCGGCGGAGCTTGTCGGGGTCGCCTAGATATTTCATCAGCGTTGGTGCTCTCCCGCATGGCTCCGGGACCAGACATACCAATGCCGGATCGCTGCAGAATCAGGGGGGATGACATAGTCCCTCCAGACACAACAATTTGTTTGCGAGCGCGGAAGATGCGAGCTCCGGCATTCTGCAAACGCATTACTGTTAGTCTCACGCAATGAATCGGACCATGGCTTCGGAATTACGCACATCACCCATAGGCTTGGTTGGGCTATATTCTTGTTAGCAATCCAAAATCAACCGAGGCTGAACCCAAGCGATACGGTAAACATACACAGTCCGGACAGCAACGGCTCTTCCGTTCTCGATAATCACCTTGTCGACCTTGGTGTTGCATGCGAGATACAGGTTCGAGTGGACGGCGCGAGTCGCATGGATGTAAGCATGAGCGCTATCGCTACGGCGGCCAGTCTAAGCACATGTGAGATGCTTCCCTGACGGAGTCTGTCTCCGAATCACTTACGTCGCGGTTGATCCACTTGAGCCTAAGATTGATGTCAGCTCCGTCGCTCGATTCATATGCCACCATATGAGGCGGCTCAGGGTGAAGTCACACCGCCCAAGGGCCAAATGGAACATACCAATGCTCAGCGCCATGGCCAGTCTTGAGATCTTGAAGATCGTCCACGACAGGAATACCCTGGGATTCAGCGGCCCTGAGGAAGTCATCCTTGATAGGATACGTACTGCAGAGACGTGTCAGCTGTTACCCCAGCAGGGGCCGCAGATGCAGAGAAAATTCGTCTCACTAGTTGCCAAAGGAGACCTTGATTGGGCCCTCAAATCCATGTGTATCCCGGTTGTGCCCGGCGCGCTGGTATGTCTCATGCTTCTTCATCAACGGCAGGAGTTCCTCTGTCTTCCAACCCTTCGCCTGGAAGTCATCATAGTCTGACGCAGATGCGCGAGTATACATCTGAAACTGGGTCAGCGCCCGATCTCTCGCTACATGCTCTCAATCTGTACTGTACCATGAAATTGATAGAAGACCCGCCACCGAGGATGTGGGCAGCAGGAACAATGGCCCCTCGGCCACTGAGCCATTTCGACGGTCGGGATTCATAGAAGCTTGCCGTCTTGGAGTCCAATTTCATGTTCCGGGGGAAGATGCCTGGGCGGAACACCCATGGGTTGTTGAGATTGTTCTCTCCAGCCTCAATGAGCAGGACCTTGAGGTTATGATCTAAATTGGCCAGCCTAGGATGGGAGCGTCATGTTAGAACAGCCGGTGAGGGATCACGATGTCATTGATTCATACCTCCCTGCCACCACGCAGCCACAGCTCCCACCACCACATACAATGATGTCGAACTCCTCCGGCAGCGGCGACATCTTGGTCCAATGATGTACCCCTGTTTTTAAGGTGTCCTAGGTCGAAGGGATGCCTTTGAAACAGGCTACTGGCCAGAACGCAGCTCAGCACCGGGACCGTTAGGGACACCGTTCCTCTTTATGTATCCATAAGCCACTGCCGTCTTATACTTGCCGAGTCACCCCCGCCGTTCACTTCCCCTCTCCATCATCGATACAGAGAGCAAGGACTTCAACCCCTCTCGATCCCATGGTCATTCATAGGCATGCACGTCTGGTTGGCCAATGCCTGTAGTTCATCAAACGCCGGTCTGCACACTAGCATGCATTCTCCTCATTCCTGCTGATCGGGGTCCCTGAGACACAAACGGCGCATGCGTATGCATCTTCGGGAACCCCTCCCTTCTCTGAAGCTGTCTGTGTGACGGCGGCTTAGACGGTTCTGCCGGGATACAAAGGGAGGCCGACGTTGACGGCAATGCAGTTGGGAGACGATCTGGGGCCTGTGATTGGGGCCCGCTCCATTGAGACTGTTACGTCTGGATCTGCTACCTTGGGCAAGCTACAGCCTAACACCGGACCCTGATGGATGGCTCGCACTTGATATTCCCGATCGAATAACTCGTGTATGGCTTGCAGTGACCGGGGCGGGCGGGCCCAGACCGGGTTTAATATGGCACTGGTCCGCGAGCCTCACAGACCTCCATACCCACCACGCTCACAGCTCGCATCAGGCATTCTCTACGCTGTACGACCCATCGGCAGATACAAGTGGCCACCGGAGTTCCGTCCCTCCCTCGGACGTTGAGAGGCGGCAGCACGAAGGTATATCTCGCATAGAAAACGCCTGTATCCGAGTCCGAGCTATGACCAGTCGTTTTACCCGACACTTGCTTCCCAAGCCAAACCACTGGAAGTTGAGGCATCAACCCCGAGCTCCCTGGATGGAATACTTACCGATGTACACTTCCCTACACGTGCAGGGCTAATCCCCAACTCCACATGTGAGCTTTACCCACTTCGCCATGCCCGGTTGCATGGCCACACTGTACAGTACATTAGCGCAATCCCTTTGCACTAGTGGGAGCGCCACCAGATGTGGATGGCACGGATGTGGGAAAGGGGCCAGGGACGGATTGAAGACCACTCGACCAAGACACCCCCTCACTTCACTTCCGAGGGGCAAGGGTGGGAGAGACGGAAGTCAGGAGGCAAGGGTATTGAGAAGGGTACGTTGGTCAATCAAAACTTGCTGCATCTAAACGTCCCCGTTGTTCCACGACATGATATGCATGCGAGGGTGGAGATTGACAGCAATAGCGCGGGGTTGGCCGGGTATGGGATACCGTGGGTATGTGATTCGCAGGTGCTACTCTCCCCAACGGCTGCCACTGTCTAATAATACACTATAAGCCGGCCGCGTCGCAGTTCCAGCAGCGAGGGGATGCGGGGAGGAGTCACGAGTTAACCCCAGAGCCAGTCCCGTCCTATACCTAGCGACCGAGCCTAGGGTACTCAGTTGGCCAGAACAAGGAACAAATCTGGCGGAAAGCAGAAGGAGCCGATGCTCACCTGGTTGTTTAACTTGGAACAGGCATACATCCTACTCGGGCAATCGGCAAATTGTCGAGCCGAAACGACTCAGGGGTCGTTGGTTTCGCCAATGATTGGCACCTTGGCCTGCCAAAAGGCTGCATAGGTACTGGAGCCTATGAAACCGTCCCTCTACAGCCGGCAATTGCATCTTCATCAGCCACGCGTCGAAAGGTATCACTCAAGAACTTTGAATCAGGGTCAGCTTGTCAGCGCGTACCAACTTGCTGCATCTTCCCCTCACCTGCTCGCTTTCCACCAATCCCCGATCGTTTCGGTAGCCATCCTCTGCCACTACCCCAAACCCAATTGTCGAATAGCATGTTCGTAGGTCCAGCATAACAGCGCCTAGGCGTAGGCCATCCCCAAACTGCCTCATCCCGAGTTAAATCCGGGTACCTTTACGCATGCCCCTAATCTACCACGTTTTTCGTCTCCAGTATCAATCCGGCTGTGGCAATCCAGGCGGCAACAAGTTGCCCAATTGCTGGTTGTAAGCGCTCAATACCTGCCTGAGAACTCTTCATACCAATACCATTACCACTGCCCGTCTGTGCCTCCGAGTAACGAGGACAGATTCTCATCACCGTCACGACTTACATGCTTTCACGGGAGACAAAAGCTGAGGACCTTCTCGACCACAAACAGCAAAGCGTCGAGTAGTAGATCCGCGCAGCGTCTATCACGCGCTTTGTACGGTGGAGGGGAAGCACGGGTGACGACACCCACCCAATCCCACCAGGTGCAAGATGGACATTGGACACTAATTACTTGCTGAGTTGAGCCGAGAATCCTGGCACGGCAGGTAATGGAACCGCGGGGGGACATGGAATCCACGCCCCGTGACCTCTGATACAAGACGGCATGCTTTACCTGCTTCCTGGCTCACCCAGGGGCCCTCGGTATTGAGCGAGGGATGTTGAAAAGGGAATTGGCTTGTCAGATACGAGCAACTTCTCTAGCTTCTATCGTGGTAATGATAGCAAGAATTCGCTCCTCTTTGCTTAGAATATAGTAAGCTATTATCATATATTTCGAGCACATTACTATTGCGTCGTCAGAATTCCTCGTTATTCTAGACGTAGTTGAAGTTATTGAGGTTGATCGTCTTGTGTGGCTTAAGTACTCAAGATAGTGTAATTGGAGATGGCCAGGAAACGCTTACATTATAAGCGGTACTGTGCCTGTCGGGTCTGGATACCTGAGACTAGCTGGGCCAGGGAATGTATTTTTCTAGGCGACTAGGTTACTGCGAAATAGTGCGCTTTCATACTAAAATATATATTCATTCCGTAGTCTCTCTGGTCCACATAGATGCCCGGAGTAATCCATCTGCCCTGACACTGAAATGTGAGAAAGGAATGACAATCACGTGGTTTTCTTTGCCCACCATCGTGGTAACTTAGTTTCCGCGTCGGAGGTAGTTAGGCGCATTCGTTCTCGCGCCCTTATATCAGCGCTTGCCCTCATTGTCTGCAACACTGCGCTCTCCCTTTGAGTACTTTCTGTTTTTTTTTGATTCTTCCCCCGCCAATATCCCTTCTATTTCCCTTGCTATTTCCTCCTTCCATCTCTTCTTTGCCTCCCTCGGAGCCTTCGGATGCCGATACAGTACAGATAATAGGGACAATGACATTGAAGCTAAGGGCATGGGAGGCAAAGAAGAGATGGTTGCTGGTCGTTCGACCTGCGAGTCTGTCGACGTTGGTCTCGGCACTTTTTGCGTCAAATCCGAAACTTGAAGACGGGGTATGTCGGCACCGTCGAACTCCATACATTGCACCTCTGCGTCGTAGGCATCTTCTTGGTCCAAGATGTCCCATCCAGAGGATAAAGTGCGACCGTTATCAAGGTGGCCATGGAAGGCACGTTCCACATATGAGTCTCCAGATTGCAGTTTCTTTAAAACGATGTTCCTCAGGGTAGGGCCACACCGTTCCAAGTCATACAGCCTCTCCAGGATCTCGTAGACTTCCTCGTCAGTAGGAATCGTTGCGTCCGGGCTCTTGATGTACTTTTGAATGGTTTCGACACCTTTGGCATACTCCTCCCGCGCATTTGCCAAGGAACTGATGGAATCGGACCTACTTGACATGGTGGATGTATCACCGGAGAGATTGCTCAGCGCCATGAGTTCAGCGTCCATATATGCCAACGCTTCATCATTGTAGGGGGCGATGGAGTTGCGCTTGAGATAGCGACCGAATGCGGTTGAAGCGTCCATCAGCTTGAATCTTTCGAGTTCGCAGCTTTTGATTTGTTTCTCGAGGGCTTCAAGGTGACGGGCTTGGATTTGGGCCTTGGAGCCGTTTTCATCCATAAGACGTCGGACACCCGGATCTATACTCCTCTGGACCTTAGTCCGGTACTCGTCCTTGACATGTATGTGCAATTTCCACGAGTGATTGCAGGTTGAGCATGTTGTTCTCAGTCCGTGGCTGAATACCCCACAGGCCAGCAACCACCTGGAAGGTTCTCCCAAATGCTCTATTCCAGGGGGCATGCGGCACATGTCGTGGCAGATGATGTTGTACTCGTAGAAAGTCAAACCTTTGTCATCTACCTTGCGGGTCCGGCAGCCCGCGTTAGTGCAGACGGTTCTTGGTTTGTCGAGGATGTGGTGTTTGAGGACGATGGTGTTGATGAAGAGCCTCGACTCCAACTCCTTCCAAGTGATTTCCGCCCGCTGAAGAGCTTCAGCGTCTCGTTCATTCTCCTTGATGGTCTCCGTCATCAGTTGCTCCAACCTAGAGAGTGGTTCCCTAATAGCGAGGATAAGATCCCGTGCGGTGTTAAGACTCAGAGTGCTCTTCACCCTGTGACCACGAAGGATCGCCCAATGTGCCAGGAGGCGCTTGGACTCCTTGACAGACCGCTCCCAGCTCCTCTCGAAGTCGTCCAATCCGGGCATCTGGGTCTTCGTCTCCGACAGGGCAGCGAGAAATCGGAAACTTTCCGAGTCGAAGCAGTAGGTGGTGTGTGTGCTAAGCGAGATCTTGGAGTTGTTGTACTTTCCTAAGAGCGCTTTCAAAGGCACATACGTATCTCCGGGCGTGTAGAAGCTACCCCGCGTATTGGTGAAGCCAAAGCAGAAATTACTTGCCGCGTCTTGGTGCAGATGAGTTAACAACTCGGTAATGCAGAAGCGAAACATTACGTCCAGGCGGGAGTTCGTCGGCTTCAGCAAGATGAGAATACCATGGAGTTTGTCAATGTGCCGCAATGTTGCAAGGATATCCTCTTTGTTCAACGCATCCTGCTGGATGCCCCGAGTATCACCAATCCCGGGCGTGTCAATTAAGCGCAAGACAGTGGTATCGTTCAGCGGAATGCGGTGCACCGCCGTTTTCCTGGTTGCGGACTCTCCAACAGCACTGGGCTGCAACATTAGTAACTGGTCTCTCAGACGATGAAGGCAGTGGGACACATACCCGTGCTTTTCGTCGGGGCTCGATCCAACTTGGATGTCGAGTGGGTGAAAGCCTCCGTTGCCGTCGGGATACGGAAGTGAGAATGAGTACGGCACGACATATTGTGGCTTTCCCGCCTTGATGGCCTCCTTGAGGCTGTCGTACGTCAAGTAGTTGACGAATGCGTTGATAAACGTCGATTTGCCTACGCCAGTTTCGCCCAGGATGAGCACGTTGATCTCTTGCATCGTCAAGGGCTGAAGATTTTGCAACCTGACTAGCAGTCAAGGAGGCCTTGGTATCGTGAACGCGCCCTCCTTGTCATGTCGGTTGCACCGAAAGCGGCACTTATCGTAGGGAAACCGACCACATGAGCAGTAGAGGAAAGTGTCAACAACTCCAAACTCGACGGATCCCTTGCAGCTCTCACATATCCAGACATGCTTCGTACTTGGACAGCGAGGTCCTGGACATCGAATCTTTACCATCCTCCGCTGAGCGGGCAGGCCGTTTTCGGGGTGGTTGAGCGCCGCCCGTTCGTAGCGGATCACACAATAACCATCCAGGAATCGACGGACCTCGCTCACGTCTTTGACGATAAGTTTCCCGGCCCGGTATTGCTCCACATACGGCATGCTGATAGGATTGTTTCCGAGATCACAGTCACAAATGATGACAAGGTCACCGGATTTGGACTCGAGGAGCTCCACGATTAGTCGCCTGTTGTCATCCCAGCGGGTGGGCTGTGCCACCTGAACAGCGTCGTTGAAATAGAGAACATATGTGTCGTTTCTCCCTTGCTCCATGATGAGGTTATTGAGGGCTTTGATGTCATGTCCAACGAATCGCGCTCCCTTATTGACCATCGCGTCGGCGAACTTTATCCTCTCTTGATGTTTCTGGACAATGGACATGAGCCTCTCGGGTGATGAACTTTCACTTTGCGACTCCTTCAGAAGGCTCCACAAACAGTTCGGCTCAGACTTCCCGCGCCTTACATCGGTGAGAATCTTGGCATATGCTTCCTTCAGACGTGCCTCGCCTGCTCTTGCCTGATGAAGGTGGTCAGATACTTCTGCCAAGTGACCGGTTGGCAGGCAGAACTGATGCTTCATCGCGTCGTGGCGGTAGTCGTTGAGCTTTTGCCGTACCACAGTCCAGTCGTCAAAAAGCTGGACAAACTGTTCCAGAACATCGTGTCCAAGACGCTTCAATGCAACATGAGACTCGACGGTGATGTCGTAAAGCATGTGGAGTATCTCGACCGGAATAAGGGTATACACCAGCGGCTTTCCCTTCCCGCCATTCGACGTAGAAATAGCCGAGGGCATGCTTCTGATGTAGTTTTGCGCACTCTTGAAGTCGGCAGGCATGTCCATGTCGCTCACAAAGTCGCCATACACCTTGATGTTAAATGCTGTCTTTGTGAGCCCCTTTCCCCGTTTGACTCCAAGCTCTGCTCCCGCATTGGCTCCAACACCAACAATCTTGCTCAGTTCACCGAGACCAGCATCGAGCTTGGCTTGAACATCAGTCTGGTTGTTGGAGTTCTCAACCTCGTACCTGGCCGTCACAACACTAAAGGCCCCCCATTCGATCTCCGCAACGACATGGGTGCCGACTCTGCCTCGAAGCGCACCGAGATCCAGAAGCTCTTGGAGATCTGGCGCCATCATAAAAGCACTCAAATTCAGCTTCTCATGGACTGTCGTGACTCTGTAGAGGCATGACAGCTGCCTAGTCCGGGCGCTAGACCGCGTTTCGGTGAGAAAACGGCCGATGCCGTCAACAGACATCAGGTTGGAAAGGATGCTAGCGCCGAGTTCGGCCCCGACCCGGAGGCCACGGAACCTCTCCTCAAAGGTATCTTCCTTGGTAAAGTTCATCTCAGTACCTGGGTTGTCGGTGCGTCTCACGGCCATCGGCGGGGCAGCGGCTTTCAGGAGGGAGATGGACGAAAAGGAGTCAGTGACCGCATCGTAGAAATCCCCAAGGCCTGCGATCTGCCCAAGCGATGGGCGCTTTATTGTCATAGACATTGGGTTCGTCTAAGTTCCCCTAAAAGAAGCTTATTAGGTCTTATAATAACAGTACTTAGCGTGAACGCGTACGGACCTATTGCGCTTATACACCGGACTAGGTAGAGCGTTCAGCGCTGCAAGTAGGCGAGGTTGTGCAAGATCCACATTCAGGTTGCAGCTGGAAGATCCTCAAGACACCGCCTCGGTGTTCCTGTTTTTGCTGTCTGCTCAACTTGGCCCTCTCATTCTCAGCTTCATGACTTTGGGCGTCATTCGGGTATCAACACCTCAGCTTCGTTACACAGGCCCAGCACCAACTTTCTCCCTCTCTTTCTCCATCTGTGCCCAAATTTTTCAACAGTACCTACCCAATAGCTCCAGTAGCTTCGAGACCCACCCACCAGGTCAGCCACTGTTGTTGGCTCTCGCTGCACTCCATGCCAGCTTGTGAGTTCGTGATTTGCTGCGATCAGCAAGGCGTGCAGCGGGATTTACCACCAACAGTTGACGGACAACGCCGCCATTTCCGGAGTCAGGCGCCCCTATAGTCACGAGACGGTCACGTTGTCTCAGAGCGTTCCAACAGCCCCTTGTTTTCGCCGCACAGCTTGCCTCACAGTTTACTAAGATCCAGTCATACTCAACTTTACACGGCAACCATGCAACCAGGGCCAAAAGAGTAGGGCTCACGCCTCTCTCTGAGGCAGAGAAGGGCTCGGGGTCTGAACCTATTGCGGAGGAACTCGCAAAGTTCTTATCGGAAGCGGCAGAAGTCTAACATCCGGCGGGCAGCATCGTGTCTGTCCACGGCCTGAGAGGACACCCTCAGAAGACCTGAGAAGGTGAACTCACCCAAACAGAACCAGAAAAACAGACCGAAAAACCTAAGCAAATATTCCTGGACACGAATGTCGACATCGTAGGCGACCTGGACCTTAACAGCCAAATGTTGGATAAAATCCACTGCGCATATGTCGAAAATGTCCTGGAGAAGAAAATTTAGATTCACTCGTTCCAGTAATCGCGTGACTATGTACCACTGTAGGAAAAGGCTAGTTTTCTAGATGTTGATGGTGGCTGGAGATTTACTGAACGGGTGTGTCAACATACAGGTTGTCTAAAACTCTTCGTCTCGGCTTGAAGCCAGACTCCCTGAGACGATAATTAGAGGTGATAGACGCAGGCCATCGAGACATGGCTAAATTCTGCCGCAAGACAGAGGTAGGATACGACGCAGTCAGGGGCGGCATGAAGTCATTTATCAACACGAATATGCGGCATGCGGCAGTAACTCTTGGTCATCCTCCTGTAGTGGTCCTACAGATACTACAAACTGGTACGTCGGAGGGGTCGACCACATTACCGGGGAGCTCATGACATCCCAACACTAGAAGCAAATGATAATTTAATTTCCTTGCAGACTGCCCCGCCGCTCCCAGCTTCTTGGGACAGCAAGTGAACGACAGCGATGAGGATGATACGGCTTCCAGTTTATGTTAGCCGCAAGCTCAGAACTTCTGCTGATCCCCATTGAATAACATCTCACAAGCGATGAGCTTGACGGGATGAGAGAACCAAGGTGCAACGATTCTCAGGCTATTATCCCGCGGCCTGTCTCAATGTGGCCGAGCGGTATCCAGGACCTGTGAATTGATGTTCACCCACAACGACTCATCACCTGGAATTCCTCACAAGGCACCTCCAGCACACTCTGAAAAAGTGGCCAGCCTGGTATGGGTAGACCATGTCCAAGTTCCACGTCCACCCGAAGGAAGTGATAAAGCAAACCGAAGAAGCTGGTCTACTAGACGGCGAAGGAATGGCTAGTTAGACAGAGCGCCATAGATTCGACCTTCGAAAGACTCATGCTCTTACCTGACTAAGCTAATGCTCAAATCACCATGACCTTCCTCTCTTTTCTCTAGTTTCATGAACTGGATCAAATATATGGGAGTCGGAAAGCGGCATTTCTATGCGTCTCCTTCACAATATATACCAAAGGTTGCCTTTTCCTGAGTACATCCCGTATCCATTCGGGGTGGATGGGTGGAGATGGGGTAGAGAGCTGTGGGTACACTCCATGGACAAGTAGACACTACAGGATCGGCGGGCGCAGCAACTAAGATACCCGGCCGTACGTCACACCGCAGGAAGCATGGACAGCCTTGAGACGAGGACTTTGGGAGAGCAAGTTACCAAGGAAGACGAGGAACAGCGCATGGTGTGTGAAAGTATCCGATAATTATGCAGAGACCCATTCTCCCCTCACCCTCCCTACGGGTCGAATGGACAATAAGTATGCGTACTGCAAAAACAGAAGCATCTACATGCTGGCGAGACGCTTGGTTTGAGTCGTTCACAGACAGATAGTATCCTCGTGGACGCTGGTGCAATAGCTACATCAGGAAATTTATCAGATTGCCCGGAAAACGAGAAAGAGTTACGAGAACTTTCCCTTTACAAAACTTTTTAAGAATCGGCAGCGGACACGGTTCGAACGCGGGAACACATAAGTGGAATGATTCAAATCAACGCATCAAAAGAAACGCTCAATTCAAGTATTCCTATAGGAGCCTGGGGTTAGACGACTTTGTCGCTCTCAAACCAACGCCAAAAACCACCCCGACCACCGCCAGTATATGTACTGTATTCCCTTTTCGCCATTACATGCCGGGCCCAGTTGTTCATACAGATCGTTTCATTGGACACGCCGTCTCTTGGGCCCAGGGCAGCCCAATGAGACGGGACTTTCCGCTTCCAAGCTTCGCTTGGGTAATACTTTCAAGACATAGGTTGCCTTGTTCACGGCTGGTGTCGTTGTCTGTGGGACACTTGGCTTTCCGAGTTTCGACGACGTTTTGACTTGGTTGCGGATCTGCAACCTCCGCTCTTCGACTTTGAGGGCCCACAATAGGGTCAGTAGGACCTCCTTCGACGGGAGCGTGCCGGTCGGCCCGCGACGGTGCTGCTGCTGCTGCGGCTCTCCGCCAGCCAGCGCTGCCGCCGACACGTCGCCTCCAAAAACCCGGTCAACCGTGCATCCCTCAGAGGACACGAACCGCAAGGCCTCCATCGTCGCATCCATCAAGGGACGCGCCAGAGTGGGGCTGCAGGTAAGGATCTTCCGAAGAAAACGGAGTCTCAGGGTTGAGGAGGGACGAGTCCGCGACGTTGCGGCTGTGGAGGTGCTGCGGCTGCTGCTCGTTGCTCGGCGCGACGTTGAGCTCGCCGTCGGTGATGAACTCATTGAAGTCGAATTCGTAGCTGTTCGTCGTGAACTGGAACGCTGCGGAGTCGTCACCAGCCAGATGATCGTATTCAAAATCGGACGAGTTGGGTGTAGCGACAAGCCCGCTTTCAAGGACATAGCGATCTGTGTCATTGGCCTCTGGCATGCCGAAAGAATCGCCGAGGCTGAGGCCAGCAGGAACTGGAGGTGGAGGAGCAGAGCCGCCGCTGGGGGCAACTGTTGCTGGGACGCTGTTAGCCACGCCGAAGGTGGTGCTTCCGCCGACCGACACTGCAGGTCTTGGCACAACATCGCTGCAGGATGTTGTGTCGCATCGGGGGAGGCATTCGCCGTCGGGGTGGTGGCGTCCGCAAGCGGGGTTGCGACCGCGGCCGGCTGGGTCGTCTGCTCCTCCTCGGTCTCGGGAATGGGACTGAGTGCGGGAGAGAGAGATGCCGGGTTGACCGTGGTATTGGTGGGAGAGGGGATGGACTTCAGGAGCTGCTCCAGCGAGTTGGCATCGCCAATCGCCGGGGTGTGGCCGTCCTGGGAGCCGAAGAGTGTTTGTGAGAAGGTGACCGGGGACTGGCGCAGGCCTTCGAACGCCGACGACGTCCTGGACACAACGCCAGAGCTGCGCTGGAATTTACGGATCTCCTCGAGCAGCGCGAGGTTGGTTTGATGCGCGTCGTGGAGGGCACGCTCGAGCTCCTTGTTCCTCCGCTCCAGGCCTTCGACTTCTAACCGCTTCCGCTCGCGCGACGACTGGGCGGCACGGCGGTTGCGGAGAACGCGCTCGACGCGGCGTTGTTCCTTTTCGTCTTCGGTCTTGGCACGTTTCCTAACCAATTGTTAGCAAGGTATTGATGGTGGGGGCTTCACGGGACCGGCACGTCGTACCTTGGAGGGAGGTTTGTCTTTGGCTCTGGAAGCACCTGACCCCACGATTTCCTCTTCTTGACCGGCTTCTTTTCCGGCTCGGGGGTTGCCGTGGCCGTGGCCGTGGCGGCCGGCGGCTGGGTGAGGGCCGTCAGGCTCGAGAGCATGGCAACGTCGGACTGCTTCTCCTCTGAGAACGACTTTGGCGACAACATCTCGAGAGGGTTGACAGTGGCTGCGGGCGACGAGTCGGTGCCAAACAGCGACGGGTACATCTCGCCCGGCGTCGAGAGCAGCGACTCGGTGGGGGAGTCTTCAAACTTGACGCTCGACGGCGATGCGTGGGTGGCCCAGGAATCCATTTCGATCGTGGTAAAGGGTCGCCACCAGGAGGACTTGGATCTGCGAATTGATTGGGTGGGTTTGACTGTTGTTGGAAGAGTGTGCAGACGGGTATCGAGGCGCCGTCCCAGTTCCTCAATACAAATATCGTCAGGGAAGTCAAAGTCAAGGGTCACGCATAGTGCATGACGAGTCCATCAGTGAGTCATGGACCCCGTCAGCCCTGCCGTGGCTCGAATCGTCTCTCTGTTCTGGGGGAAAAGGACAGGCTGTCTTCTTGGACAGTTCTGGCTTGGGGTGACCAAGAAGCGGCTGTCAGATGATGGGCGACCGGGCTGCTTTATCTTCTGGCCACGTCTCCAAAAGGGGGTTGTGGCCTGAGGCAGAACCGTCTCAGCGCGCCAGGACCCACAAAGCCAGGACGGCGGCTGAAGCAGCTTTGATTGGTAGGGTGCGAAGCTGCAACATCCGAGAGCCAAAGAAGGCAAGCCCCACAGTTCGGACGGACCACCCCTGTGCTAGGCACGGGAATTTCGGGGGACAAGATCAATGAGTTCGCCAGGCCATGTACCTGTATGCAAGGAGGCGGAGGCGGTACGGATACGGCGGAGCTGCAAGCGAAACACAGCACACGCCGCCTCTCCGTATCCAGCTCTCCAGCTGCCGGGCGCAGTGCTTGCTCAACTCGGCGTTTTCCTCGTCCCACTTGGAAGCCTGCTGATGGGGTGATTGATGGCTTACGCACTCGGATTTTTTTTTCTTACTACAAGTTGACTGGCTCCCGCACCTTAGTTCTGCCCCCTTTTTCCTTTGACGGTGCTGGCCAAGTCCCATATTCGTTCCCTCCACCCAATAATTCACGTTAGCCCTCCACCCTCTGCCCTTCACGGTGATTACCCAGTAACTGTATGCGCTCTAAACATAGCATTGCACTCCACAACGCCTCGCCGGGATTCACTTGCTCGCTGCGTCGGGAGCCTTCTCTGGTTGATACAGCACTGGTGGCACCTTGCCGAGATATGTGCATTTCCACTGCAATAATTGGCTTCGATTGCGTTTCATTCCATTCATTCCAATTCATTCCTCCTTTTGGGATACCACTCATTGCTCCTCTTGGAACCATATGAAGAATATCGGCAGCATGCAATCAATCAGTATGTGACCCTCTGGGTTTGATCGAGCAGGGCGGCAAGCATCATGCCAGCGGCCAGCCTCCGTCTCGGACAAAAACCGCAATATAAAGCGGAAGGCCGTGGAACACCAGGCGAAACCTGGGGTCGGCGCAATCAGGCTGATATCCCCCGACCCAAACCGCGCGCACAGAGACGTGACTCTCTGCGGAGGATGCCCCCGAAGCGCGCAAACCCCTAATTACCGGGTGCTAGAGTTCTAGAAACTGCGAACTAAATTAAACCCCAAACTCTGCAATTCGGCACTGTTGCGGCCCGTTCATACCGCGAAATCTGGGGGCGGGAACCCATCCCGATCCTCTCTGTACTGTACGCTTCAATCCGGCACGTTTCTTGGACTTCATGATACCGTTCTTGCCGGACGATGCTTGACATCCCTGACAAAATTGGTTGCTGCTGCACGCACAGGCTGACGGTCCAGCAACCGGTCAGCATCCTGCGCCGACCCAACCGGGCCTTTACGTCAGCCCTTGCGAATCCTCCTCAAAGGACTTTGAACCAACAATGACCAATCTGCCCAACTAACCGCAACGAGTTTTGAGGGGAATGCTTCCTGTACGTAGTATATCTCTGCGCAGCCTCTTCTAACAATGCCAGGGGAGGTGAGGAGGGCTGCATGGCCCAGAAAGGCTGGGTGAACGATCGGCAGGTGGCTCCGAAACCTCATTCCATTCTGGGGTTGTGCCCAGAGAGCACGTGCATCTGGTGGTTCACTTTCCAATTTCCATCAACCACAAGACTTTTTTTTTTTCTTTCTTCTCTCTCTCCCTTGCCTGAAAATGCGTTTCTGGCAGCCGCTCGCTATCGACTGCATTAAGTTCCTTTGCAAGACGGAAACTGACGACACGAGCTTGGGACGGTATCTGAGGCAAACCAGTTGATGGCCCCGGCGCTGCCGTAGAGTGGGGTTTCCTGCTCCAGGCTCTCTCGGCAGCTCAAGCGAGCCGTCGGTCGCTTTCCTCCGTCGGCCTCCCCACAAGGCCGCCTACGAGTGTGTTGCATCAGGTCATCTTCAACACACGCGGCCCGTCATCCGTGGCCCGTTTTCTCCGATCCGGCAGCTGCCCTGCTCCACACCCTGAGCTAATCCATCCATGGCCGGCTGCTCCTATTCATCAATCGGTGGTCGTGTGGGGACCGATCTGTCTGGAACCTGGGGAAAAGCTGGTGGACGGATGGAGCCCCAAGGTGACGGGAGCCACATGGCAGATGTCTCTGGCACTCGGTGGCTCCCGTCCGTTTGCCGATTCCGGCCGAGTCGGACGCTAGCAGGTGTTGTGGGTTGCCAGAAGTCTGGGCGAGTGTCAAGCGGCACGGAATCCACGTGGAGGATTTGCTTTGCACAATTCCGGGGCCGATCAGACATCGGGATCCGCCCGATGCTGCCTCCGTCTGACGCGGTTACGGCCGCTCTGCCCAGAGATATATTACACGCATCATGCCGTGCCATTTCCCGACTTGACACTCCCGGACCCTGTCTTCGCCCTTTACAAATATCAACAAACGAAAGACGGCGGTCTGGTTGTCTGTCGACAACGGCGAGGCATCAGCCCATGTCTAAAGAAAAAAATTTTTAGAACAGGACAATACAAAAATACTTTCTCTAGTCCGATACCATCCGTCTATCACACCACCTCGCCCTGGCCTTTCCTCTTTTTATGTTTTGGATCCTTTCCCAACGCCGCTGACACCGAACATGCTGACCGCTCAAACGCCAACCCTTGTCGAGATGGCGTTCTCAGGTTTTGTGGTTTTAATTATCGTTTCAATCCCTCCTCAGAAGACCGGCTCCCATCCAGTTCCCCATTGATGGGGGCCCTTGATGAGGCCCTCGATATCGCTCGTGACCCAGCCACCGTAGAAGTCTGACGGCGGCGGGTGGGCTCTTTCGTTGTCGACATAACACTCCCAGGGTCCGACGAAAAAGGCGAGGTAGCCCTTGATCGCCTCGTATTCCTTTGGCGGTTCGTTGTACGACCAGATTCTGTTAGAGACGGTGTCGGCCGCCGATATGGGGCTCATGATGGCATAGTACGTCGCGGCACCGTGGAACTCGGAGAAGGTCGACCGAGGCGTGGTTGAGAGGGGCAGCCGAACTCTGTTGGGCGGGATGAAGTAGACTGGAAATGGGGGAAAGACGAATCAGCAATCGGCCATGCACTGCAAAAGCCGGGATCCACGGCCCAATTCACGGCCCAAGGGGGACCAAAACAGAGGTTGCACAACGGGGGGTGACTAGAGGGTGAACGAACCGGGAGCATGATGGGTTTCCAACACCCAGTACGCCTCGCCGGGCGGGCAGTCGGCTAGCAACTGGCCGTGCCACTTGATTTGGATGTGCCGGGACGTTCTCTCCACAACCGGCGGACGCGGGAAGGTTGTGACATTGTGTTTCCGCATCGCAGACATGTTTGGAACCGCTGGTTTGGACGCGGTATGCGGAGGGTATCTCGTAGTCGATGCAGGGGAACAATGAACGACTTTTAAGACCAAACCGAGAGCGAAGCTGGGAAGGTGAGGAAAAAAAAAAAAAAGCTCTTTCGATTCTCGAAAGTAAACTGGGACCATCCATGTGCTTGACAGCGGGACCAGCACTGTGGCTTGAACTTAGGCCCACTGATGCTACCTTGCCATGTGCGGCAATCTTTTGCGGTAGAGGGCACTTGCCCCCTTGTTCACACCAGCCACAACCTGCGTCATGAGGTACTGGCGCCCCACCAATTCTTCGGGCTCTCCGCGCCCCGCCAGCAACTGACCAATGGGGCCTCGTCTTTCTGGGTGAGCCCCGGTTAATGGGACTTGTTCTCGAAGCCGCGGCAGCCTGTCGCCTCGTTCCGTTCTCAGCAATCAACCACATCCCTTTTGCCTCCCGACATCTCGGACCACGCGCAGCGAATCCTCTGTCCGTCCGGCTTCGTTGTTTCTTATTTTTCAGCGCCCTATTGACAGCGGAAAGACGGGCACCATGGCGAATAGGCAACTTGCCCGGGACATGCAAACCGAGTTTCAGGCGCGGGTAGGCAGTGCCCCTCACTCCTCTCAACTCCACGTCTCGACGACGAACCATCTCGACGGGAAAGGAAGAGGGCAAGAGTTCTAACATGCTAGGTAGTTCAACGCCAAGCAAGCCCGACGAGAGGCCCAAAAAGCCGCGAAGCAAGACAATGAGTTGAAGAAGCAGATCCAGAATGTTCGTGGGCACCCCATCCGTCCTCTATGTCCCACCGCCCCCTCAATTCTTCCACGAGACCGGGATTCTTTTAAATGAAAATAAAATAACCAAAGAAATCAAAATCCAGCTCCTCAAAAAGGGCGAGACGGCGCAGGCCGCGCAAAAGGCGCGGATGCTGCTGGCCAAGCAGGCGATCGCGACGCAGATGGACCAGGCGGCGGACATGGCCGAGCTGTCGCTGGCGCAGATCCAGGCCAACAACGCCATGAACCGCATGACGCACATGATGGCGCAGTCGTCGCGCACGATGCAGCGGGCGCAGCGCAGTGCCAACCCGGAGCGCACACTGCTCACGCTCGAACAGTTCCGCTCGCAGAACGAGGAGTACGCCGTCTCCAACGGCATCTACCAAGACGCCATGACGCAGAACACAAGCGTGCAGGTCAGCGACGACGCCGTGCACGAGCTGCTCGGCAAGCTGGCCGACGACGCCGGCCTCGAGCTCGGCCAGGAGCTCAACCAGGCCACCACGAGCAAGGAGGACCCCATCAAGGAACCCACCGAGCCCACCGCTGAGGCCGAGGATGCTCTGCAGCAGCGGCTGAGGGCCCTGAGGGCTTGATAGTTGTATTGCGTGGAAGAGGGGAAGCGAATTCCCTGGCAGACCCGCAGGGGAGGGGGGTGGGGGTGGGTAAGGCACGAAATGAACTACGAGGCGATGAATTGACACGAAGGATGGACGAGATTCTTGCTCCATCTTATACCACTCCGGGACGGATATTTCCTTTTACGGCGTTCGGGACAAATACTTGTTTGGGTTCCACGATGATTTACTGGGGGGCTTAAAGTCACTAGGGGGTTTGTTTGCACTTTCCTATCCATTAGCGGGCAATTGGCATAGAGACGCTCTCGAATTACAGTCCGTGTTGCTGTTCAGGCCATCATTGACTACGTACCGTAAGAGGGAAGCTTTGCGTCTACTACTATCAACTCGGTTCAGTGCTGTCTAATCACCACCTTTCCCATCAGGCTATGCTCATTCCATACCTTTTGTCTTTCCTTGATAAATCCCGATCCGCAGTAGAGTTCCTCGTGCATCAGTCATAGCCGGATCTGAGTGGCCAGAACCATCCCCATCCGGCAAAGTATCATTCCAAAAGCTTTTCGGAAAAGCAAAAATGCCCACCCTACATGTACAGGCTCGCCACAGCCGTGATATCCCGCCTGATCAGCTCCTGGGCGGCCGCCATCTTCTGGTACAAGTCGGGATCGCCAATGATCCGCGCGGCATTCTTGACCTCGCGGCACGTCTCGTCTAGTCGGGTGATGGTGCGCACGATGGTGCCTTCGAGCACGTCGGTCAGGTCGGTGATGTTCTTGAAGCTCATGCCGCGGGCCCACTCGTAGACGACCTCCATGAGGCCGAATCGCGGCTTGTTGACAAAGTCGTTGCTCTCATCCGACGACTGGATCACCTGGTGGAGCGTCTGCACGGCGCTGACCTTCTCCGAGATGGCGACGATCGTCTTCATGCCGCGCTCCAGGTTGCCCGTCAGCCGCGGTACCGACTCGGTCTTCTCTTGGAACACAAAGGCTGAGAGAAGGGCGGCAATCTCGGCCGGCTCGTAGTCGGCCAGCACGTTCTCCAGGATTAGCTCCGTCAACACGAGCTCGTCGCCCGAGTGGATCTCGCACGCCACCTTGCCCTTGAGCTGGATGCGGCTGGCGTCGTCGATGAACGAGAGGTCCTTGAGCACCTGGATGCGCTGCTCGTAGTCGGGCAGTAGCTGGAGGTTCTGGTCCGAGAGCGCCTGCCGCAGCTGCGCAATGTGCGTCTTGACGAGCCACTGGTCGTGGCACATGGCGTAGTGCTTGAGGAAGTGCTTGCACTCGGCCGCCCCCGACTTCACCGCCTTCACCTCGGCCTCGCGCCGCTTGCCTGCAATGTCGTGGATCTGTAGGCTCTTGATCCGCCCTAGGTCCATCTCGTCCCAGATATCCGCCGTCCATGACTTGCAGATCTGGTGCAGCTTGTCTTTGGCCTTGGGGTAGTCCTCCCCGCCGAATATGGCGGGCAAGACGCCCTTGGTGACGTGCTTTGTGACGCATACCAGGTCGCTGATGGAGACGTGCAGAGTCTTGGTCGAGATCTGCCTCTTGGACTGCGGCAACGGCGTGAGATGTTTTCGGAAGGCAGGAACAAACGGGAGCAGATCCGTGTCGTTGCGGAGCTCTCGGTTGGTCTTAATCTCGAGAACATGCAACGTGGGATTCGCCGCGCTGCTCTTGACGCTCGCCCCCTCGGCGAGGAGGATACCCGGCGTGCGGACGCCTTCCTTCATCCACACAATGAGCCGACCCGGCGAGAACATCTTCCGCCCGACGGGGTTGATCAGTAGCCCGCGGTACAGCTCCTCAGTCAGCCGCTTGAAATCCTCGCCGGCTTGATGGCACTCGTCCATGTAGACATCACAGACGGGGCACGTGTCCCGCTTGACCTTGGCCAGATCAGCCTCTCCCAGCTTGACCGCCTTCTCGTGCTCTGGCAACAGCTGCTGAGTGGCGTGCTCGGAGAAACTGCGCTTAATCATTTCCTCAATCTTCAGCGCCTCGACGCGGAGAAGGTTCAAGATCATGTTGTATGTGAGACGGAACTGCGACCGGAGCTTGCTAGGCTCGCCGAGTATCATCTGCCGCAGGTCTGTGACGGGAGGTGCCTCGTCTCCGCCTGGTGGGACGATGATGACCGAGCCGACAGTGTCTAGACCACGCCTTCCAGCTCTGCCAGCCATCTGAGTGTATTCTCCGGGAAGCAAATTACGGAACTGGTGACCGTCGTGTTTCCGGTATCCAGAAAAGACGACAGTCCGGGTGGGCAGGTTCAGGCCCATTGCGAACGTCTCGGTGGCGAATAGAACCTTGACGAGCGTCTGAGCAAACAGAATCTCGACGAGCTCTTTCACGATAGGGAGCAATCCACCATGATGAACGGCAATGCCCCGGGAGAGCAGCTCCCTGAGTCTGATAATCTGAGGGAGGACGCGATCTTCGGGCTTCAACCGCGCAATCGATTTCTCGATGATCATGTGGATGGCACTCTTCTCCTGAGCGGTGCAGAAATCCTGGTTGCTGAGCGCATCTGCATTTTCCTCACAGCGCTTTTTGGAGAAGACAAAGATGCAGGCTGGCAGAAGGTTTTGCTTCTTCAGGAACTGCACCAGATGAACCCAGAGGTTCTTGTCCTGGGCTGCTGATGTGAAGCCCCCAGGTCTTCCTGTCCGGCCCATGTGACCCGGAGCGTGGCTTGCACGGGGCGGCCCGCCCCTGCCCCTTTGCTGGCCGCCTCTGCCCCCTCCCCGTTGCTGGTTGCCCCCCCTTTGACCACCACCACGGCCTCCTCCTCTCTGGTTGCCGCCGCCACGGGATGGTGGTGCTGCTGTGATCGCTTTCTGCTTGTCCTTGCCTTGTATCGCGGAGTTGGCATCCTTCCAACCCTTCTCCAGGAACCTCTTCTCCGAGTCGACAATCTTCCATATGTTCTTGTTGCCCCAGAGGTAGTGCTCCAAAGGCACAGGTCTTTTCGGGGTGGATATTACATAGATATCTTTCTGCTTCGTCCGCCCTACCCAAGACGCGAACTCGTAGGTATTCGGGACCGTAGCGGAAAGGAGGATCAGCGACACATGCTCCGGCAGCATGATGATGACCTCTTCCCACACCACGCCGCGCTCAAAATCATTCACGTAATGAACCTCGTCAAAGATGACAAACTCGACGTCTCGGATGAGATCGGCGCCGCGGTAGAGCATACTTCGTAGAATCTCGGTCGTCATGATGAGGCAACTAGCCTCGGGGTTGATCTGGACATCGCCCGTCAAGATGCCAACTTCGTCGAACGTCTGCCTAAAGTCGCGGAACTTCTGGTTGCTAAGCGCCTTGATGGGCGACGTGTAGATGGCCTTAGTCATATGCTTCGCGGCCAGGGCGATAGCGTACTCTGCGACCACCGTCTTTCCTGCCGACGTGTGAGCCGCAACAAACACCGAATCGCCGTTCTCGAGGTGGTAAATAGCCTCCTTCTGAAACGTATCCAGCTCGAACGGCCATTCTCTGGCCATGTCGGGCACCAGTTCCCGGAAGTTGGTCATCTCCCGCTTAATATCGACCATGTGCGCCCATTCGCGGCCCGCCTTTCTAGCGCTGGACGCTGCCAGGGTGCCGCGAGGCTCCAAAGCAGGGAACTCGACAGGGAGTATCGAGTCGATATCTTCCACATCGTCTTCTCCCTCCTCGTCCTTCTCTGCGTCGTCGCCATTGACTGGCGGTTTCCCCCCGTCTTCTTCTCCGCCGCCGGGTGCGGCTTCAGGCTCCTGGTCCAGAACCTCCTCCACTTCCTTTGCCTGCTGCTCGCTCTCGGCGTCCGCTAGCTTCCTCCTCTTGCTAAAGTCAATGCCCCGAGAGAGCCCCGGCGCGACCTCGAGTAGGCCGTCCTCGCCAAGCTTGATGACACGTTCCAGCTTCTTCCTGCTGTCGTCATCCTCCGCAGCAGCCGACGCTCGCAACTGATCCTCGAGCGCCGCTGTCGATTCAATGCCGTCTATGCCGCCTGGGGCGAAGGGGAAGAAGCCGGCAGCGCCACGCACAAACTCGGCTCGGCCAGCCGGTTTCCGGAGCACGGAGGTGCTCGTCTTGGCAGTGGCGTGGGATGCCGGGACCGTGACATTGCGGTAGCCCGTGACGCGGCCTTCGAGGCCATGGCGGATGAAGCGGGTGACGGTGCGTGACTGGGTCGGAGCGATGCGGAAGAGTAGGGAGTGGTCGGTTGGGGTATCCCAGCGCTGCTGCAGCTTGTTCAGCCACTCTGTTGAGAACGTCGTGGAAGGAGACAGGTATTCCGCCTCGAGCCCAGCTCGCAACTCGTCTGCGTCATGCTTCCGCGGCGCGCGAGTGACCTTCTTGTCGAGGAGGCCGTCGATAACGTCGAACGAGGCGTCGCCGCCGTCGACATGGAGCCTTTGCATGGCATCACTGAGGTCCGATGCCATGATGGCGGGTTAGTAGCCGAGAGAAGCGGCCAACGACGCACGGAAATGCAGTTAGAATCGGAGACTGGTCATGGGATGTGGTGAGACCTCTTGACTCCATGCAACCGGTATCATCGCGAGCAGCTTGGTTGGGTGCTTGTAGGTAGCAGACGGGAGCTTGACCCCGCCAAACCCAAATTGTGGGGGAATCAAGCAACGCGAGAGGGTAGGAGGTAGTCAGGGGTTAGGGTTCACTGCGCCAAATATTCTTCGTCACTGCCCAACACATGAATGACATGAGGTGATGCTCATTTTTCAGCACTCAGTTATTGCTTACCGTACTTTGCCATCAGTTTCTCATCAGAAACCGTCCATCTCCACCATCGCTTCTTCCTCTGTCCGGGAGTTCGCAAATAGCTCATCATCAACCTCTAGCTCTCTTCTGACCTCATCCTCCTTCTCGAGTTCGTACTCCCTCTCGAGATCCTCCTGCTTCCCAGCCTCTGCCATCGCCATAAGCGCGTCAAGATCATCTTCATCATCCAGGGTGGTATTTCCCCTTGCCAGTTGAACTCCGCTGCTGCCGCTCCCGCTTCCCTTTGCTGCTTCCGCCTCGGCCTCAGCTAGGAGTACATCCAGGTCATCCCCATCTCCGTAATTGGTCTGGGCAGCCAAATTGTTAAGTTTCCCGCCTCCGGATATACTACCCGTGGCCGTTGGTTGATTGGGTTTCGTTGGCGCGCTCTGTGCCTCCACTTCCGCCATCAGTGCGTCCAAGTCATCCTCATCAGGTACGCCAGTTGGCTGCGGAGCCTTGTTGCCCGAACCATTCCCAAAAATGCTCCGGAAAGGCGCCGCTGACGAACCAGACTCCGCCTGCTGGGTGCCAGCACCTAACTCGGCTTCAGCCATCAATGCGTCCAAGTCATCATCGTCAGGAACGCCATGGTCCGCCTGTCTCGCGGGCTCAGCATTGCTCGTACTAGCCCGCGGTGTCGCGTTGTAGATGTCGTCATCCCCAAACAAGTCGTCTCCCGCCGGAGTCTTTGCCCGATCTTGCGCGGTCTTCTCAAATATGGGTGCGATTCTGCCAGGCTGCTGCGGTGCAGATGCTTCGTAGATAGGGAACTCCTCTTCGGCTTCGAAAGTTGCCTTTGGCCGGCTCTCGTCAATCCACTGCATCCGGGCGTTGCGCATTGTCGTCTTGTGGCCCGCCTTCTCGACCATGGCGAGGGCGTCGAGAAAGGTGGCCTTAGGGAAGAGGTCATCGAGCCATTCTTGGTAGAAGGAAAGCAGCCGGGCGGCATCCGAAAACTAGAACCTAGTCAGCATGGGGTGTTGTTGAGAGCTGCTCCGAAGAGATTCACCTCGTGGCCTTTGCCCTTGAGCTTGAGCCTTGGCGCCATCTTCCGCAGCTTTGGGATTCCCTTGTCTGAGAGAAGGCTAGTGGCGGGCAGTCAGTCGACAGCTCAAGTGCAGCGAAAGCATGCCACGAACCGAGCATCATCAAGTTTTACCCTTGGGACCCTGGGCTTCCTTTTTAGGTCAATCTGTTGCTCAATTCCCAGAACATCGGTCTTCTTCCTTTGAGTTTCATTCTTGTCGTTCTTTTTTGCCGGCTCAGGGCTAGGGGACCTGAATGGGTCGTCGTTGTCGTCCCAGTCGGCGAGGTAATCGTTGATGAAGGCATTCCCGTCCGTCCTCCGGTTCACAGCGTCCGCTGGTTTAGGATCCGTCTTTGCAGACATTTCCATGACTTTTCCGAGGTTGTTAAAATGTTAATATCTTTAGTTTCCAACAGGTTGTTGTGCTCCGGACTGCTGAAGGGCGAAGGGACGCGATGAGGCGCGTCCTTGTCGCGTTGCAATTTCGCGGGGTTCGGTGTAAGTGGGTTGCGGGCCCATAATGTGGCGCTGGCTTGGCTTGTGGCAGTGCGTGGTTGTCTTAGCGTTGATCACCACTGTGTTGCCGCCTGAGGCATCCACAACCTTGAGCTTCAACCCCAAGAAGCTTCGACTGGGAAATCGGACCTCAATCACTCAGAACTCCGCGAACTGCTCGACGACGCCTCGTCGGTCGCCAAGATGTCGAACAACCCGACCCAGACCTACCAGTTTCCGAGTAAGACAGTCAAGACTGACTATCCGGTGAGTTTGCGGACCCAATTGCCATCGCCTTCGTCGCTTTTGCTAACTCCGAAATCAGCTCATCGACAATGACCCGTATGTGCTCGCTCGCCGATCCCCTGCTCCCGATGCATTCATTCGAGGCCGAATCTGACTCAATTGGCTACCCAGACACTTCAAGCGCGTGATTCGGTATGCGCGGCCGTCCGACTACGTGCACGGAGCCGTGGCTGCCGCTGCTGGCCCTGGCCTGCTCTACACCATGGAGAAGTTCGCGCCGTCATATGTTGGAAAAGGCGGCTTTGCGCAGGCGATGCGCGTTACGGGCTTCATTGGCCTCGCCGGCGGCTTCCTTTACTACTACCAGCGCTCCATCCGTACGTGACTCCGAGCCCTTTTTCCGTTTCTCTCAGACTCCACCCACCCCTCGGTCACGGCTGGGTATTTGTCTTTGGCGAGGTTGCGTTTCGATTTGGGGGCTAAGTTAAAAGGCATACGGGGATACGAGGACAGCGCTAACTTTGGTACAGTCCGGTTCTACGGCATGAGCGAGAACGCCCGGGAGGTGGAGATGGACATGCGAGAGATGGTCGACAGGGTCAAGGCCGGCAAGTCGCTCTACGGCGAGAGCCAGCTGACCCCCTCCATGCAGGGCGTTGCAGCTCGCCAGTCGAGATACTCGGCACTCTTCTTCGGCGTCCTCCCCTGGTTCAACTTTGTGAACCATAGCCAGCACGGCGTCGACACAGCCAAGTACTACCAGCAGGCTGAGAGGGAATTGGAGGCTGAGCGTATGGCCAAGGGCTCATCATGATTAGGGGTGTCTGGGGAGGTGGGTGCCGTAGGGGGCGGACGGGGGAGGGTCATGCAAGGACCTTTATCAACCGCGCGACAGGTGTACATATGACCCCTTAGATGACTGGCCCGCACAGGTCTCGAGTCAACAGACTTTTTTTTTTTTTTTTGTTACACAAACAAATCAACGAACTATCCCATAGGCATGACGATTTGGAAGGGGTTTGGACCTCTCATAGGCTGATTATTCGCAGGCGCCCGGCAATTCCTGGAGGACGGAGCATTGCCTGCAGACGCTATCCTCATCAGCGATGGTAACACTTGGCAAGTCTTTGCTACGTTACGGAGGCTTTGAAGTGCTTCCACTCTAAGGAGAGTTACAGCCGAGACCAAACAGGATCTGAAGTGCGGCTCTACAACAGTCGTCAGGTGTTCACAACAACATTGCACCCTGCCGCCGTAAGAACTAGCCATTCGTGTTTGCAAATGCAATGTATTTCACTAACGAATGCTATGCAGACAATGTCACCTGTACACCCCCTCGAATCCTTCGCGAAACCTGCTCGGTCAGACAGCCCCGTTAACTCACCGTCCCCTTTAACGAGTTGCTTGCCCGCCCACCCGCGGCTACTTAAGAGCACTGCGAGTAGTATGGGGGAGAGACAGCCTTGCAGGTGAGACCGCCCTGGGGTATACTGTCAGTCGGATTTCCTTTAAACCGAGACTGGGTTCTGTGGGGGGGTAAATAGACTTACCGCACATTGGGTGCAGCCAGAATAGCCAGTCCCACCGCACTGGCCGTACGCGGCCACAGTGCACGCTTGAGCGTCGCCTCCGCCCGCGGGAGCCCCGCTGGATGGAGCAACAGCGGTTGGAGACGAGCCAACCTTGCAGGTGGACTCGCAACCGGCGCAGCCAGTGCCGGGCGTCTTGTTGGTGCCGCCGAAGTAGACGGGGGGTCCGGGAGCGACGTAGTTGCTGAGGGCGCCGTGGATGTTGACCCTGATGCCGGGGTCGCCGGAGCTGTACGCGCCGGGGAACCTGACGGTGGCCGGGCTGGCGTCGCCGCCGCCCTCGACGGTGATCTGATAGCAGCTCATATAGAACTGGGCGCCGCCCGCCTGGCCGGCCGTGTGGAGCGCCAACGCCTCGGCACGCAGCAGGTAGTCGCCCGAGGGGATGTCGGACGGGATCTTGACGTCCATCCTGCCGCAGCACTCGCTAAGGTCGCGCGTTCCCCACTCGTCGTCGTCGCCGACCCGCCCGCTGGGGTTCTTGGCCCACGAGTTGGAGAAGATCTTGAACCAGCCCGTGGAGCCGTCCGCCGTGGTAGCATCGGCCACCTTGGTCAGGTAAACCTGCACGGGACCCCAGTGGGCGCCTCCGATGGCCTCGTTGTTGCATGAGCGATCGCCGGGCTGCTGGTGCATCTCAACAGTCACCGTCCCGCCGGCTCGCACAGGGCACTTGCCGCCGACAGGGCGAGCGCCGGCATTGCAGATAAAGTCCCGGCTCCCAACATTTGTGACGGGCGAGTTGGATGCGGGCAGGCGGACGCAAGAGGAGCCGTGCTGCGCGAGTTAGCGTGGTGCTGACGGAGGAGGAGGAGGAGGAGGTTGACGTATATAATCGGTGCCATCCACCCACAGCTGTTGGAAGGTGGCGTGGCCGGCTACTTCGCGAGCAGCGAGGGCCGACAGAGCGGCGACGAACGTTGACTTCATGACTGCTGTTACCCGGTCCTGGCGTTTCTGAGATACAAGGTCGGTACAAGGGGGCTGGCTAGCAGAGAAGGCACTAAGGAGACGCCGTGTACAAGCAACGTGGGAGGTGGCTGACATGTACCGACGCTATATACACTGCCTTCCGCCCCTGGGCCGCCATGCCCGTCGTCATAGCGGCAGTCATCGCTGCCTATGCGGTGCATCCGAGTCAATTACCGGCCGCGTTGGCATCGTTGTCCAGGGGAATCTGTGTGGTCTCGTCTCACCCTCACATTGATCCTTGCTACCTGCCGAGATGGGGCGTCCGGGGCCCCGGACTGGCTGAGCATGTACCATGGTATAGAGTACTATACCCCGGATTTTTGAGCGCGCTCCATATCGCAGGAGTCGATATGACACAGGCCGCCACACGACTGGCAATGGCGAAAAGACGGTCGGTGGGATTGGTGGCTCATTGTGGGAGCAATATCAACGGCTAATTTACCCGGGATCACGGCACCCACAACCCCCGGGCTTCCTTAACGGGCCAGGGCAGAGTGGCTTGAATATCCGCTCCGGTTATATATTGTATATGGACAAACACCTCTTGAACAGCTGCCGAACCGTCACGTTACGGTTGTTAGGTTGGGCCTGATGGCTGAAAGCTCGTACCCAGATTCGAACCGATTCTACATCTGACCGAGCCGAAGGGAACCATGCGATTAGCGAGGGTGCGATGGATATTTTTTCATCACCCTAGTGAGCACTGTTACCGGGACTTCTGAACAGTCAAGTGCCGCCTGCCTGCAAGACCTAGATTGCCTGCAGCCGGTTTTCTGCTGGGGTCCAATGGTTGGGCGTTGCAGGGTTGGAACTTTTATCGCGCGCTGCCTCTGGCAGCCAGGTCTGGCATGAATGCAGCGGACGGCGAAAGTGTTCAAACATGATTGAGTGATGGCGTTGAGGAACTCGGCCTTGGAGCAGGTCCTCTGGTGAGTCAAGGGTACGGAGGAGCTGTGGAATACCTGCTTTTTGTGCTGCTTCTCTCTCTATCTCTCTCATTCGAGTTTCTTTTCTTTGCTTCTTCTTTGCCCCCTAATTATTGCTGCATCGCCAATGGCCCTTGCTCTACCTGCGGTACAACCCGGCGACACTGGCTATAATGTTAGAAGGTTGATTGGTTTCGTTGTCCCTGGTTACCCGTTCCGAGAAGAAAACGATAGCCACGATAACTTGAAGTGTCGCTTGTGGGCGCCTATCATTTACGCTCTCTCTCCGTCTCTTACGCAGGCATATAGGGTGACTTGGGCAATGCAGTGCTGTTCCAAAGCATTGGTATAGGGACCAATTTCCAACTCAATTTCCAGGGAACCCGTGGCGACGGACTGTGGGATTGTGATGAGGCCTACGCTGGGACTTTCACCGACGTCTGGAAACCACTGACGTCGCCCATGGACTAATGAATCATGGCAAGGACAGATTCAGTCGAGATGTGAAGTTTGGCGTTGTGGACCGATCGTCAAAGAGGAAGGGATCATGGACTTATTATATCCACTCGCTAATTTTTTGGTGTTTACCGCCATTTCTTTCTTGCGCATTTCGTTCGTTCTTTCGCATCCCACCGAAGCCAGGGCTTCCACCTGGCAAATGTGGGTTTCTCTTTATTTGCTTGGCGGCCCCGTAAACAGCACCGGATCTGACGATCTTGCATCGGTCCACGCAGCCCGCCCAATCACCGCCTTGACGGCCGAGTAGTACAGCCGTATGAAAAGCTGTTGTGGCACCTGCGGTCATAACGACGATATGGTGCAACACTATCTTTGCCCCGCAAAATACCGATTTCGTGCTTCTTTTCCATCACGATTCCTTCGCAGTGCTGGGAATTGAACAACCAGGTAGCACGCCGACATCCTCGTAGTTGGTTCAACCAGCTGCTACCAAAGTTGTCAGCCTGCATGCCCCTTCTTGAAATTGATAAGTGTAAACATGGCTCGCTCTCGACCGCTATCGGCTGCCTTGCTCTCAGGGCTGCTACTCTCAACTAACAGCGTTGGCTGTTTGGTAGCCGGAGAAGGGACCACGCCGCTCATATCGAGTAGAGATGGTATTCCGCCCCAAGCCCAGATCATCGACCAAAGGAGTTTCAATGTCCTCGGCAATGTCCCCCCGCCGTCTGAGGCTAATGGGAATACGGTACGTATTTCGTTCGTGTTTTGTCACCATAATCGCTGCTGATGGCTAACTCGCTCTAAGCAATTCGCTCCCCTAGGGACAACCGATGACTCCCTGGTCGCTCGGCCATTTCACATCTACGATGAAAAGTTCCTCGACATCATCGGCCCCAACCCGACGCTGACCTTGATCAACCATACGGAAAGGGATCCTTTGTTTCATGAAGCGCCAGTTTGGTATGAAATCGATCCGCAACCATCCATGCAACGCTACTGATTATTAGTTCTAAGGTACCCTCCTACAGATGAAATGTTCTTTTGCCAGAATGCTGGAGCCAGAGACGCCGGCACTGGCCTTGCCAAATCAGCAATGCTCCTGAAGATCGGGTTGTCCGCCATCACTCCCGCCATAACAAGCCAGAGAAATGCCAGCGGGTCGGTGAAAGTCGAGGTTGTAGAGTCCAATCCCATGGTGATGAACCCCAATGGTAAGCTTCCAGAAATGTTTTCGGAGGATGAGACGGCGGATGCTGACCGGTGTTTCGGTCTAGGTGGGACTAACTACAAGGATCAACTCCTCTTCCTGGGCGAGGGACAAGGAGAAAGCATCGCCCCCGCGATGTATCTCATGAACCCAGCACCTCCGTATAATACAACAGGTAAAAGGCCCACAAATTCAGTAGACCGTGGACACAGCCGGCGTCGGGCCATATGCATTGACGAATCAACTTTGGCAGTAATCTTGGACAACTTCTTCGGCCGGCAGTTCAACTCGCTGAACGACGTCTCCATCAACCCTCGCAATGGAGATGTTTATTTTACCGATCCCACTTACGGCTACGTGCAAGATTTCCGGCCACCTCCAGGGATGCCGAAACAAGTGTGGCGGTTCAATGAGGTCACAGGAGCCGTGACGCTTGTGGCAGACGGATTTAATATGCCAAATGGTAAGTGCATGGATGACTTACAGGGATTGGTGACTGGCAAGTAAAAGAGCTCATCATATTGCTACTCCTAGGTATTGCATTCTCACCTAGCGGTTCGCACATCTACATCGCAGACACTGGCATGACCCAGGTTTTCTTCGGGTCTAACTTTAGCTTTCCCTCCACTGTGTAGGTTCAGGCCCAAAACTCCATTCAGCTGCTTCGAATAATTGACCTGCCTTCACACAGCTACCGCTATGATGTCCAAGAAGATGGCACCCTTGACAACCGCAAGGCATTCGCATTTGTGACACCTGGTGTGCCGGACGGGATCCATGTCGACACCGAGGGGAACGTGTACATAGGCTGTGGGGATGGCGTGCAAGTGTACGACGCTTCTGGAAAACTGCTTGGAAAGATCTATATCGGGAGTGTCGTGGCCAACTTCCAGTTTGCTGGCAGGGGACGAATGGTGATATTGGCCGAGACGAAGCTCTACTATGCGACGTTGGCAGCGGAAGGGGCATTTCCAGGGAAGCAGTACTAAAGAAATGGGGTATGGAGCGAGTGCTGAAGTTACCCTACCCATAAGCGAGGCACCCATAATCGAGACAGTCTGTTAAACCCCATACCAAACCACATCCTATCAACTACATCATTTGCCCAGATTAATAAGAAGCCACTGAATTACTCCTATTACTACCACTTCCTGACCCGCTTTCTTCATCTAGACTATCCCCAATACGGCCAGCCTCGAATTGAGCCTAGTGTACTGCTGTAGTGGACTCAGTATTTTGGTCTCCTTCAACTCTCTCCCTTTTGATAGCGGGTCGGGATAGGGGGTAGGGCTCTCTGATCAGAGAGAGGCACATGCTAGAACGACGTTCCTGTAGCTGGATCTTGCAATGGTGCCAATTTTCTTTCGCACCAAAAGTAAAGCCGTCTGCAGCCGTTCGACTTCGACAATATAGAATATAATCATCATCCTTTGCACAGCGCTTCCTTTCTCGTATCACACCCTCTGGGTTAATCTGTCCCAACTCAATACCAGGGCCAGCGGGCAGAACGACTTTCCCAACGCATAGTAGGGCTCACCCGCGCAGGGGCGGTGCGAGTAAAGTAGCGGGCCTAGATCAATAGAAGCTATCAGGGACTGAGATATCAGAGAGAGTCAGCCTCCCCTCGAATAAGACTCACCTCGGTAAGCTAGCTAGGCGTTAGGAATTTTCCAGTCATACCACTCTTGCTGCTCATCGTAGTATCTCGTCGTGGCATTGAGTATTTGGGCTACGATCCGCAACGGCGAGTGCCAGAGCGCAATCCGAGGATTGGGCAAGAATCTAAGCAGGGCAGAAACTTGGAGGTATTGACTGACATCGGCATGGAAATCAATGTGAAGAAACTTCCATGGCTGCCGTTGAGGTTGAGAACAGAGCTCAAGCCGAAGTGAACGAGAAACCTGGCTGCGAAGTGGTGTGGTCGATCACTAGGCGGTGGTAGAAATACGGCAGTAGGGACTTTTGGCACAGTCGGCAAGTCTGAACCTCACTTCTCTCCTAAGAAAGGAGTTTTCCCCGAAATGAAGCTTGAAACAGTGGCAGATCCCTGGAGACTGGTGAGTGCCAAGCCGGACGAGACGTGCCTGTCAGATAAGCTCGACGCGTTAGGAAGCAATGCCTGAAACAAACTCCAAATGGACGTGGCGGCTATTGACAGTCACACCGAAGACAAGACAGAGCCTTTAAGCAGGCTTCTTGTCATACTAAATCCATGGGGGAGGGGAAACGCATCCCAAGTCTCCCCGCAGCGCTTGGTACCTTGCCTTAGCCCAGGCCCCAGGAGGCGGCTGCTCATCTTCCTCGGGATGACCGAGGTATAAAATGGAATAAAACATTGGAAACAAACAAGCCAATAGCTATTCCAGTGGCCATAGCATAGACTTAGAAGACCTCTTCCTGCAATTATTCTAAGAACATGAGTAAAGGGCCCGGGTGCTGAGTACTTCGTCCGCAAACCGTTAATTATGGGAAAAGGCACTTGCATGAACAGTTGCGAGAGGCCCTACGAGAGGCCCTTGCGACAAGCTGTGCGATTTGGACAAGTAGAAGCATAATGATCGGCTGGGAAAATGGGAATCGATGGAGAACACATGGCGGCAGGGGAAGAGAAGGTGAAGGCGCAGACATTTTCGACTAGCGCCACGAATTCAAGTTTTGATTACAGCAGCCAACCCACATGGTTCTTTGGCGGTACATAGGCACCCAAAACCAGCTGAGCATCAGAGTTAACCCAACACCCTCCTTTTATTCGCCGCCTCCTTCGCCTTGAACACCTTGCGGAACGCATCCGTATCCCTCATAATATCCTCGACATCGTCCGCCTCTAACAGCGAGATTTTCTCCAACGTGACCGTCTCGGCCGTCATGAGGATATTCCGAATCTGCCTTGCGTTCAGCTCCACGTTCGCCCATCTCTCAACCTCAGCCAACAGCCCCCTCTTATTAACCTTGCGCCCGTCCATGGCCTCTATAAAATCGCGCCACACACGCTGCCGTGACGTCTTGTCAAGCTCGCCATAGTCATAGGCGACGCTGATGCGTGAGCGAAAAGCCTCGTCGATGGTGTGGATCATGTTAGTCGTGAGGATTAAAATCCCCTGGTAGTATTCGAGTTTTCGGAGGAAGACGGAGACCCAGGTGTTTTGGTCGCGACCGCGGAAGGTGCGCTCTTCCAGCACGACTTCGGCTTCGCCGATGAGGAGGATGGCGTTCCACGAGTAGGCGCAGTCGAAGATGTGGTCCAGGTGGTGCTCCCAGTTGGGGTTGGAGGATACCACCCCTAAGTTTACTCTGTAAAGGGGGAGCTGTGTTTTCTCGGACAGGGCCTCTTGTGAGGTTGCACACAAACCTAGTTAGCTCACTGAGGGTGTAGGGTGAGGTATCAAAGGGATTGTGTATTACCAGCAGTCAAAGTCTTCCCCACGCCCGGCGGTCCGTAAAACAGCATCACCAAGCCCTTGCCTTTCCGTTTGATGATATCGTCGGACCTCTTCTCCTTGCTTGGAATGCGCCGAAGTAAGCGCTAGCAGACGATTTTTCCTCTCGGGAGAAAGCACAAGCCTCTCAAAGGCATCGGCCGACCAGTTGGCCTCGCAGATGTCGTCGACGCAGACAATCATCCATTCCTGCTCCTCCAGAGTGAAGACGGGGATGGTGCTTGGGCAGATGATATACTCCGGCTCAGACTGTTCCTCGACCTCCTTGGCTGTGGGCAGCCCGAGGAAATCAAACATTGATTTGAGCGGATCGTTCTGTCCGGCCTCTGCCACTGTCTTGTCGGTGAGGGACCGAGAAAGGAGGTTTGCGTGTCTCTTTGCTTTGGCGACGGCGCCGGGGTCCACGATGACGCGTCCTTCAATCTAGTATTCATTGGTTGTAAATACTCAGTGCTTGTGGTAGTCGACCGGGGGAGCGACACTTACAAACTCTTCCTCTGGCCGTGGGGCATCTGCCCACGGCATTCCCGGGTTCACCAGATACGGGATTGCCGAGCCCTTGTACGACATTGTGATGGGCTTCCCCGTGCACAACCTCGCCCACTTCTTTCCTCTCTCCGTGACGCTTTCCACCATGGCCGCCCTTTCGACCTCGTCGAGATAGGCGAGGGGAACGAGCTTAAGCGATCTGATCTTCCTGCTCACCGAAAATCGCGGCTGTTGCACCGCCCTCTTCGATCGCTGAAACCTCTGCGTCCGCCCGTCCCATGAAATCTGAATGACGGTGATCTCCCACACAGGCTCACCGAAAAGTCCACTCCTCTCAACAGCGCTATGAATCCGAACGACTTCGGGATGGCCGAGCGTGCTCATGCAGGCGAGATCGCCTGGCTTATACAGGGCCCAGAGCCGCTTGTAAGTAATAATCCCCTCAGCCAGGTTCTGCCTCGCCGTCTGGAATTCTGCGCTCGGCGCCCCTTCCTCAAAGTACCGACACATGGCAGCAAAATTCGCATTCTGAAGCGGGGAGGTGTCTGTCATGGAAGCATGCTCCGCCTTCATATCGTCTAGAAAGTGGAATATCGCGGCATACGGCGGCGACAGTCTGATCTGCCGCGATCCAATGTCCATCTCCATCCCGACGCTCGCCGAGGTATCCCTCAAGAGCTGGCGCAAATAGCGCGAGACAAGGATTACAGTCACCTCGCCAGTCGACTTTTCCTTCTGCAGGATCATGCCCTTGCTGGTCTCGCCCTTGTCCTCGCCCATGCTGTAGATCTTCTTGGTGACAACTCGGTATGTGAACACGTCGGATATTCGGTACTCAAATAAGTCCTCCCAGTTTTCCGGGCTGCAGAGGTCTTTGTCGGGTTTGGGGTGTTCTTTATTCCCGTTGTTTGCAGGCTGCTTATCGGGGACTGTGTTTCCGGGAGCTTTCTCCTCGTTGCTACTGGAGCTGCCTTCAGCCCCTCCTGGGAGACCTTCTGCCCCGTTTGTTGTGGTATCCTGACCGTCCGCTGCCTTCACGCCATTCTTCTCCTGCCCACTATTTGCGGAAGTTGCACCCGTTTCATTCTTCTGAGAAGCCTCCTGAGCAGCGCTAATTCCAGCCATACCTGTGTCGCTGTCTGGATACATATCCCTTTCCCCTGTAAACGGCGGGCACTCTGTAAAGTTCGCGGTTCTCGTGATGCTAGCCGGCAATGCTGTGATCTTGTTTTGTAGGAGAGTGCGGGGGACTGATGGGCCTTCAAACCCGAAAAGCAAGATGGTGTGGATGGGGCTCGGATGGAAACGAAATACAAATCCATAATGCTTTTTATCTCTGCCATTGGGCAAGTCACCGGCTGAAGGTGTGGGTCAAGGGGGGACATTTTGGGTGGTCTTGCCGCTGCGTGCATCTGGCAAGGTTGATTTTTGCACGATGCGCCCCAGATCAAGGCATTTGGGCGCCACGTCCTGATGGTTCCAGGCAGCAATGCCATCCGTGCCTGCGCAACGCCAGCCAATATTTAACCGAAAACGTGAGGCCTCACACTCCTGCAGGGGAGGCACCACAGGGTCTGCCGTTGCATTCAATTCAAGAGAGTGCGCGGACAAGGCAATTAAGACAGCCACAGCCCGGCCAAAAATCTTCAGGTTTCGGCATAGTGAGTGCTCAACTTGAGTTATTGTTGATTTGGAGTGAACGCACCGCCTCTGACCAGCTTATAGTAATTCTTAGCCCGTCCGTGACGAGGATGTTAGAGTCCGAGAAAACAAGCCGTATTGAGGGCGAGACGGCTACTCGGCCGAGCAGCCCACCGTTTCCATGTCCCCGGCGCGTTACAACTGACGACCTCATCAAAACCATCGAAAATGCCGAAACTGCCAATACCCTCAATAAGCGGTGGTATTCTGGAGCAAATGCTCTGTGAGTTGCTATCTTGGCCCAGAGATAAACCAGAATGAAATAAGTATACCGCAACTTCTCACACTCATCATCCAGGGAGAACACACCGCCGCTTTCAATTTTCCAAAGGATCCAGGAAGAAAAGCCCCTATTGGACCTTAGTCAGGATGAGCTAGAAGTCATGAACCGACGATGGACTCCTCAGCTCTTAGAGACATTCGCTGAAGAGGCGAGAAGAAGCATCGAGCGGGAAGAGGGTGGGAAGGCGTACGAGGCTTTGCGGAGAATCACATACGGCGTGGCGGACATTGCGGAGCAATTCTGTAATATTCTGCAGTCAATGGTGCCGAATGGATCCGAGTACTCCTTTGCGTTTGGGCTGGCGGCATTTCTTTTGTTCAAAGTATGTTCCGTGCAAGAATCCCTTTGGGTTTGTCTGACATGAGTCTTTGCACAGCCACTGAACAGACGACTCCACGAGGAAGAAAAGATGGCAGCGCAAGTTACACGCATCTCGGAGCTCTTGCCCAAGATGCATTACCTGAAACATGCTCTCAAAACTCCCACCATTGAATTAGCAGTCTCAGGTCTCTGCGGTGAAATTGTCAGATTCCTCTGGGAGGTTGTGAAGTATTCGAAGCACAGCAGGATGAGTAAGCCTTCCGTCGATTATTTATTGGCTTTGATCTAATGATTACACTAGGAAAGTTCGTGACACATATTATTCCCAGGACCTCGTCTGTTGAGGAGTATGTCGAGTCGATTGAGCGGCATGTTGATATGATTCGCGAGCTGGAGGCAACCGCGTCTCTGGCCATACAGCTGGATCTGTTGGAGCGTCAAACTACAGAGTCCAAACGTGAGTAACTCTCCCACTTGCACTTCCGCAACGGCGATGATCTGGTTTAACCGTCTCCCCGACAGTCGTCGTCCGAATGTACCAGTCCATGCAAGCCAACACCGCAAGAATCAACACCATGATGGATTCCTTTTCCGCTGCCCTCGCCCGACAGCGCCGCTTTGAAGCTGTGATCTACTCCCAGAAACTCCGACACGCGCTGCTCCCAAGACCACCAGACCGCGAAGCCGGATCAAGGTACATCAAGCACGAGCGAGAGCGGCTCGTAACGGTAGAGCGATGGGAGACGCACAGCAACGAGATTGACTTTCAGCAGTGGCTCAAGGGCAACCGCCAGCCGCTGCTCTGGATCTGCGGGCGGCACAGACAGAGTCGCATCTCATGGGTCACGCCGTTTAGCGTTGACCTGAACAACACGCTTGTCTTGGAAGGGTCGGTCATGATTGCATCCGCGTTCTGTGACGATGGGTCCGAGAGGTACTGGACTTCTGCGATGATTGTCAAAAACATCATCTACCAGATGCTCGAGCAGTACCCCGAGCTGGCCGTCGACCTTGTCGATATCCTCACACCATGGCGGTTTGAAGACGCTGGCGATTCGCCGAACTTGTACCTGGAAATTCTGGATGATATGCTGAGTAAGATGAGCATTCTGCCGGGCTGGCAGGCGCGGGAGTTCTTTTTGCTCATTGATCGAATTGACCTGTGCTATGACACGAAGGACTTCTCTGTTGAGAATGATTTCTATCCGGCGTTGCAGCGGCTGAATCAGAGGCACATGCAGCTGCACTTGATCCTAACGAGCGACGAGGACCCGGAGGAAGTCGATTCAATAAATACGGGTGAAGACAATTTAACTGTCATTTGCGTAGATACTTGTGAGGGTGGACGCATGAGTTTGCGTGAATATTGACCATATTTCTCCTTGCCTCTTAGTTTTAATCAACAGAAACTTATGTAGGTAATGTCGACGAAGTGCCGGGAAAAGAGTATATGAACCGTCTAAGTTGGGCCTGGAAGCCACAGCCACTGCCTCTCTGCTCGCCTAGTCTCTATCCGCATCCCCACCTTGTCTTGTGCGAGATAATAAGAAGGTCGTTACTCTCTAGCATAAGCCACTACTTCATTATTAACCGCAAAGCCCCATTGATCCAAGCTAAATCTGTTTGCCTAGTTCTCTTTTAATCTTTGGGACTAGATTCCTCTATACGTTCTGTAGTATCTAAGACCTCTTAACTATTAAAGGGTTAATATCAAAAGCCTAGGATCCAGCTTGCAAATTTTTATAACGCTATATGCAGAGGGAGGCCCAGAGCGTAAGATTCGTTCAGTCGATCTAGTCTCTTATGATATGAATAAGATTTGGCGGATTTCAGACGTCTCCTGCTTGGTTTGTCGACCCTAGGCTCGATGATATAAGGCTGGATACAAATTCTAAAGTGGGACTAGACCTTATATCATAGCTAACCTCTTCGAAGATAATAGAAAGGCGTCTTGAATATTTCACAAATTAGCCAACAAGCAATCGGAACCACAACAAATGGATACAAAGGTGCGGGTGACTTAAACTAATTAATCGACGCTAAGGACGAAGAGACCAATCGAGAACTCTCTGAAGAACACGAACAGAGCATCTGCAGGATCTCTAGGGAGCACTAAGAACAGAAGGCTCTGAGTGCTCCTCAGAGAGCGCACGGTGCAAAGCAATCCACTAAGTATATAGCCACTCATTAAAATCTCAGTGGGCTTAGGAAGTTCCCCAGTAAGAAATTCGACTTGTCCGCTACAACTGCCATAGAGACATCAGTTGTCGTCCACTCTTTAGCTTCACCAAGTCCTCTTACCATCGTTAAGACACCTTTTGACATTTTCATAAGTGCGGGTGCCGATATTCGCCACATAGTTACTGACGAAGAAGTAGTAAAAATAAGTTAAAGTGGGTAGGTGAAAAAGCGATGTGGTCTGACAGACTGTCAGTTGTGGGGCGTCTCACTCATGGCGTAGGGCGGTGTATTCGTGGTGAAAAATCTGGCTATCCGTTATTTATATATGGGTGCCATAAGGGCGCCCCGAGAGTCCGGGTCCACCCATATGGAGATACTCTCAAGAAGCTTGAAGAAGCGGTCCTTTGAGCGTGATTAGCAGAGAAAGCTATGACAATGCGGAAAAGAAATCCATCTAGGCTACATCGACTTGGAGTTGCATGTGGAGCGCAGCAGCTCTGGGTTAGGGTCTGGTTAGGAGCTAGTGACCCCTGTTTTTGTCTCATGGCTAGCAGCTTGGCTCCTCGCTGGCTTCCCCACAGTTTCGCTGTTCCGCATCTCCACACGCCAGTCCCCTCCAACCAACAGTTTTTCGCCACGCTAGAACCTTTTTTGACGACGGGGTGACGGGAAGGGGGAATAAAAGGCAGAAATATCGCGGATACTGACGGTCGCGGCGGCAATGACTCCTCCAAAACGAAGTCGGTCAGATTCTGAGGAACGGTGCAGCGACCGGTATGTCTGCGGCGACCGGCCTACCTCGCCGATGCCGGCCCACAAACGACGTCGAGTTGGCAATAATAGTAGCGCTCAGCTGAGCCCCCCAACGACGACCGGCCGTGACCTTCTCTCACCTCTCTCTGACGAACTCCTGATTCGCATCCTCTCCTTCCTGTCGCTGCCACACCTCCTCGCCGTCGCGCCGGTCTCTCGCCGCTTCTACCATCTCGCGTCCGACTCGCAGCTATGGAAAGCGCTTTACTACGCGCGCTTCGTGCTACCGCGCGCGATGCGCATCCCGGGGTTTCGCGAAGGCGCCACCGGGAGCGGGGCCGGACACAGGCTTCATTACTCGGGCAGGCGCACGCTTTGGGCTGACGGGCGCCGAGGGGGGCTGGTGCGCGGCGAGGAAGGCGGTAAGAAGAGGGCAGGGGGTAAGGAGTCTGGTGTCAAGTTGGAGCGGGAGCAAGGAGGTGAAGACGGGTTAAAGGAGGAGGTCATACCGCAGGCGGTCAACTGGAAGCGGCAGTACAAGATTCGATACAACTGGGCGAGGGGCAAATGCGCCGTCGAAGAACTGAAGCTCGGCGGAGATGTCGGCATTGATGATCAAGGCGGAAGGAAGATGCTCGTCAAGGTTGTTGAGGGCATGGCAGTGACGGCCGACAAGGTTGAGGGCCTACGCGCCTGGGATCTGAAGAATCGGAGGTTGATCGCGCAGATTGGCACCGAGGATGACGATGGTGACGCGGCACCGAGCAGCATTGCGATCGACGACGCGGAATTCGAACAGGGGGTCCTCGATGTGGCGCTGGGTTTCACCGACGGCAGCTTCGGGGTGTGGAGGCTGCTCACCGTCGAGAAACGTCTGATACAACGATATCGGCACAGGAAATCGAGCAACGGCGAGCTGATTTCGATGGCCTTGTCATACCCGTACCTGCTGACGGCAACACAGTCGGTGCTGATTTCACTCTACACCTTCGAGGTTCCAAGCGCTACTCCGACTGAACATGAGGGAACCAGGCCCGGTGAAGGGGGAAGAAAGGTAGGAGTCGGAGGGTGGCCACTTCCATCGGAGCCTCGAGAAACGGAGTGCCTCTCTGCGCCGTACCTCCTGACATCCTTAGACTCCCATACCTCGCGACCGCCGCTGGCGTTGTCTATCCGCAAGACCGCGGCAACGACCATCGCGTCAGTAGCTTACACGTTTTCTACTCGACAAGGGTGGTCTATCGGCATCCAGGATTTACACATCGCCTCGACGACGGCCGGCAGTAAATCAGCCCCCGAAATTACGAGGACCCGGATAGCCTACACGACTCAACTCCACACTGGCGGCGTCTCTCGTCCTCCGCTTACCCCACCGGCAACACCTCGTCGCCATGGTGGGGTCCATGCCGTTGAATCCGTTCCATCATCGACTAGCATGATGGATTCAACTTGTTCGGAGCCTGGACCTACTACGCTATGCTATACTCACCCGTACCTCCTGGCAGCTTTGCCGGACAACACGCTCGTATTGTACATGTGCACGTCCAACGCCTCCTCCCTCTCCATATCCCCGGGCATCCGGCTCTGGGGCCACACGTCTGGCATCAGTGACGCTGAGATAACAGCTCGTGGCAAGGCCGTAAGTGTCAGCTCCCGAGGCGAGGAGATGCGCGTGTGGGAGCTTGAGGGGCGCTCAGTCGGCGTTGGGAGCCGCAGCGTCGAGATTCGGCCTGGGCAGTCGTCACCCACTAAGGCTGACAGTGGGTCAGCCGGGCTTGCCGGTGGTGGCCTCTATCCGAGCGACCCGGCTCGCGAATGGGACGAGCGGCGGAATTGGGTTGGCTTTGACGACGAGATGGTTATTGTGCTGAAGGAGAGGAAGGGGGCGAGGGAGAGCCTGATGGTATACGATTTTACCTGAGGCAGGCAGGGCAGAGCAGAGCCTCGATGGCTCCAGCCGGGCACCTCACCGATACCGAATCCGCCGCCGGGCTGGCTGCCGTGACGTATCTCCCGGCCAAACGATGACATTGGAAGAAACTAGTTGATTTAGGACTCGTCTACCCATCTGCCTGTCGGTCTCCCGGCTTTCCAGACCGAGGCCTACGATAGGCGAATACGGCCTGCGAGGGGTCCGCTGCGAGGGTGCATGATCTTGGAGCCTGCCGTGATAGAGTTTTATCCTCTTGGACACGACGCGCGGCTGATTGGACAAGCCTGCCGGCCGATTCCTGTGCGGAGTCATGCAAGTTGCTTCCGGCAGTGTGCACCCAGGCAACCGCCACCGACGGTCTTCCATCTCTGGATCGTATCGCTTGGACCACTCCCAGACCGCACACCGCTTCCGCCTTGGGAGGCTTCGCTACGAAACAGACTCAAAGGCGGGGAAGCGGCCGTGATTTGATGTCGGCCTCCGAGTCGCGTTGTCGTGGAACCTATCCAAGGGGTGATGAATCCGGATCAATTGGCCGCAAGACTCATGCGCTGGAATTTTTTGCGAGGCTGCAGCATATCATTTATTGCACATCAGCTGCGTCAGCCTTCGCATATCCCTACCAGTGTGCAATGCCGGCTACAATGCTGCGGTGTTGCCTAGGCTGAGGATACGTAGATAGCGTACTGTATATACAATGCGCAGACAGAGAGAAGCATTACCCGCGCATGCGGTTGTGCACATCGACGTTACTTAGCACCCTGGTTTGATGCGGCCCACAGGCGACGAGGCCCTTCAGCCCTACCTTCGTCCATGCAGTACAGTACAGTACAGTACGCCCCCGAAATGTGGACTGAAGCAAGCCCTGTCTCAGATAGACCCTTTCTCTCTCTTTCCCACCCCCCAGACCGTTTCGTTTCGAAACCTGCTTTTGCACATGGCTTTCCATGCTTTATCATGATGCATAATCGCGGGCAACCTGGCACCCGGGCGTGCCTGTGATCAAAGACGGAGAACATGGTGGATGGGATTTGGCAATTCCCAGGTGAGACATGATAGTGGCAAGCAGGCAGCCCTTTCTGGATGATGGTTCTCTGCGAGGGCTGTCAGGTGACGAATCGCTGCGGGTGTTCAGCCGGCCCACCCCATATCTGAGACCTTTGCGTCGGCAGTGAGGAGATCATGAGGCAGGCAGCGCAACCCTTGCAGGAAACTCCAAGCAGGGCTGCGAATTGGCTCTGTGATCGGTGTACCATGGCAGGGGGGCAGGGGGGCAGGGGGAAGGGGTTTGATAGGCTCACGCCTGCTTTTTCGCGCAGGTAGTCTAATTCAGGGAGTGGGGTGAACCACATGCTCTCTCAAAGCGGGCAGACGGCTACCTAGTGATAATTATTATGTTTCTCTTAGCCTTCGATTGAGAGAACTAGGACTTTGGGACACGCCGGTGGCAACCACAGGACGCGCACGCGCGAGGCTGTTGTTTTTTCCGCATCTCTAGGCAGACCGCGCACGAGACTTTGTTATTGTTGTTCTCGGGGGACCTCCGGTTGGATACTTCTGCCAGGTACCCGGGATGATCTGGACTTTGCAACGAATAAGACCCGGTGAACGACAGTTGCTTGTTCCGACCCTGCAGTTGCAGCAGGCAAACTTAACACCACCTCATCCTGCAGGGCCCAAAGTGGCGTGCGTTGCATGAGTTGATGGACGGTCCTGTATTCCCCAAAGAAGCGGTCGGCGACTTTTGTGAATTAAGGTAGAGAGCCCTGTCGGCGATCAGACCTGGGGTTGGCCGGGCTCTGCCGGCCAGTGCCTCTTGGTTGGCTGCTCCAAGTCTCAGTTTCTGCGTGTTTCTTTATCAGAAGAGGGGAGATTGAGCAATCGAAAATCAGGGCGGCGGCATTCATGCACATTTTGTTCCCGGGAGGGAGCCCATTCGGCCGGAAATCGAGCTGGCGGCATTTGCCACTACGTTAAGCTATCGTGGCTGGCGCCTGTTCGTTCAGAGTCATTCGCATCCCGAATGTGATGGGAATTCGGTCGGGCGGCAGCGGGGACAACGCAGCAGCCATGCAGGTCTTGTGGTTCCAGTGCGAGACCTTACTGAGGCCGTCAGCCTCTGTGAAGACCGCAAAGCGACTCATTGGTCAATCAGAATGTTTCCACGCAATGGCCGCTGAACAGGTGTCCCAAGTATTGTGTTGGCTGCAGCTATTGAGGAGGCTGTCAATTGACCAATGAGCCCCTTCCAATGCCAACCCCTCCAGGCGAATTCGCTTTGCTACGGCGCGTGCTTGACGCCCTCTCCGATGGGAAATTGAAAACGGATAGATCACCACGCGAGCGGAGAATCCAGCCTTCCGGTGTTTTCAAGCCGAACTTTGAACCCGGGCAGGAGAAGGCGACTAAGCCGGGGAAGGATTCGGTTGAAGGATAGCAACCTGCCCCTCACCTGGGGGCGGGGTGATAAGATAAATCGGATGATGGACTGGTGGGGTGGCGTTCTCCTCCGACTGCGTTATGGTATGACAGGTGAACAGGAAGGGAGGAGCGAAAGGGATATTCCAAGTTAATTGAGAGCCAAGAGACGAAAAGCAAGTCCACGGAGGACTCTGCCCGCGCTGGATACATGTATTTGAACGTGAAGATGCGAATTGGACGTCTTGTGCACCCCATCGTGGGGTTCTGAACGGTGTGGGTCTTGCTTTCGGGGGTGTCATGCGGGAGACCATCGCGCGACGCTAAGGATTGCGATGGCTCTCCATGCAAGCAAGTGAGCACTCGTGACATTGGCAGGCTGTATGGGGCCCATCGCTCTAATGCCTCGCTTGTCGTCAGCGGCGGGACGACCGTTTCGACGAGCGTGGATATCGGCTGTCTCGGAACGGGATGACTCTGGGCTTGCTAGGCAGCAGACTGTATTGCGAGTCCCGAAGGCACCGGTGATTCATCAGTTCGTGGCTCGGAACAATTGAGTCAATTGCGTGGAGTAGTTTTTGCTAACACTACGAAAGCAAATGTGCAGATGAGAACCGGAAAGGGGGGGTGGCATGAGAGAAGCCTAATTCCTCCTCTCATATGGAGTCGGTGTTGAGGCGAATGGGATTGTGCTGGCTGGCGTGGTTGGCCGTTGCGAATTGGACTGGGTGAGTGGCGTCTTGCGTGGCGGACATAACGAGCCTTATAGCCGTGCTGATTCCGACGGTGATGAGGATTGTTGCTTTGTCGTGTTGTGGTCGGTGATGCGTGTCTCCGTTACGGGTGGTGAACGTATCTCGAAACCCGTGGGACTGGATTTGTGATCGTCCAGGACCGAGAAGGCAGCGCAGCGACCCTACAGCCACCCCTTCCCACCATTCCGGCGGTGGATGTGAGAAGTGCGGGTTGCGGTACAAGCCAAATGCCAAGGGTACATGGCGTTTACCGATAGCCGTACTGAACTAGATTGTAAACGGCAAGGCCTTGTTTCGGGCTGGCATTGCCTGAGCCAACGATCGCGGCAAGCAGGGAAGTACTGTTTCGACAGGATACGCCTCGTCCACTAGCGATTGCCCGTCCTCAGCGATGAGTCACACGTTTGAAGCTGCGGGAAGCTCTGTCCCGCCCGGCGATTGGAGACGTCTGAGCGAAACGGACCGCTTCCTCATGGCAGCGGCGCTCTGGTTGGCCAATTCGCGTTCCATTGCTTTCTCTCGCTCGCACCACGCATCCACGGTGCAGCGAGTGCAATGCAAGCAACGCAGCGCTGGTCTCCCCACAATCGAACAACAAGCACCCGAGCTGCCCCGCGCGATGAGCTGTCTCACTGCCGCACACTCTGCTCCATCATAATCTGCCTTGAGCGCCCGAATATGACTTTCGATGCCCAAATCGCGGCCCAATTGGGACTCAATTGAGTCGGTGAAACTGCCATGGCCACTCCCTGCGCGCAATTGCAGAAGGCTCCACCTGCCAGGCAAGCAGCACTTCAAGCACACGCCCCTTCTTCCCCTCTTTCCCCCTCTTTCCCTGCCTCTTCCCTCTGTTTGCTCGACGTGGAAGCGGGAAGAGCGCAGTGGTTGACTGACCCATTGTTTCTCTGGTTAGAGAGGCCGATTCGGTTTTGGACAGAGTCTGAGGAGTATTCGGCGGCTCCCGCGATACGGGTTTCGGGTCTCTCTGCTCGCATTCTTCGGTCCCCTCTTGACGGGAATCTGCAGTTCGCCCCTTCTCAGCTGTCTCCTGTTCATCTACCGCTCCGTTGTCGGCGATCAATGGCACGACTTTGGAGCACAAACGCAAGCGCTGGAAGATCGGACGCAGCGAGACGGGGAGCGCATGGGGTTTCCGCGCCCAGGTTGCAATTGTCTTCTCAAGAAATGCCAATGAGGCTCTGCTGGTGACCGCCACACAACCAGATTGGCGTTTTGGTTCCAAGGCTTACCCTCCTAGGCTTGCTGCAAAGGCATCCATGCCAGTCATGGCTTGGGGGAGCCGTTGAATCGGAAACTTAGAAAACTATGTCAAACCTTGCTTGTCTAATAAGAGGGCTAAGCTCACTTTTTCTTAAGACCATGGGAGTACACTCAAACGCGATTGGCCTGCCGCTGAACCCCCACATCATCTTTGGGCCTACAAAACCTACTGTCATCAACCACACTCTTGGAGGTTCCCCGCCTCCATGTTTATCGTTTAGCACCAAACCCGGTTGTGGAGAGCCCCTCGGTTTGTCACTAACTACATGGCCAAGATGACATTGACTGTGTTGTCAGGTTGCTTTGCGCCTGGCGAGTACACTTGGCGGCTTCAGTTTCGCTCGCTTGCCCAACTTTGCCGCACTTCAAATAGGCTTCGCAGGAGCGCGGGCCGAGCAGCTCGGTCCAGGCATTTCCAAGGTCCAGACCGCTAGAAGCGCCGGGAAAGTGGTGAGATTGAGGCGTTAAATCTCCCACAGATGCCAGGTTTGGCAAGCTGTGGGAACATCTTTCAGATTGGGGATGGCACGTAACCAAGGCTATCTCAAGCATCCTTCCCTGCAGCAGCACGATTCCCGCGGATGCACGACAACCCAGATGGCGTCCCTGGATATACAGACTCGGCGCGAAACAGACCCAGAACAAGATCTGACAGTGTCAAGACGGGTCGATTCGAAGCAGATGGGCAGTCTGTCCAATCACATCCCGGTCTGACCTAGCCATGGCCCACTGTCTTCAGCAGGTACCGACCTTTGGGCAGAAGTACCTTTCTCCAGCCCGAAGCTATTTTCGCCTGATGGCTTCCAGGGTCAGATAAGTGGAGCGGGCCATCGGATTGGTCAGGCCTAGCCTCGCGTGATATGGTTGGTGGTGTGGGCAAAGGAGGGGGTGTCTGACTGGCGCATGCACCAGCAGAATGACTCCTATCCGAGTGGGGCAGGGTGCCCAGACCCCCCCCCCTCCCTCCCCCCCTCCCCCCACACCTGCTAACCAACGCCACTGCACTTACACCACACACCATTCAACCCCAGATTCGTGCGCCGCCGCCCAAGATGGGGACAGACGCGTTGTGCGCCTCTCTGTGTGACCAACTGTCGCAATCACTCCGATATTCCGTTTCCCGCGTTCCTGGAGCCTTGGGCTGCTGCTGCGCGCCTGCCGACGCCCAGCCTGCCCATTGAGTGACGGGGCCTACCTGGCACTCACTACTTTACAAGTCCTCCATCCCCCTTACCCCGTGCTCATCCATCTTCCTTTTGCCCTTTCCTGCCCTTTGCGCCATCATCCTCATTGTGCCAACCAGTGCGCGGCCCTTTTGGTCACAATTGCTGGCATTCTTTACAGTTGTCTTGCGCCCAAGTCTCGGTATTACTTATGGGAGAGCTCTTCGCCACCCTTTCGCCTTCCAGCCGCTTCCATTGACCATCCATAAGAAGGTTCGGTCGGTTTAGCTATTGCTTTGCACCGCCGGTTCCATTGTCAGCTGCGCCTGGATATCTAGCGTCAAACATCAGCAACCAAGCGGCCATGTCACTTCGCATTGTGCACTTTTCAGCCGATTGAAAGTATCTTCTATCCGAGCGGTACTCCCTTCTCCCTCTTTTTTCTCCCATCAACAAAGGGACGACCGATCGCCTTAGACCTTCTCGGACGACACAACATTCGTCCCAAAACGCCTTCGCCCACCCCAGCTGCGAGCAAAGTATCACTCGCTGCGGCCGCGCAACGACATTGCCGACTAATCGGCGAACCACATCTGCATCACCTTCCTCGTCCGCGCCCCGATCCGCGTCCTGACCGCCGTCGCTTCATGACGCTGTCCCGTATTCGCCACCCTGTTTTTCACCAAACAGTCATAGGTGATATGGCTGACAAACCAAACCCGTCCCCTACAATGCAGCAACCCGCGTCGCCTGAGAGGGACCAGACAGCAACAAGACAATTCTGGACTTCATCCTCTTCGCCTATTCCTCTCCCTCCAACACCGACAAAAGAGGTGCAAGACGTACGCGCCCTGCCGACAGACAGACATTCGATGCTCACCAAAATACAAAAGCCCTGCGACATCAGCAACCTAATGTCGCCGCCCGAACCCGCCCCTCTCGACGCATACAGGACGGCGGGAATGGCAAGCGGGACGCCGTCATCGGCGCCCGAAGCTCGGGTTCCGCATCAGCCCCTCTCGCCTCCCATCTCTCCCTTCGCGAAACCAGCCAACACGATTGGCCCAGAACCGCCTCTCAATCAGCCGGCCAAAGATCCGATTCTTTACCCTGTCGCCGAGAACCCCGCGAACTCTCCTACCGGTCCCTTGTTCACACTGACGTCGGATTCGGTCGAGACGTTTAGGGCGGCGACGGAGCGGATGGTGAGCGAGCATATCGCATCGAGACCAGCAAATCTTTTCCGAGACTCAACCCCGCCGAGACCTGAAGATTATGAGTTGGCTCTATACTTCAAATCCAATTGCTTCAGGATGTTCCAGGACAACCCCAAGGGATGGTTGCGCAAAGAGCGGGAGCTTCTCCGGGCCGATCGCAAGCACACGTCGTTCTCATTCCAACCTTCCAAACTGCCACATATCTTACCGGCATCGAAACCCGCTGCTCTGGGCCCGCAGTCAACCAAGGTCTCGACCGTTCGCGTGCAGAAGCCGAGGCCGCCTCCCAAGAGCAAAGTACAGAATCCGAGACCACTGCGAGCAACTCCGGCGCCGGCCCGCGAGACGATCCGTGTCGGCACACCCGAGCCACGGGTCCGGACTGTTGCGCCGAATCGCGAGGACAAGGACTTTGAGGCCCTCGAGGATCTGTCGCCACCAGTCAGCTCACTTCCGGCGAGACCGAATAGTCTGAAGGTCGACTGGAAGGGCAATGCGCTGGATCTGAGCAACGACCCCCACCGCAGCTTGCTGCATCCGGACGAGTTGACCTTGGCCAGCAACCTCCGCTTGGATTGTGCCACCTATCTCACGAGCAAGCGGCGCATTTTCCTTCGCCGTCTCGAGTGCGCAAAGATCAACAAGGAGTTCCGGAAGACGGACGCCCAGCAGGCATGCAAGATTGACGTCAACAAGGCGTCAAAACTGTGGCAGGCGTACGAGAGAGTCGGATGGCTAGACTTGGGCTGGATGCGAGAGCATCTCAACCGGAGCACTGACAGGATTTAAGGGGTTGTTTCAATCTCCTCAACATCGTCACGGCTGAGATTATGATAGATTATTACGATGGATGGGTCTTCTGGACCTGCGGTATCCGCAGTCCAGACCAGAGCCGCAACGGCGTTTATTTTTATCCTGACCGCTGGTTAGTGGTTGGATTCGGAGATGGTTCCTTCTTCATTTCCCCTTTTCTTCATTCACAGCATCCCATCACGGCACAGCATCTTTAGGGATTTTCCCGTCAACATCACATATGATACCCCTCGAGCACCAAGATTACGGCTCGCTCAATTTCACTATTCCATTACTGTCTTGCCCAAATTCCCCAGTTCTCACAGCATTGCATTTGATCGGTTGGTCGTGTCTCTTTGGCTGCACACAGATTACAGGTATACGGTACCAGTGGCAGGTGGTCGGATTCTGAGGCCGGTGGAGCGGGAGGTTGTCTGCCTTTGTTTTGCATATCTGACGGCGTTCAGACCCGGGTTGTCACGGAGAGGTCATCAGGAACATATGGAAGATTGGGAACTATACCCACCACTTTTCGGCCCTGATTTGCGAGCGGTTTGCTTCGGATTTCAGCAGCGCCCGGATACTCTTTTTCATTTGTCATGGAAGGATTGGAGCACATATCTATCTCGCCGGTGGCTTCCGGGAGAGTCTGCCTCGCACCTGCAGTTGGCTATTTTGTCAGCCCGACACGGCCATGAGCAAAGGATTTGTCATGGGCCGGATTACTAGGTAGATGATAATAGCACTCTGGGCTATGTCTGGCTGCAATGTTGTCTCTAAGAGTGACAATGTGCACACTTTGTACGATCTCACTTGACCTTGCTTCCATCCCCCGCTTGGGGAATCAGGATGGTACCCGGAGTTTTCCTGGTCCGAACAGCACGTAGTGGAACCTCTCCGTCGTCCCAGGCCAGGGGTACGGAGCCAGCCCCGGTAGACCCGCAGGACGGCCCAACCTGCGAGGTGATGTCATCATTCCACGTCTGCGTGTGGGCCTGTAACCTCCGCTATAGATACTGTGTGCTTCAAACAAAGGGACTCCGTGGTCAAAAGCCGGCCCCGTTGCATTTTGCGGCCGCAAGGCAGGTTGCCATTGCCGGCATGTGAAGATTGTCCCATTCATAGTGTAAAGCGGGTCGTCTAAGCAGTTGCAAGGACAATAACGTTACTGCCGAAGTCTTGGGCTTCTTGGGTTGGGTTTCCATTCATCTCGGATCTCCCAGGTGATGGCCTACGTTGATTACACCATGATGAGGGAGAGGGCGGCTTGAGATACTTAATTATTATCGTCATAGAAACCGGGCGGTATGACCAGAGCTACGTACATGCACCAGCAGCGGGCTCCTTCCCTGCCGCCGCTACCGCAGGGGTATGATTGCCTTTTGACGTCAACTTTTTTTTCCTGTGATCCATGCAGCCCGAATCCACCTAATATTTTCTCAGCCACCCACTCTAACCCCTCACATACCCATCAATCCCCCCTTCCTCCTCACTGACCTAGCGACAGCGTGTACCCGCCGTCCACCACCAGCGTCTGGCCGTCAATGTACTGGTTCGCCGTTAGAGCCAGCACGGCCTGGGCCATGTCGATGTCGCGGCCGGGGCGGCCGGCGGGCACCTTGCTGGCGTACTTTTCGCGGTCGAGGTGGCTCTTCTGGAACTCATCGCTCGAGTCGGCCGTCATCTCGCTGGGGAAGACGCCCGGGGCGATGGCGTTGACGCGGATCTTGTGGCCGGTGGCGGCGATCTCGGCGGCGAGCATGCGTGTCAGGTGGCTGGCGGCCGCCTTGCTCGCGTTGTAGCTGAAGTGGTGCTGGGCGCCCTTGACCAGGCCGCTGATGCTAGTGATGTTGACGACTGTGCCCGACCAGTGCGGGTGCCGCTCTGAGCTGGCTTGCAGCAGCGGCAGGAACGCGGCCGTCATGAAGTACAGGCTCGCCACGTTGGTCTGGTACGTGTCGGTCCAGTCCTGCTCCGTGACCTTGTCCGTGTCGAAGATGTTCTGCTTCATCTCGCCCGCCGTCCCAGACTCGGGCTGCACTGTCGCGCTGCTCACTCCGGCGTTGTTGATCAGGATGCAGAGGCACTTCTCGCGCGACCCAACCTCCTTGGCCAGCCGCGCCACATCGTCCTTCTTGGTCACGTCGCCCTGGAGGGCGACGATCTCACCCTCGATGTCCTTGTTGTACGTCTCGACCACCCTGTCGAGCTTCTCCTTTGTACGCCCCACGATGTACACCTTAGCGCCGTTAACCGCCAGCGCTTGAGTAGCCATGAGCCCGATGCCCGATCCGCCCCCTGAGAAAGTCACGGTAAGCATTGGGGATAAGTAGGATGCAGGAAGAGAAACAGACCTGTTACAAGAGCCACACGGCCCTTGAGATTAAACAGCGAGTTGCGGTTGTAATCATCATGACTGGCGGCGGCAACGCTTTTCGACATTTTGGTCGTGAATTGACGGAATGCTCGAGGTAGAGGGGTTATAACGGTAACTGGGAGGGCTGCTGGCCTCGGTGATGTTTGCCTAAAAGTTCGTGGTGCGACGCTGCGTGTTCCGATAGTGCTTGTAAAGCAGTTTCTGGTTCGAAAACGCGGAGCCAATGTGGTCATCTCTTTGGTAGCTTTGTGTTTGGAAGAAATAACCATTAATTACTGGCTCTGGGGAGTGCTAGCTTTAAGATAGTTCCCAACAACTCTATGAAGTTGGAATCATGACGAAATCGACACTGGCGTGAGCTTGTCGAGAACTCGATGACGAAATGTGTGGCTCTCACTTACACGGAATTGACCATTTAGGGACGTGAAAGCGGATTGTCATGCCCCAACAGGCAGATGATGACAAACGACCGAAACCGGCTGGCAACCAATTGGTACTGTACACCTGCATTCAGTCCCTCCAAGTCGCAGCACCTTTGCTTAGCGCCTGAGAAGAGGTGGATTCGAAACCAAAATTGTTGATCTACATATAATGTTCCGTCTCGGTCGCAAAACAGAAAAGGGCTTATCTGCGCTTAATCCCGATGCTCCCGGTGCTCGGCTACGGCCAGCTCAACGTCTGTCTTGGGCCAGAATCGGCTCAAATCTCCCACTGGGAGATTTAGAGAAATACGCATCTCGGCCGCCATGATGATGAAGCACATATACCAGCCCAAAGCGGCCACTATAAATAACAGCGCCCCCCCGCCCTACATGCGAAGGTTTAGCATCACTAATACGACGGGTTGCGCAGACGCTTAGGGGACACACCTTCTGCAGCTGGCTAGCAGCCTCGTAATTTCCCCAGCTGACGTTCCAGTATGCACCCGAGAGAACCCACGAGGCGACGCTGACGAGCAAGAAGATGGAGGCGAAGACGGCGTTGATCTTGCAGGTAAAGATGAAGAATGTGAAGAGCGCAAATCCCCAGACAATGAGGTAGAGCGCGACGACAGCGTTGTACTCGCGGGAGGTGAGGCCCGAGGGATCCTCCAGGGTCGCGTACGGAGCACCGAGTTGCAGCGTTGGGAGTTGCAGCATTCCGAATGACAGCCAGAAAACGGCAAATAGTCCTTGGACCATCATGGGGAAGAAGTTACCCATAATCCACTCGAAAACCATGGCGAAGATGAGGAGGACGGGGCCGACAAAGAAGAAGATGCCGCTGTTATCACGGGGCTATTAGTACTGATCAAGATTTGGCTATTGTTTTTGATGAGGGAAAACGACTTACACAACTGGTGTGAATCCTTGAGCTCCACCCCATCCCATACACGACATTGAAAAGGTAAAAGTCGAGATGACGAAGCTGTAATTACATGTCAGAACCATTTCCCAACGTTGGTTCTCTGAAGATCCCCATTGATGCTTACCCTACAAAACCGAGCGCGGTTGGATTGGCGAAGCGCTTGTTGTAGTCGCCGACCTGGGGCACCTTGGGCGTGAGGTACAGCTTTTCGAAGAGCTCGGGGGACATGGTCACGGCCGTTTGAGTCTTATGGAGGCCCTTTTCCTCGTCAGGGACCATTCTGATCCCATTACTTGGCGCATCAGGCTCGCTAGTCGCCATGGTTGCGGCTCAAGATCTCTCTCTATACGTATAATTATCCAGTATTCACTGATGAGGATTTCGGAGCGCAGTTTAACGCGCCAAAGTGAGGATGGGACGCGCTGCGAGATGAGATGCAAAAAGCCGCCCAGCGTGCTCTTAAACCTCGCTCTAGCCTCGCGGGATGCAAGCCTACCCAGACATGAGCACTTCTCGGGCCACGGATTCCCGCTAGAAAACATTGGCGCATCACTGCGGCCGAGAATATCACACCCACGGTCCAGGGGTTGTCATCGTTGGCATTTGCGCCAATGTCGTACTGCAGCCCAGACGCAGTCCTATTCGCTCTTAACCTGCCGCTTCCCCCCAGGCCCCTTCCTAAAAGAGGGTACGTCTACGGCGGGGTCGTTTAGCGCACCCAAATATTGAGGTCTAGGGTAGGCCGAGATGGTCTGGAAGCGGGAGCTGAGAAATCGGTTACTAATTTTATGAGCGAGTAAGTGTGGAGGGTTGATGTTGCCCTATCGTGCACTGGCCGCGTATGTGTCTGCAGTAAACCCTCAGCCAGCCCATTCAGAAATTCGCTTCGAGTCCCCGGCCCGACATGAGAGGGAGCCGAAAGAAAATGCGGCGGCATAGAAAGTGTTGGAGAAAAAAACCAGTTTGCTGAGATCCACAACGTACGGAGGGCTCCGAAGCCGTGGGCTTGGATAAACGCCGAGATGATAATCATGCAAGAAAGGTGGAGCTTTTGATTGACAAAAATCACCAACTGCCGACGCCATTTTAGGGGTCTGCTACCTAAGACGGCCCATGTGCAGGTTGCAGTTGGCACGCTGCATTGCTGGAGCAACTGCGGAGTATTCCCGTGCTTGAGCTCAACGTTCAGCTTAACACAGCCATGTACAGTAGGCAAGCCGTGGGCTCATTTGCCATTACTATGGTTACTTCCACAGGTGAATGCATGATTAATGCACAGCTTTCTATACAAACGACAACTGAACCTACCTGACTTACCTTAACCAGCATGTTATTAATTTGCAAGATGGCTGCTCGCGAAATATAACATTAGAACATCAATGTATACCAACATACACCGATGATTAACGTATCATTCTAATTAATTATAGGTCGTCGCACCTCCCCCGGGACAACCTCTAAGACCACACCCATTCCGCTGCAACTTACCACAGCCCAGCTATCTCCAGGCTAAGATTACGTTATGTTTAATTAATCATTTATTCGTTAGTTACTAACAATGGCCTACACCAAGCGAGTTATCCAGGGGACCGTCGAATGCCCATAAATCTCGTGTTGTAATTACATGTGTCCTCGTAGCCTGGGCGCCTGCCTAAGACTGCTCACTGCCCAGCAGACGACTACAAATACCAAGGACCGCTTACAAGTCCCAAGAGTAGAAGATCAAGAATCCAAGGTTAGCAGAGATTACGAGGTCCACACCCGCGACATGGCGGAAGCCATGGATGTCGTTAACAATCCTCTGGAACTTGTAATTAGATCATCGATGTAATGATGCCAAAACTTGTCTCAACACCACGGATAGCCCAGGAAAGATCACGATGGGAAGTTTCGGATACCTCAGTGAGGTCGCCGGCAGCGGTGACGAGCCGCACTGATGCCGAAGCATCCATCAGAAGACCATAAACATCCGTCTGGCACCGATTGTGGCTCCTACAAGGCCGAGGCAGGTGGACAAATCTAGTTCGGGCCACAAAGAACTTTCATAAGCAAAGCTCCGGTTTCGTGTTGCTGAATTCCACAGCAAGTTCATCGGAAGATGAGTTCACCTCAGCCGTGTTAAGATGGCTACTCCATTTTGTATTCTTGCGAAGGTGGCGCTATACCCGCATCCTCCCCATACGGCAAGTAGCGGGATCTTGTGTCTTGTAGTTGGTTGGACCTATAGATCAAAGTCAGCATCCTCTTGAGCAGAAAAATTGGCCATGAAGATAGTCGCGTACGCTCCTAGCCATGTGACGGGCTGAGCCCGGTGCAGGCCTTGGCAACCCTCGGCCAACCCCTGACAAGCACGGACCACTGACCCACTGGATGGATGAAGCTATTCCCAAACGTCAAACACCGAAGATTCTAGCAAGACGCCAGGGCCACCACACGCAAGGATAAAGATGCCCAGAGAGTCCCAAGAATCTTCTGTCTTTCCTTTCTCTCCTCAAGTTCAGTGTACTCGTAGAGTCACCATCAGATAGTTGCAATACACTTCTGAAGCCGTTACAAGCCACATCTTTCTCTGTGGAAGGACCAGCGCTTCATTCAGTTCAATCAGATCAACTTGGACACCCACACTTGGTTGATTGACAATTCCAAGCCTTGAATCTGATTAAACTGATCTGTCTGACTGTTAACCTGATAGAGCGGTAAATCGGTAAGGAGAGTGTAGTACTTATCAAGCTTGGCCTAGGCGTTAGTGATTGATGCCCTTATATATACTCTCTCGTCGCTTTATATATCGCTGATGCTGCTGTTATTCAAGGAAGTGTAGGATGCCGTGATATGCCTGGGGACTACTGCCTTATTGAATAGAAGAGACTAGCGCTCTAAGCGACCTCCCTGTCTTGTAGATTCCCAGGACTGGCGCTGAAACTTGCGTGGGCTCCGCTGTGTAAGCTGCGAGGTTGATTCTAGTACCTGACCTACCGTCTCTTCCTCGAACAAACTCTTCCAAGCCTCTAGATGATCTGAAAGAAAGTATATCTCAGTAATAACCTCCTACAGCTGCCCGTAGCCGTTGCCTTTCGCCCATCCTTGTAGGTCGGATCTCCATAGAGTTGGGAAGCTTCTAGGGGGCCTGTCTTAGGGGGCTTGCCTCAGGGGGGGTTTGGACAAGGGCTATTAATCCGGCGAATCTGATAATCTGCAGATTAAAGGGCTCGAAATCTGATCTGTTTGATTGAATGGCATTCGAGATTCTGATTGTTTGTTTGAATCTGACTGATATATCTGTCTGATAATCTGAACTGAATGAAGCGCTGGGAAGGACCGACGGCCGTTGAAAACGCAGGGAATGCGAATATTGTCCATCTTTTAGCGGCTTGTGCTAACTGGGCGTTCTCTGGAAAGGAGATCGTGGTGTTGGTGGCCCAATACTGTTCTCATCAGAAAGTCAGACTGTGAGGTCTTTCCCATGTGCTTTACGCCCCGCGGCAGTTAACGTAAGGAACCAATAGAGAAGGAGCAAGATATCAAAATGCATGGTTCAGTTCTCTGGGAAGCAACTAGACCGCACGGCCAGACTGCGCAAATACAGAGCGAGAACGACTTTCGAAGCTCAGGAATAGGGGGGCACTGTTGGGAAGGAATGGATTCTTGAACAGTAATATGATATTCCATGAGAAGACGATCTTGCTCGGCTGAAATGAAGTTGATGGTATTGTGCAGCGGCTCTGGTCCAGCCCTACAAGGCCTACCTGCATTCGCTCGGTGCAAGTGGCTCTTGGTCCAACCGAACTTGGTATCGCTTCGCAAACCAAGCTTAGCTCCCATCAGGCCGCATGTACTGGACATTAGTCTGAGCGGCCTTCCAGCAATGCAGCCCTGCTGTAACGAGAGCCTCAGAGACAGGATCGGAGTGACTGGGCGGATGCCCCACAATGATGTCACGATACCTGATGGATAAGAACCCCGCGTGCCACTGCACCCCGCGAGAGAACTTCTGATCCGCAAGGATCAGTCTCTCTGTTAATACAAGGAGGCTGTTCGTGTTGTATTCATCACCTTATCGTTGCTGAGACATCGTGTTCCATCTCCCTGAACGTACTTCTGAACAACCCCTTTACACCTGCCTATATATCTTCACCTTAGCGTTCATGAATAATGATGCTTTGAGAAGTCCCTAGTTCTAGGGCAGGGACTGTGAAAGAGACAAATCAAGTCATATTTCTATTCCAGTTCATCAGACTGTTCATAAGTTATAATTCATATACAGTCCACTATGAGTACTCCTCCACCAACATGGCTATTATCACACCGCTGAATCTCACTTCCCGGCTGCCTCCTCTCCCTCGCCAACTTTCTTACCTGAAATTGCCAACTCCAATGCAACTTCGGACTATGTACTAGCTCCTTTATACTCTCCATAAACGGCTTATCCTCGTTCCCCAATAACAACCCTTTGTCAAAGGCACCATCGAAGCCCTTTTCTTGAATATCGCCTCCGTTCTCGTTGCCTTGTCTTCAAAATTCAACAAGTCCCAATTCGTAAAGCCTGTCCCCTCGCGTTCGGATAGCTGTGACCGCATGCGACAGCAATAGATAGATCATCCCTCCTAGGTCTTTTCAAGGCAGCACCGTCGACCATTACGATTGGTAGAGTCGTAATCACTCTCGTTCCCACCCGGATAAATTACGTGGCGGACGATCCGAGCCACTTTCCTTCCAAAGGCTAGATTTCATTCATATTTGTACGGTGCAGAAACACATATCTACACCAACATACCCGTCAAAACAGAAGGGAGAGAAAGACAGCAAGTGTACGGACAAAAGAGAGACAAGACTGACAAGAAACACCAGGTGATACCACAACAAATTGGGTTCCTGCAGCCCGGTAAGTTCAAAATAGCATGCGCAGGTAGAGCACCCTCTGGTCAGAGGAAGACTATGCAATGATAGCCCGAGAAAAACGGGCCGCAGTGAACGGGGAAAGAAGCACGCTGATATCGTGACGTCTAAGGTTCAATGGTCCAGGTGGCGCTGTTTATGATACGAAACAAAATAAGTCTACGGAAGTACTACAAGATCCATCCACTGGAAGCGACATCCTGGCCCGTGCTTCTCTCTAGTCAGAGGAACCTCCCCGGGGACAAGTTTCCCCGACTCACTATGTGACAGATCCTTGTTTTGTGGAACAAGATGAGAGAAAGAGGCGTTGAGAGCAGGCTGTATGGAAAGTAGCAAGATGTGTGTTGGGGTGATGATGATGGTGGAGATGCTGTTGTGGCCGGGTCCGGAAGAAGAGAGAGCGGAAATGCAGACTTGGTCATGCCCGACACATCGACAGACGGGCGAGAGGGATCACCTGGAGGATACTTCTTGGTCCGAGTGTTTCACTTCCTTAACTGGGTCGATTACGATAGTAGTGGGAATCCAAGGCGATCGAGTGGTAACAACAGCGGGCGGGCCGAGGTTTGGAGGTTCGATGAAATCTTGCTCATCTGATGCTGGTTTGGTGGGGATATGGGGGCGGTCGTTTTGGAGGTAACACAGGGTGGTGGCACCGTTAATCGGTTTTTGAGTTCCTGGTTGTTTCTCACCAGTCGTGGGGTCACTTCTGGGGCCGGAGTAAGCGCATGTCGTAATGGAAGTGGCCGCTTGAGAGTGGGCGATCTGCTCCTGAGCTGGTGCTGGCTGGGCTGCGTCGGCTGGTCTGATAACTGTTCGCCCGCCGGTGTGTGGCTGATGCTCAAGCTGGACGATCTGTTGCTGGCCTGGCGGTAGTGGCATGACATATTGTGGAGCTAGGTACCATCCACCATAAGGATGACCGAGGACTTGGCCATTTGACTGGACTATGTGTTCATGGCGCATCCCACTCATTGAGCTGGGGCATGTTGTTTCCCCAGCGAAACATGTGTCGGGCGGTGGCCTCGCGGACAGTGTTGACGAACTTAGAAGTAGTAGAGCTAGGTATTCCAATTTCATTGTGCTTGTGATAAGGGCTCTTGCACCGATTTCTCTGTTGCTTAGATTTGGTCGATTCGTGGCTCCTTAAGGGTTGATTCGCGTGAAGGATGAGGTGCAATGTTAAGAACCAGTTGGCGATCTGTACGGAATTTTAGAAACATGTTGGGCTTCCAAGGTATGGTTGCCAAGAATTCAATGTAACCTTGGCTCTTTCCGCTCTTATACGATAGGTATTTTGATCTTCGGGAAAGAAGTTAGAAAGCGTCACCAAGTTTCGATATACCATCCCACGCTCCAGGTATAGCAAGTACCTATATCTCTTACTAAAATTGGAAATATCTAAATCCGAGTCCTTGTATTAACGTGTCGGTTGTTGGAAACGGGCAGGAGGTTACAAAGCTGCTACTCAAGGGTGCTAATATCAATGTCGGGGATTGCGATGGGAGCACACCACTAATGTGCGCTGCTGGGAATACGTACTAGAGCATCATACGGTTACTACTCGACAAGGGCACGCTCGTCAATGTGAGAGATTACTATACCGGGGTACCCTTAACGTAAGCTGTTGGAAATGGGCGCGAGGGCATTGTAGAGCTGCTACTCGAAAACAGCGCTGCCGTCAACGCTAGGAATTGTTATAACCGGGCGCTATGAACTTATACTATTCCAGGGGATGCTCTGAGTGTAATTATCGTACAGCTGTTACTCAGCGACGGGTGCTACCGTTAACCCGGAATATGGCGATACCCACTAATTGATGATATCAGTTAATATCAGGAGGCACAAGGGTGTCGAACGACTGTAACTCGAAAAGTGTGCTGCTATTGATGCAGGAGGCTGATGGTCTCGATGAATATTTGGTGGCCCTGATACGTGATGTTTTCAGGTTTTAATTAGCTGTGGTGCAGTGCGGCCGGAACACGGCTCCTTGGCACGCTTTTCGACTATTTTTTTTCTGAGGTGGGTTCAGGATTGCAGGTAGGTAAAAAGACATCCTACACTTCATGGAATTTTGCTCCCTTACTGAGAAGTAGTTTGACCACTCCCTGGTGGCCTTTTTCAGCTGCCCATGATAACGGAGACTGGCCACATATATCCTGAGACTCTATATCAGCCCCCCTCTCAAGGAGTAGCTGGGCCACTGCATCGTGGCCTTCTCCTGCTGCCCATTGTAATGGGGAGCGGCCAACGATGTCCCGGGATTCTATATCAGCCGCTTTGTTGAGAAGTAGCTTGACCACTCCATCGTGTCCTTCTTCTGCTGCCCGGGATAACGGAGACTGGCCAGATCTATCCCGCGACTCTATATCAGCCCTCCTATCGAGGAGTAGCTTGACCACTCCCTCGTGACCTTTTTCAGCTGCCCATGATAACGGAGACTGGCCAAATTCACTCTGGGACTCAGTATCAGCCCCCTTGTCGAGAAGCAGTTTGACCATTTCCTCATCGCCTACTTCTGCTGCCCATGATAATGGAGAGCGGCCGATATTATCTAGGGACTCTATATTAGCCCCCCTATCGAGAAGTAACTTGACCATTCCCTTGCGTCCTTCTTCTACCGCCCATGATAATGGAGAGGCACCGATATTATCCCGGGGCTCTATATCAGCCCCTTTGTTGAGAAGTAGCTTGACCACTCCATCGTGTCCTTCTTCTGCTGCTCGGGATAACGGAGACTGGCCAGAGCTGTCCCGCGACTCTATATCAGCCCCCCTATCGAGAAGTAGCTTGACCACCCCCTCGTGTCCCTTTTCAGCTGCCCATGATAACGGAGACTGGCCAAATTCACTCTGGGACTCTATATCAACCCCCGTATCGAGGAGTAGCTTGACCACTGCATCGTGGCCTTCCCCTGCTGCCCATTGTAAGATGGTGCTGTGCTTGTTTTGGGAGCGATAGATGTTCAGGGTCTCGGCATGGTGGTCTGACAGGTGGCAAATAAGTGCATCGAGGTTTTTGCATCTAGATGTCATGGGCTGGCTTTCGCTATACGCACAGTTCCGAACCGGGCAATACACATGACGACCGGTAGTGATAGCTGTAAGTTTGTCTAAAAGGAGGTTAGCGTCACCGTTTCTCTTCGTATTCGGGGCATACAAAGGCTGAGCTTACCATGGAACCGCATTGTTTGTTTCTGTGCCGACTGCTGACTCGCGACGCCAGTATATCTACCACCGCTACCCGAGGCCACGTTTCCATCCAGATCCCCAGGTTCCACTATGTCTGTGATAAGGAATGTTGCACAGGTTTCTGCGTTGTTCAGTATTGGCCGATTCGTTGGTTCTGAAGGATGGATTGACGTGAAGGACGAGTCGCAAGGTCGGTGCCAGTTGGTGAATGTGGGACCTCCAAGGTATGGTTGCCAAGAACTCGATGTAACCTCGGCTCTGTTCGCTAACATTATTTTCTGTTACTTCGTCTTTAGAAGAGCGAAGTTGGAAAGCATCAGGTTTCGATGTAGTATCTCCCGCTGCAGTATATACCTATATCCCTTACTGAAATTGGAAATTAGCAAAACCCAAGTCCTTGCACTCACGGGCTGTTGGGAAACGGCACGATGTTACACGGCTGTTACACAAAGAGGGCGCTACTATCCATGCAGAGGATTGCGGTGGCTGGACACCACTAATGTACCCTAGTTCAAGGGAGTGCTCTGGGGGCGTCGTACAGCTGCTACTCAACAGGAGTGGTGTCGTTAGCCGAGAGCGTGGCGATACCAATTGATGTGGGCTAATATCGAGACACAAGGGCATCAAACGGCTGTTGGGACGCCGGATAACAGGAGGATCGCGGCTACCCGCTGGCTTCAAGCAACAGATAAGGAGCTGCCTGTGAATTAGCTCGATGCGATCGAGAAATGTCTGGCCATTTTCTCGGGAAGGCTAAGATACTGGGAGGACGAGAAATTCCAGCAACACTATTGTGAAAACATCATCAAGCCGCTGTTGGAAAGCAGCGAAGCTTGGATCGGGTGAGGTGTGAGCTAATCGATAGGAACGTATGAAGAGCTTTCCACAGCCGTCTTAATTCCCGCCCCTAATCTCTAACGATACCCAGCTGCATTGCTACCACTATCTACTAGGAACAAGAATATATAATCGAAGCTAAGTCAGAAGCGGCCGGCAGACTGGGCACGCCGTCAAATAATTAGGTACATATCAACAAAGCTCTACTATCAAATTATCACATTTGCCTCCTTAAACCCCGGTGTTTATCCCTGTAAGGTAGAAAATCGAAACTTTTGTGCCCTTTGTATCTATCGGCGCCTGTTGGTTAGATTCTGAGGCGGGATTTCAAAATGCGTAAGCTTGCTTCCGGGCTTTGCAGGATATGGTAAAGCACTGTCGGCGGTTCTCAGACGCCTTGGGTTTTGAGACTGCGGTTCGCAGACATCGAGCGTATAACAATAATGTGAGGCAAGCATGCAGAGTAAGCTGTATCATTGGATAAGTACACTGTAGGGTTCTCGGGAGGGAGCTTGGGGATGTCAGCCTACCTTGTGTACCTGGCCTAGCCCAACAGCTTCATTGCAGAATCTTGCAATTACAATGGTAGATATGTATCGTCTCCAGCTCCATCTCACTATCGTCTATCAGGATTTAAGGGCAAAGCTACTCATATTTGCCTTCCGAAGCCATACAACTTGTCTAAACTTACGTGAGATCGCTGGGTAGCACTGCCAATCACCCACATCTACACGCCTCAGGCGCCGAGTGCTCCTCCAATGAGCCTGGTCCCTCCCCCTCCACAAAAACCAGCTTTGGATGATTCTTAGACTCTCTCTACTGGTTACTGCATTGTCACCCTATCTACAAACACTCACATGACGAACTCTGGCCGACCTACTGTGGACTTTGACGACTGAGATCTATGCTAGCTCCCTTGATCAGTATTTGTACAGTACCTGTCCACCATAGCCCGCACTTGCTGGAACTTATCGATGGCTCCTGTACCCGCCTCCGGCTCTTCTCCGACTGAAAGGCCGTGGCTCGATCAACAATCCACCTCCAGTCACAGGATAAAGGCGACATCACCGATGCGCTCCGGGCAATAAACGAATGTGCGGTGATGAAGGCACAATTCGTCCCCGAGCGAAATAAAACGAATACACTCAAGGCGGAAGACGTGGGCGGGGTCCCTCAGCTGGCTAGAGTCTAGCTCTGGAGTGATTATTCTATATCTCGGCCAAGCCTGGGTCTGGAGAGTCAACGATAATGAAGTTTCTTGCCCGAGAGAAGTGAACAGCCAGTGCCTTGAAGTCTTGGGCGGCCGGGAAGCAACTTGCTTTCGCTTCGATCTTTTTCTGGAGCTCCGGCTGAGGCTTTAGCGATCCATCGAGGGACTCTACCGGGGTCTCCTTTGGGAAGCTCTCAGGATCTGCCCGGAGCTCATGCTTACTGTCTTTCCTCACATATGGGACAACGACTCGGACCGTCCCAATGCTCCACCGTCGGATACGGAGTTCTTGTTACGCGAATTATAGGAAGCTTTCGCTAGACTGACCGGTGCATCTACTAGCCTGCCGTACTACCGCATTTGGTTCTTCATTGACGGGCTTGGCAAGCTCGACGGTGACCATTGGAAACTTGTTTGAGCTCCTTAAAAATGGGCCGCTTGCTCCGACATCAAGTTATGCGTGTCGAGTCGGCCGTACAGCGATTTTGAGAACTCGCTCACCACTCGACCAGAGCGACGCCTTCGCCTTCATGAGCATACATAATTACCGAGACATGATTGAAGCGACCCAAGACTCACTGAGACGCACCAGGGGACTCCACGTTATATTCGAACCCGAACTACGTGTTCAAGACAGTACCATTGATATGACGCTGGCGATCTCTCGGAGATGATCTTGTTTACAACTTCTACTACTCAGAATCCACCTCGGCACCGAAACTAAAGCTGCTGCTGAGCATCATCCTCGCCAACAATGAGGTGAGTCTTGCCGCCGAAGGGATACTGCAGCGATACTGCTCCCTGATAGCGGTGAGGGACAACATTCTCTATCAGCGTATCGTGGAGAAGATTTATTACGGTAACGTTAAGAATAAACAGGAACAACCGCTGTCTCTTGTTCCGGCCTTCATGAGCACCGCTGCGTTCCACAGGCACGACGAGTACGTACTCCGTGTGATGGCTCGGTGCCAAATCCTGCGCGACTTAAATTTACTTGTCAATGTCTTGTTGTCGGCATCTCTTGGTGACGCAGCGGCGCTCACGGCGTTCGCCTACGGGACGAGAAAACGGGCGTATTCACCGGCATCCATACAAAAAATCGTCTCATTGAGTCATTTTCAAAGAGCCTGTTCCACCACCAACCGAGGTGGAGTCGGAGGGCTTCTCTATCCTGAGAATTCCACCGAAATGTTCCCGGAGTCTGCCATCGATCAAGGCTGTGAGGCGGATGATGTCAAATGGCTAGAACCGGAGCGGAGGGAGCTGCGAAGGGGGAAAACACACCCTCTCTTGCTGGCCAGGACCCTTTTCCAAGAAGGAGCGTCTCCGAATGCCAAGCTGGACCGGTCTGAGATACCCGCCTGGCACGGTTCGTACTGGACACCATGGACGGCGACCCTCCTTTGCCTAGCGGGGGTTATCCGCAAGGGCGACTTACTTCACGGCGTCTTGCTCGATTTGGTGGGGCTGTACTTATCGTGCGGCGCAGATTCCACCGTCTGCTTTGTAGGTAGGCACATACCCAAGCATAAGCTGAAGTCGGTCCTTGACCCCCGCGTGTAATCGTGTATGCTGCCCCGAAATTGGAGAAACAAGTTCCGAAACTTTTTGATAAAGAGCACGGCACTGGCACCATCTCACCCTCGCGCAGCTGGTTGAACTGGTAGCGCCTCATTGGAAGAAGAATGTCGTCATGAACTTGCTGTACACCAAGTTGCCGTGGGCAGTCAGTCTTGAGGTGGGTGAGTAAGGCCGCAGCCAGCTTGAAAGAGAAAAGAAGCGCTGCTGGCTCTGGGGCCCCGCCGAACATTTCCAATCTCGAGCTAGCGCAGCTTGGTACCTGCTATTTCTTTGTGTCGATAGTCGTCAGGGAGCACGAGCTCAAGACCGTGGAGATTCCAGACTCGGTCCAGGGTCGGCTGCTGGCAGCGGGTCTGATTCCCATGTCGTAGGTGACAGTTCCGTTAAAACATGTCTCCCAACGGTCCTTGGGTTCTCCTAAGCCCGGTCAGGGCGTAACAAAAGCGACCGCGTCGGAGCAGCCGCGTAGAACCTCCACTCCGTTCGGGAAAGAGGGATCCGGGAGGTTCTGGACGGGCTAAAGTCCGTATTGGCGTGTGATTTAGGGCCAGCTGGTCTCAGGTTTCGGCTCATTTCGATCAGTGGATCGGGTACATTCTTAGGCTCCCAGTAGGTGCTCATCGAGGCAAGGGCGAATATAGACGCAAGGGACTAGAGTGGAATGATGGTGCCGCACTAGGAAGTGGCGGTGGGCGGTGACAGTTAGGGTGCTTGTTGAGCCAGGGGCCAGTATAGAGGCGAAGGGCAAGGGTTAACAGCTTTGACAAGACAATGGGCGGTGGCAGTGAAGTTATCCGCTCTGTCAGGGCCGACACGGACAAAAGGGATAAGGACCTGTAACTTGCGCATTCCAAAGAGTAGAACGCCATTTGTAATTTAATTCTAATTTTCCGGTTAGATCCATCTCCTGTTTCTACAATGTCCTTCCCGGCCTCTGCGTAGGTGCCAACACGCGTCTTCTGTAAACCATCAAGTCCAGGACGGGACGCAAATTCCGGCACAATTAATGTTGTCAGCTTCCGGATCACATCCGTCGTTGGGGTTGTCAATGCAGATGTAGCCGTCATCGCAGTCAATAGTCGCAAGAGTTCCACAGAATTTCGGGACGACGCAAATGTTCGTGCAGGCTTTGTCGGGAAGCGTAACGCACACTTGGTCTTTAGGGCAGGCCAGGTCGCAGACGCAGTTTGGGTTATCCGTGCCAGCCGCCAAGGAAGACGCTAGTATTAATGAAAAGAACGAAGCCAAGATGGAGAGCTCCATCGTCAGTGCTGGTAAAGCTATGATGGGGAGCGTACAGTCTGATGTGGTGGCGGTGCGAGATTGGTGGTGTGAATCCGAAATTTTGTACCCTTCCACTGTATTACTGACAACTGCTGAGTGTTTTAATACTAGAATCATAACTCAGGGGGCGGAGCGATGTTTTCCCCGATGCAAAGTCAGCATACGACGCTGTTTGGCTGGGCAATTAGGTACAGTACCCTCGTTTTGGAACCTTCTTGCTCGTATCGGAACGAAGCGCATCCACGTCTTGTCCGACCGCCCGCTGCAGTAAAGTGGTATTGTACAGATCAAGTTCTATTGATCTGTCAACTCTTCCATCAGGTACAGTAGTATCACCGGATGTACATTTAGCCGTCTGCGGGCCATCTTACGAGCGCCTTCATTCAAAATACTGGACTAGCTAGTAACGTTTGTTCCGTTTTCGCATTGTGCAGGTTCTAAAATAGCAGCGACGTAGCACTGCAGCCTCTCGGCCACAGGGAGTTTATTTACCGAGGACCCAAAACGAGGAAGATCAAAAAGTCCTGGGTGATAGCGGCGCACATGGGGAGCAGGGGCTGATGATGGCAAATGCCCAAATAATGCTCGGAATGTGGCTGCATTCTGGATGTCACCAAGTCTAGCTCGATGTAGAGGCTGCCCATGCCTAGCGCTTACAGCCTACAACTTTCTTACCGTGGCCCGGATTCCCCGTGACTCCCATTTCACGTACGGAACGAGATAGGCATGTGCCATCTGGACATCTGTTTCGTCCGTCTCAAATAGCTCAAACTCGTAGCGTGTGAAGATGGTGGCGATCGTGGTATAAAGTTCGGCGAATGCGAGACTATGTCCGTCATTAGTTCGCCTGCAAGTCTCATACTTCTCTAGCCAGCACCGTCTCCCGAGATAGATGGGCTACCTACTTGATGCCCATGCACTGGCGTGAGCCCTTCCCAAACGGTACAAAGTACTTGTCGAGCTCGGGATGGCCGATCCATCTCTCCGGTAAAAACTTTTTAGGTTCCGGGAAGATTTTCTCGTTCATCAGGATATCGTACGTCGTCATGCTCACGGGGGTGTTCCGAAGGATGGTCCAGTCGCCGTACTGCAATTCCGTATCAGGCGCGAGGCGTGGGTCGCGGGTGACAATGCCATGGGCGAGACGCATGGCCTCGTGCACGACACCGTAAAGAAAAGGAATCTTTTCGAGCTGCCGCCAGTCGTATGGCTGCTCAGCAGCAGCAAGTTCAGCACGCAGCCGTGCCGCGAGCTTGGGTTGCGCAGACAGGTGATAGCTCGCGACACTGAGCACCCAGGATGTTGTGATTAGCCCAGCAGAAATGATCAACTGGGCCTCGTCGCCGAGGCGTGCATCCGACTTTTCGCTTCCGGGGAGTTCGTCATTGTTCAACACCTCGTGGAAGATTGTTGGATGGGAAACTGCCTTGTATCCCTTGTTCATGCCGTCGCGGATCTGACGTACTCTCTTGGCCAAGTCCTACACATGGTGTAGCCACTTAGATTTCGTGTCGTCTGAAGCATCCCGTGGGGAAAGAAAAAGGGCTCGTACCTTTCGGAGTCCGACAACCGGCATGATTTCAGGCTGACCCCACTTTACAAACCATTCAGGAAGCAGGTCGAGAATGGGAAACACGACTGGGAAATGCAGGGCGAAGTGGCCCGTGACGTAAATGGCCACAAGTGCCTCGTGCAGCGTGTCGGCGAAGTCGGGGCTCTCGAGCTGGTCGTACGACTTGGCGAAGGCATATTCGGTGATGATGTCGGTCGTCAGGGCCATCCAGGCTCTGCTCAGCCGGACGACGGCGCCCTTATTAGCGGCGTAGATGTCCAGCTTCTCGCATAGCCTGCCGACCTTGGCGGCGATCACGGACTGAAAGCCGGCAATCCTGGCTACTGAGAAGAAGGGGCTGATGGCCTTGCGGCGCTGGCGGTGGAGGTCGTGGTCCACGGTCGAGAACGTGTCGCTCGCATAGCCGAAGCGACCAGAGAAGTAGATATACTTATTGCGCCGGCCCGAGCCGCGGGCATATAGCACATCATAGTAATCTGGGTCGTCTATGTGAAGCTCGGTTGGGGTAATGCGGACGATGGGGCCATACTCTTTGTGCAGCTTCTGGATGTGCCAGGTAAACTCGCCCTGCCGAACCACGTCGTAATAGAACTCGTACCAGTTACTGAGAGCGGCGAGTTTGGGGCCGGGAAACTTGGCGATGGGGCTAAGATAGAGGCGGCAGACGGCCAAACTCAGGAGATATACCGCGACTGCCCCGACACCGAGGGCGATGTACGTACCGCTCAACATAAACATGCTCATAATTAACATCGTGTGGTGATAACGCCCCTATCATTCGGAAACGAGTGCTCCACGACTGTAGAGGGGTTTTGAGACTGCTACGTTGACGCAACCGGAGTTTCGGTCAAGACCCACAGTGTGCGGAGTACTGATAGTGAACCGTTGCCTGTGCAAAGCTAGTAATTAATGATTGCTTTCGGAATGTGCGTATGACTTCCGACGATGGTTTTTAAGGAGGTAGGCCCAGCGGGCGCCGTATGACATCTGACTGTGCAATGCAGTACCTGTACCACAGTGAGCGCTAAATGGCCTCCCATTCGCCGCTGGGTGAATAGGCGCTGGTCTGGCGAGTGTTGAGCTTTCGATTAATTCTGTCACGTGAACCCGCGCTGTGGCGTGTGGGGCCTTAGCTTGGCTTTTGCAAACACCAGACCACGTAAATGCAGGTACTAACGACTAAGCACTAACCCCTAGCGGACTATCTTGAGCTCTGGGCTACACCATAATTTGACCTGAAATATCAAAGCGGACGTCGCGATGTAGTTGATAATATTGTAGGGCTGGTTCATCAATTCTCCTGTCGTACCCCTAACGACCGAGCACCAACCCCTGATGGACTTTCTTGAGCTCTGGGCTATAATTACTATGGTTTGGCCTGAAATGCCAAAGCGGACGTTGTGGTGCGGTTGACAATATCGCGGGGCTGGTTCATTGATAATGTTATCTTGCAGCACTGTGGGAAGCGATAAGTACCGAAACTGCATAGGTAGCCTACTGAAAATGAGAGATATTGAGCCTCTTCGGGCTGTAGGTTGGTGCCCCATTATGCTATAGCCCCACCCAACATGAACGGTGCTTCTACACCAAGCACTAGGCCCGATTGAAGATAGGATTTCTTTTCATCCTACTTATAACGACGTCGATAAAGCCAGCGTTGCTTTTGAGCCGGGGAAAGCAGTTCCCTGGGTACCGGGCCGTATTGGCCCAGGGACCCACTTTTCCCCGTATCTGAAGACCATCTACCGTCGTCTTCAGATATAGGACATCGAGTTCAACAACCTCCTTCCGTTGCACCTAAGTTTATCCCTACTTTCGGGTGATCTTTTATGTACAAGATGATCCCCCTCTGATTAGAGGATGCTCTAATTATCTGCTCTCATTGTTTTGCTCTTGTCTAGGTTGTAGGAGCCTGACTTCTTGTTTGTCTATCTCGTCTATCTTTGATACGCAAATACGCGGTGGAGAATAAGATAAAGTATGGTGTATCGAGTGTGTGTAAGAAGAGTGTTCAAGATGTGGCTCTGGTTCTGGGGTTGAAGTGCCTCAATTGGGGATGGTGGGACAGATGGCACGGGTTGCATGGCGGCCCTTTCAGTTATGATAACTTCGTAATCTACATATCCAATCAACACGTGACATGTGTCTGTTCCCCTCGTCAGATACGGGTATCAATCTTGTCTACCTTGTCTTGTGTTTGCCGCCTTTGCACTCCCTTCTTCTTGTTGTTGTTAGGCTTGTGGGTGGAAATATGTGTGTTCCTGCGCCATTTTCCATACGGATAGTGCAGTCTAGAAAAGAATTCGCTACTACAGTCAGGGGGGTATTAACAGTAATACTTGGCCGCCATATGGTACAGTAAAGAAAGGATATATCGATTGACAAGGAACTAACGATGGTAGAGGCAGCGGAAAAGAAAACACGCAGCGCTTTCGGAAAGTGGTACAGAAATATCTCACAGCTATCACTGAAAGCAACACTAATCGAAGTACAACGAGAAGTCGTGAGCCACTATCGAGAGCCGCCGCGGACGGCGCCTCACCGGTAGATCATTACCCACGGGAGGTCTCCGTTCGAAACCTGCATGGAATTGAGAGATGACCAGAAGAATCACCACTTGTTTTATTGTTTCTACCTATTTCCACCTACGTTTGACCTCCTACTTCTCTCCCGACTCCGCCCTGACGACCGCCGATGATGCGACGCTGGCCGGTCCTCATCTCTCCTCCTCCTCCCCGAGATCACGACTCCATGAAGATGACTCCTCTCGTAGCGCATTCGTGATGACTCGGGAGAGTATTCTTCTTCCTCCCACCCCAGCTCCGGGTCGACAATGACGGGCGGAACAATCACCGGCGGCGGACTCCTCGGCTCTAGATACACCGGCGAGCCTGGCGGCCCTTCGGGCCCGCGCGGCCCTCTTGGCCCTGGTGGACCGGGTGAACCCCGTCTCCCCCTAGGACCGGGTGAACCCGGCGGTCCTTCGGGTCCGGATGGTCCTGTTGGTCCAGCAGGCCCCGGCGGTCCTCTCCCTCCTCCAGGCCCGGCTGGCCCAGCAGGCCCTCGTGGCCCTGGCGGTCCCGGAGGGCCTGGCGTCCCCGGCGGTCCCCGCCCTCCTCCCGGCCCGGCTGGTCCGGCTGGTCCGGCCGGACCTCGTTGTCCTGGCGGCCCCGGAGGGCCTGGCATTCCTGGCGGACCGGGTGGCCCGGGTGGCCCGGGTGGCCCTGGCGGGCCGCGTCTGTAGTAACGCCGACTCCGGCGATGTTGAGAGGGCTTATATCTAAAATCCGAAATGGAGTCGTCGCTTCCGGCCCCACTTCCGCCCCGACTTCCGCCGCCTCTACTCCCTCGCCGACTCCACCAGCAACAAACCCCTATTAGCAAGGCGAAGACGCTACCGATGGTAGCACCAATGATGATGCCTAGCTCCTGGCCACTCATACCACTGCTGTTCGTCGCTGCGACCGTGCCCGTGGTGTTGGTGGCGGCGGGGAAGCCGCCCCCTAATGTGATGGTGCTTATGATGGTCGTCGAGGAGCGCGTGATGGTCTGGGTGAGGAGGCGGGCCGAGGCGGTGGGCGAGTCACGACGTTCGGCGACGCCGTGATCAGCCCTGATCTGTGCGGCAGCGACAGTGCTCGATGGCAGCGGGAGCTGGACGGTAAGACCCATTGCCTTGGGCTTTAAGACACGCAAGGCTTCCTGCAGCCCGCTGCAGATATTAAAGTGGTGACACTGGACGGAAAAGGGGAGCGGCTCTCATACGGCCAGAGAGAAAGGCGATTGTCGGGATACCCCCGTCGGGTCAATCGACCAACTCCTTCATGCAGGTGAGAAGAGGAGAGAATACGCTAGTGGAAAATAAACTAATCTACCAGAGAGGCCTTGCGCCATTTCGGTTGTCGTGCATAGGCAGGTACGTCGCAGTCAGCTGTATGCCAGGATCGACACGGAATGTGGGTGGGGAAAGGCTGGCTCACTGTGCGGCTAGACAGAGGGCCGAGACTGTGCAGCAATAATGGGTGAACGAAAGCCTTACGCTGATGCGCTGACAGGCCGGGTGGCGTTTGTCCAACCCACCACCATCCTCTCGGCGGCAATGCGGTCTGCTTCCTCCGTCCTTTCGTACACTTGCCGATGTGCTGTTCTGGGGTTCTTCTTTCATCTCAATCACCAACACGACAGCCTCAGCCGTGATACACCAACATATTTCGCCTAACGTTCCAACAAGCCTCTCCCATCGTCTCGTTCCTTTCGAACTTGCCGCATTCCTGACCATGCCTCCCAAACCACCCGCATTCCCCAAAGTTTTTTTCATCCTCCCCATGACTCGCTACGCGCCCGACGACTACATCCGCCTCGGCCAGGTCGTCGCGGACCCACTCGCGCCCTGGGACCGCTTGATCGACCCCATCCCACTCACCGGGGCGCTCGAACCCCGTACGACGGCCACGACGGAATGGTTCTGCCGCAGCACCTCGTCCTCCTTCACCTCTGTCGGCGTCTTCGCCCGCGTCCTCGACCTGCTCACCGCCGAGGCCTCTCGCTCGGCCGAGGCCGGCCGCGCCCAGACGTGGGAGGCGGCCCGGCTGGAGACGGTCTTCTTCGAGCCAGGGGCCGACAAAGGGCTGGCCGAGAAGCTGGTGAAGGATCCCGAGGTGAAGAAGCATCTGAACCGGATCCGGTGGTTGGGCGGATCGGCGTATTTGATCACCGGGCTGAAGATCGTGAGGAGCCCCGGGAAATTCACCACCGTGGGGGCGAATAGGACACAGATGGCAGCGAAGCTGGCGGCGGCGGTGGATGGAGGACAGGCTCCCGGCGGGGTGAAGGTTGGTGGGGAGAGCAATAAGAGCGGACACGTGGGCGTCAACGAGGAGGGGACGCCGGAAGGGGATTACGTGTTTGCGTATCGGATGCAGAAAATCTACGTTACCTGGTTGACGGGGAAGGCAGTGGTGGGGAAGATGAGGGAAGGGGGCGATTTAGAGGGGGTACGGGAAGGAAGAGGTTATGATAGTGGTCGAGGAGGGGACGACGACTGGGAAGGGAGTGATCCAGGTGATTATCAGAGCGACTTTGGGGCCGTAGATGGGGAGGCGGGAGATGAAGCGGATGCCACGGATTGGGACATTAAGAATGCCGAGGTAGAGGCCGAGGACTTTGGGATGCAGTTGCCTCGGGAGGGCTTCGAGACGGAGGAGGTGGGCGATGAAGAGGAGACATATTACCTTGTGAGGGCTACCGGGCGAGATATAATCAATTAGTTGATTGGTTATTCGCGGTTGATTACGGACTAATTAATTAATCATTCGTTATTCTTGTGTGCTAATGGCTTACCCAAATGTCCCATCACCTGCATCGATGACAGTTACCAGCGCATCGATAAAAAACTCGTCGTAGGTCTTGCCCTGCGCGTTCGTCGCCGCGCCTCTGCTCGCGGGCCGGAACATGAACGGGTTGGCCTTGTGGTTTGGGGCTCGGAGGTAGCTTTTGATGCCCGGCTGCACAGTCATTGCTTTGAGTACACGGCGCATCGACGTGATGGACTTGAACCCTTCTTTTCCGTTGTCAAGTTTGATCTTGGACCGATGCGCGTTGTAGAACTGGTAGACGACAGCGGCAAACGCGGCGGCAATGGGCGTCGCGAACGATGTCCCGCTCATGACGGTCCACGTGTCTGTACAGGTGCAGTTGCTACCCCGTGGGTGCTGATTCTCGGTCTCGAGCTTCTTGCGGATGATTGCGCGCGGGCAGATAATCTCGAGGCCTTCGGCGGCGGCGGCGGCGCGGAGGGTGCATGGCCAGGTCGACTCAATGGCGCACCCGAGGGTTAGCAGGCTATAATCCTTGTTCTCTGAAGGCGTGGAGAACGCGGTCTTCTCGCCGATGTAGTCGCTGGCCATGACCTTGAAGACGCGATGCTCGGTGGCCGGGTAGACGAGGTCCTCGTTAAGGCCGTTGTTGCCCGTCGCCGCGAAGAGGAGCACGTCCTTGGACACGGCGTGGCGTGCCGCGGTCCGGAGGGCAGGCGTCTCGGCGCAGCAAAAGGACATTGAAATAATCTCGCTATCCCACTCGTCGACTGCGTGGTTGATGGCTTGGGCAACTTTGAACGAGAGGTTAACATCCTTTTGAATATCGTCGCGCGTTTTGCCTATCCGAGCAATGCGGAGATCGACGTCGGGCACAAGCTGCAGGAAAATGCCCGCGATGAAGGTGCCATGGCCGTCTCTGTCTTCTGGCCGAGAGGGAGAAGGAGGAGGAGGGGGCCGAGATTTAAGTGGACGCTCTGCTTGGTGGCCGTTCTCGACTGGGCCGACCGTGGAGAAGTCACGGTAGCGCTCAACCGGGGTGGCTCCTGGCTTCGGGACAGGATTCCATCGCCGGTCTTTTATGTATTGGTGTTCTGGATCGATGCCTGTATCTATTATGACAACGCGCACCCGGGTCTGTGCGGGATCGCTGATGTTCACTTTGGCATTTTCGAGGGTTTTAGTCCGGAATCTGAGGAAGTCTCGGATCCATTTTTCGCTTTCTCTATTTTCCCATGCCGAGTTAGCGCACGCACGGATACTACCTTCCCCCGTTTTCGAATTTTCAAGCGGAAATTCTTACTTTATGTTTTCATCCGGGCGCTTCGCTGTGGCGTCAAACAGAGCCGCCTCTTCGACTTCGTCTTCCTCAAGAGGATCCGAGCGCCAAGTGGTGACTAATTATGATAGCGGTTGGTATACGACAAAGCCCTATATGGCAGCACTTGGAAACCAGGTAGGCTCGCTCACCTCGACTGATCCCGAAGCTTGGCTCTCGTTCGTCGGCCGGAGTCCCGACGGGAGCCCCCATCGGTAGCGGCTTTGCCGTGTCGGCCAAGAATCTTTCCATCTTGACCAAGAAGTTCTCGATGCGTCTACGGATGTTCGGATCCGCCAACGTCGGGTTTCCTAATTCCTTCCGCAGGCCTGGCTCCAAGCTGATGGCCACACTCCGCGCCTCATCATTCTCCTGCAATCCCTGCGACAAGAGGTTGAAGAGCTTCATCTTGGCCTTTATCAACTGTTCGTTCACGCTGCTCTTTCCTTTGCCGTGCCCAGTCGACCTCTCTAGCAGTTCGACTTTCTTCCGTAGCACGATGGCTAGCTTCAAGTCGTCGTCCCGTCCCGGCTTCTGCAGCTTACTCAACCAATTCAGTGCCATGTCCACGTCCTCGCTGAGCTTCTCGTTCTCCTTGATCGTACAGTTGACGTTCAGCATAGCCAGCTCCAGAGCCTCACGACGGACCCGATCTGGCGTGCATAGATCTCTCTCAGCGATGTTGTGCAGCGTCGCGAGGAGCATGTGCCGCGTTAACGCCGTCCGCTCAGTCACATCCCGGATCTTCAGGCGGGCGTCCAAAATCTGCCGGTAGGTTTTCTCGGCGTCTTCAAAAAGTTCGGACAGGAACAGGTTGAGAGCGATATACTCTTTCGCATACAAAATGTCTAGGTCCTCGGCGGTTTTGGCTTTCATAACTGCGGCCGTGGTTTCGTCCAGAATCTTGAGCCGGACAGCGACCAGCCGCTTGTTCCGGGCCTCGCGGAGCGAGTCCCGCTTGACCTGGTCGGTGCAAGTTTTAAGCTCCTTTTCGTATTGCTGCATCGCCTCGTGTTGCTCCTTTTTGGCTTGTTCTACGACGTAGCGCAGCTTGTGTTGCCACGCGGACAGCACCACGAGCTCCGTACAGATATTCATAATCGAGTGGCAACAGGCGTGAGTGTTTTCTAGGTTGGAGCGTCGTTCGGGGGACTCGAGAGGCATATCCCGTCCCGAGAAGATTAACCTGATTTAGAAATCCCAAGCAGACTGCAGGCGGGACTCAACCATTTCAGCTGGCTGACCACCACTGCACCAAAGTGGCTGCGGCTACGGGATTTGCGAGCCTATTGGTAGGGAGCGTGCAGGTCCCAGTCGCCCAGTGTCATAACCACTGTGTCCAATAATTGTGGGAACGCAAGGCTCGTGATCCGCCGAGCGAGCCTTCTCTAGAACAATCCACTTGATTGGAGACGCCCGAAACAATTAACAAGACCGGCTGAGCGGACGGAAGATATGCTATTGCAAGGCCCACGCCCGAGTTTCACACCCAGGCATGGGTAACTACGGAATAGATTTTGGGGGTATCCGCGGTTAATCGCTCCGCGCCGGCCCCCTCCTCCCCAGCTGGCTCGATGGGGCGCTCTTGGGTAGTCTCTCCAAATACCCAGGTAAGGGGGAGGCAATGGATCAGAATCCAACACGGTTGGGGGTCGTCCAAATGCTTCTCTCTGGCGCTTCTTGACCAATGATCAGGACTGACTGGCCAACATAAACGGGACATAAGGATTACAATGGCTGATGTTGAAGTACACTTTTTCCAAGATATCCTCACTCCGCATGTTTCTCACTCTGTATGCTTTCCTGCTCGAATTTGTCTCGGCGAGGGCAGGGCTGAGCAACACAGCCCCCACAACCAAACTCAGAAACTGCAGTTCAGGCCGGGGTCGAAGGGTCGAAGTAATGGAATTGGTAAAGGGGGTGGACATGAGAACCTGATGAGCAAGAAATTTTCTTAAAACCAAGGGAAGTGCTAATCGAGTGTCTCAGCAACCGCCAGGGCTATCTGCACCAGGCGAGCACGGACACGCGGATCTGATTATCGATGACCCTTTGGGTTTGACCGGGGGAAGGAACTGAAATCATAGACGACGATATCCATATATCTACCTCAAGGGTTGAGGGAAATGAACGACTCTACGCCGTACGTCAGTCATAAACCTTGACTGAGGCGACTGAAGACAAAGAGAGCGGCCAGGTATAATTACTTCGAATCTGGAATATGGATGGCCCGTTTCTCGTCGCGATCGATGATCAGCAGTGGCTAAATTTGAGAAGTGCAAATGCAATCGATCAAGTTCACGTTAGCTGCGGACACGGATAGTATCCATCCCCAGCGCACCGGATGGTCTGGTTATGCTGCTATTGAGCCGTTTTTGGAACAGACCAGAGTCCAGTAACCACTGCCTGCCAAATAATAGCTTCGTGGCACCAAATTGGGTAGGCTATACCGTATAAAACACAGGTAAGGGTGTAGAGAGTACACACCTTGAGCTGGGTTGGCGGCTAACGACCGACCCATTTCCCGAGACTGACCCTTGAATTTTCCATCAGACTATTGCAACAATTTGATCCTTACAGCCTTCGAACCAACCCTTCACTGAACAGGAGTATTGCCTCCTAAACGAGTTTCCTTCCAAAACCAGACCCAGTCGTTTGAACCCAGGCCCTGCCACCCCAGGTATTCCCTCCTCAGCCGACCTCAAACATTCTCCTTCATCCGCAGCAACCAAACATCATCCATTGTCCCGGTATACTTCATTTCATTGCGCAAGTCGCAAGCATCATCAAGCAACATTTTCCCAAACCTTACCCGCCGCTCGGCCTCTTCTACTACAAGCCTTAGGGCGCCATTAAACAAGCATTTTTGATGCTAAACGCGTTTCAGAGGCCCTCTAAGCACAAAGTAGCTAGATTTTATCTCTCCAAACGCATCAGATCCCCTGGGTACGACTGACGTTTCCACCACGGCGCTAAAGTACGATCCCTTTCGGTTTTGCGCAGCACAAGGTCAGCGGACGTTTCCTTCAACAGATGCCCACGACCACGAAGGTGCTCTATACACAAGCGGCCGTCCCGCTTTTGCTCAGTGACCAACCTCGATCGGGGCGTGGGCCAAAGGAGGTCGTCCAGGAGACTCCGCCGCCCCAAGCCAGCGAGATACTCGTCGACCCCGGATGCCGCTTGAAACGCCCTCGCGAGACCGGACAAGGCAGGGAGCTTATCAGACGCCACAAAGAGGCTCCTTGTAGAGTAACTAGTGACGATCACCTGCCACCGATCTTGAAGCTCGGCGGTGGTGCATTGCCCGGGGAGTCTCATCTGCCCCAGGTAACCTGGTCTCTGTTGTATACTAGAAGGCGAGGTGATAGTATCCGTTCTTAGAGGGTCTAGCCACGGTGGTAAATGGGTTCGTCGAGGGAGTCAACGAAGGTTCCGTTTGTTGCGCAGGCGTGGATGGGTCGGAGGTTAAGTGCGAATTTTCTGGACGTCAAGGCAATCCTGGCGGTGGAGACACCTTGTTTACGTCTGTCGTGGAGAATGCCTTTGTCGGCTCCGCTTGCCCTCGCAGCGGCGATGGTGAGGGCGGCTCCGCTATACATTCAGTCCATCGCGGTGGATTCTTTCTCCCAATCTGACTTGGATTGCGGATCTTGACTTTGCAGGATACAAAGAGCATCCACCCAGAGGTGGTCGAAGCCAAGTTTTCGAGTGATCCTGATGGCATCCTGGATTGTCTGTGGTAGCTCGTGCTCGGAGAACCCGTCCTGTCGGCTTCTTAAGTTCCTAGGGCGTCGCCCTAGCAGTAGCTCAAGGGTACGTATTGGATGTTGGCGTCCGCGCTGTGAGATGGTCCTGTTTTAGTCAATTTCAACGTATTTTCTCTCGACCCGACCCGAACATCGACTACCCTTGATGGGAGGAAGTTGGGATGGCGGGTGTGGCGTATGTGACATGCTTTATGGTTAACCTGGCAGTCTGTTATCCAGCAACTGGCCAGGATGTAGACTTCTTCCGAATCGGCAGACTCGGCTGGTTGTCGGCGAGCAAAGATTTCTCTGTCCAGCTGGCCTATGAATATCAAGGATCAGCTTTGAGTTCGGCGCTCCGAAGACAGATGATATAAACCCCCATCCACGTACTTAGAACACCCCTGACGCTGAAAGATCCGCTGAAAATATCACGAGTATCGCAATAATCATCATCCTGATTCCCGTCGTACGAAAGAAGGGTTATCGCTATCACCAAAGGTCGATAATTAGCTCCTGTGGACTAGGGGTCCGATGTGCCCGGCTTGAGCGGTTGGACAAGTTCTGGGGGTCCGCAGAAGACGGCGATCTGGTCCACAGATGCGCCAGGCCGAAGCCACAGCTTAACCGAATCATTGTCCTTGATGGATCGAGCGGCTCGGCGTTCTTTATATGCGGCTGTCTGACACCAGCAGCTTTGTATTGCTACCCATAGAACGCTGCAAAACGGACAACCATCTTCGTCTTCAAAAGCGGCACGAATTAGCGAGGCTTGTCGATGGTGGACGGAACCTCCAGAATCAGCGTCGGAGAGCGCGTCAAGGGAAAGTGTTTGGCAAAGGTCGCAAAGTCTGGGAGGTGGGATGCGGTCTGGAGACATGGTGGAGATTTGTTTGACTGGGTCGACATCGATTAAGTGGGAGAATAGTATGGAGTTGGGGACAAGACGCCTGCCTGAAAACGCGCTTCGTTGACCAAGGCCAAACCCAGCCAGCCACTCTAGCTCCGAATTCAGGCATCCGGGATCCCCTCTGCTGCACACGCCGGTCCCATTGTGCGGCTGCATTGGATACTGAGGCTCTCTGGCTGATGATAAAATAAGAAATAAAGATCTAGATATAGATGATATTTAATTAGCGGCAAAACTGTGAATGATTGAATACAGTACCATCATGGTTCGAGTTGGTGCACATTCGGGGCTGCCCCTCTCTCCCCACTAAGCTTGGCCGTTCAGCCGCACAATCCGCCCCCGTCAGCCCTGTTCAGTGTGTTACGGCTCAAACACTGTGGCTGTGTACCGTACAGTACAGCATGTACGTACAGTACAATACACTAACGTTAAGTCGCTGAGGTGGCTGTTATCTCGGCGTCTCAGCGGCCATGAGCCTACAGCCCGAAGTAAGCATGATACACTGACAGCCAATCGTTTAGTTAAGTACCTAATCACGGGAAAAATCATCATTGTCACCTTCACTACCTAGGGAGAGCTGTCACGGGCGAAAATAATATTTTCGCCATCATGATGACCATGGGGGTAGTCTCAAGGTGCTTCCTGTGATACGCTTGTACTTTACTTTACAGTACTGTAATTATCTCCTTGACCCACTATTACAGCCCCTCTTCAACAACGCCTTTTTAGCGGCATCGTGGACAATCCCAACAGTACCCAACCGAAAAAAAAAAATTCAGAAAAGGAGAGAAAGAAGCATACAATGTCAGCTGATGCCAAAACACTCAGTTATCCCCCATTGCCCTCTGGCGTCGACGCCATTCGTATTCTAACCCTTGCACCCGGAGGGTTCGACGACCCGTTGGTATGCAGCCTCAGAACAGTCGCATTTAGCACCAAGCCCCGATATGTCGCACTCTCTTATACATGGGGAGACCCCTACCCGGATAGCTCCTCCCTTCACCTACCCACGTCTAATGCCGGTTCGGGGGACAAGTCTATTACGGAGCCTCTCCCATTCGAAATCACCGTTAACAGCCAGCCGTTTCGGGTGCACCGCAACCTCTACGTATGCCTGCTTCATCTCCGCTCAACGACACACCCTCTCCCGCTGTGGGTGGATGCCGTCTGCATCAACCAACAAGACATGGAGGAACGCAACAACCAAGTCGCCATGATGTCATTCATCTACTCGCGGGCGCAAAAAGTCGTAGCGTGGGTCGGAATTCGGGAGTTCAACGATCGCAGCTCGTGGGTGCGGGTCATGTCCGCCGAGAGGAAGAGCGGTGCGGCACACCAGCTTGCTGCTTCTCTTGCCAACGGCACCAAGCTGAATCGCTCCAACCCTCCAGACCATGGTACCCTCTATCGCGTCGCCAGGAGCGCCTACTGGACGCGGCTGTGGATCGTCCAAGAAGCCTGCTTGGCATATTCGCTGCTGATCGTGTTTGGAGCCAAGGTCTGGACCTTTGAGGAGATAGAAGGGTGGGGTGTCTGGAAGACTCTTATCTCGGAAAATCCACGAGGCGGGATTGTGCCTGGTCTCAGAGAAATGCTGCAACTCGTCGAAGCCAGGTCGTCAAAACACACGGATGACATGAAATTTGAGAGACTTGTCGAACGGTTTGCCAAGCAGGCATGTACAGACCTGAAGGACAGGGTCTATGGCTTGCTGGGCCTAGCAAATGATGTTCACGCGTCTGCCGGCACCGCCGGATCTACCAACCCCGTGGAGGAGTACATCCGCTGCCTGGATTTAGAACAGCCGGACCCACCGGAGCCGAGAAGAGGAGTCGGAAGAGTCGTAGTCAACTACAATCGTTCTTTCTATGACATCTGGAAAGACGCAGTCAAGTTTGTGCTCTTCCGGGCTAGGGCCATGGACCGCCTCTGGCATCCAAGTCGGGACACAGACCCTGTTCCCCAGAATGTTAGCGCTATCCTCGAGCAGGAACGACGAATTAGCGTGATGAGAACCGCTGGTATCATCCAGACTGCTCTTGGTGGGAAGGTCGGGGATGAGCTCAAGCTGTCAAAGGACATGGGACAACCGGTTAGCATTGATGGGAAAGACGAGGTAGCTATACCTGCTCCTTGATTTTATTAAAGTTACTAGCAGATGGCCCATATATCTAACACGATCCAGCGGCTGCGAGGCAACGAAGGCCTTGTTATCAGGGCTATCGGGTATTTGGCTGGGCGGATTGTCCAGTTAGGGCCAGAATACACATCACTTATGGGCTCGTTCCGGGCGCAGCAAGACTGGCTGGATTGCTGGGAAGAAAGCTACAGCCTACCCGCCGACTTTGAAGTGTTACGGAAGACGAACGAAGACTACATGGCTAGGATCGTGGGCTTTGGCGACGAGGAACTACGCCAAATTCGAGAGATCCGGTATCCACACACAGTCGTTTGGTTTGCCGATGGTGGCGTACGGCCGCTCCGGTCCAGCAGACGTTGGCCCGAAGAAAATCATGAAAAGGGACAAAGCAGAAACGGAGAGATCGACCTTTATCTACCGAAGCCACCCAGAATATGCCTCAGCACGGAGCGTATTATATCCCTTGTTCCTTCTGAAACGAGGGTCGGCGATTTCATTGTGCGTTTCTGGAACTGTGATGCCGCGATCGTCGTTCGACCCAGTTGCGCTGGTCCGTGGCATTCAGACTCGCTCCCCCCATATTTCAACGTAGTTGGGAAAGCGGACGTTGCGAAAGCCAGGGACGAAAAAGGCCTGGTGGTTCCGGGGCGTGATATCATTGCCGAGAGAGCGCTGGCTCTCAGCCCAAATATCTCATACGGGCGGGAGGTCACGGGCTCAACTGCCATAGGGAATGAGGCAAATCTCATCACGCCTCAGGGGGCAGTATATGTAGACATGGATTTTCCAACGCTGCAACACATTAGCGAACACATCTCAACACCATAGCAGAAAAGAGAACGATCTACCGCGCATAGTCGCGACTATGATTCGCCTTCTATGACGCATCCACACATCTACTTGTCTACTAGTCAATCTCGTCCTTCTTCCGTTCGGGATGCCTGCACAAAGGGGACGGCAAACGGCCCTTCCCACCCCCTTTTCAAACCCGAGAATATAAGGCGGCAGAGGGCTGGCGCTGGATGGAATTAGCAGGGCCTGGTAGACCAGACTTGTAATACTCTCTGTGATTCAGCCGGACTTTGATTTTGGGGTGACGGCTGTCTTCGACTCGGGCCTGCCCGTGTTTGCTGCTCTGTTGTTTTTCCCTGTAATTATTGACTGCAACGATTTGTTCCGTAACTAATTCCATCACTCCCTTATGCAGGTCAAAAAACGTGAGGACATCCGGCCTTAAAAACAATTCCTTAGACGACGTATTGCAGTTGCTGTTGGGCCTCCCAATGGTTCTGCCGGCAAAAATCGTGTTAATAGCGAAAATTTCACGGCGGAAGGCTAGGCGCTCAGCTCGGATCATTCTTCAGGCTCCGCCCTGGTTCCTAACGTAACGGGCTCTTTTCCTGCTTGGACCGCAGGCACTGTATATCTTTTGCCCTGTCATCGGCTTGGATGCGCTCACAACTTCCAAAGATTATCTCCTGTAATTACATCATCTAATTAACGTTACAGGTTCAATAATAAGTCAGTGGTGGAGTACAAAGAATTAGATGTATGCTGTACCCACGAGCAAAATAGCTGCAATATACATCAATCGACTCCTCTGGAAAAGCCCTATCCAACGATACCAGTTGTAGCCATACGGCACTAGTTGCGCATGCGCAATTGGGGCCGGAAATCGGGCACAACTGAGAACAGCCAACGGGCAAAATCCTCACAGCCGATTAGTCAGCGTTATCGATAAGGCACCGTTATCGATACAGCACCGTCCCGACGACCTTATCGATAAACGCCTTCTAGACAATGGCAATGCCAGGACCCGATATCGAGATGGGAGAGGGTCCCTCTATTACAGTGATCCCTGACACCCAGCCGACGATACCATCATCATCTTCACCCTCGTTAACCCCAGGCCTACTTCGCCCTTCCCGCCCAACGAATCAACAACCTCAACAACAGGGCCGAAGAAGCCCCAACGGACCATCCAACGGGCCTCCTAACCGACCTGGCCAGCCCACTCGCGCTACTAGCGGCCCAAAAAACGGTCTCACTACCCAAGCCTTCAATAACCTAGTCGACAGCCTCCTTGCCTTTATACCTACTAGGAACAAGGACAGGGCACGCAGCCTAGCCTAGGACATCCGACAAGCCTACTAGCAAGCTACTACAACAACCCTAGCCCCGATACAATCAGTTACGCTACCTAACCTACGAAAGGTAGTAGCTAAAGAAGTAAGAGCGGCCTTTTGTAAAATCCAACTAGCTAGACCTATACAACCAACTCGAACCTAGGTAGATGTAGCCCGAGGCACCATTACAACTCCTGCCTAGCCAACTAAATTAGTCCTAGCTAAGCTATACTAGGAAATCTTGATTAAAGGAGACGGTATACTAGTAGACTTGGCTAAATGCAACCTACTAGAAATCGTATAGGCAGTTAACCAAGCCTCGAATAAAAAAGGAGCTATTGCAGTATAGAAACTCCCTAGCGGGGATACCGTAGTTACCTTCGCTAACTCGGTTACCTAGGACTAGCACTCTACTTACAAGGACTAGATTCAACAAGCCTTTAGAAACCAAGCTAGAGAGGCCTAGCGAACTTTCGCAGTTATAATCAAAGTGTGAGGAAAGGTGCACAGGGTTAGGGTTCAACCCGACCTACTGGATTGGGACTGGTGAGATGGAGACTCGCATCCTGATTGGCTAGCACGAGGCTAGTACGCTCTTATAGCGCAGACTGCATCTTAGATCTTTTCCTCCTTTCCTCAGCTTTCGATTAGCAGAATTGAGTAGTATTAGTAGCGCCCCCGTGCCTCGCCTACATATTGCTCGTCTCTTACAATCGAAAGTTTAAAAAAAAATTCCTGCCTGGGAAGGCTTTAATAATATCCTACTCGAAGAAGAACCGGCTGCTCCAAGCGCCCGAAGACCGAATCGACTGTGGCTGCGTCACGCGCCCTTGAACGGACCGAAAAGTCCGCCGTTCGCGAGCGAACCTGCGGTATGAAGAACGAACGGCTGCTCCAAGCGCCTGAAGAAGAACCGGCTGCATTACGCGCCTGAAGACCGAATCGACTGTAGCTACGTTACACGCCCTCGAACGAACTAAGAAAGTCCGCCGTTCGCGAGCGAACCTGCGATACGAAGAACGAACGGCTGCTCCAAGCGCCCGAAGAACCCGAACCGATACGATAGTAGGTACGAGCGAACCGGCGAATACTCCTATAGAGGACTCTAGAGATGGAAGCATCCCTGTGTAGCGTTGTACACGGGTGACAAAGGATATATTGCTCGAGGACCTAGCGGCCCAAGACGCCGAACTGGCCGACCGCGATACCTAGATTGCAGACCTCCGCTAGCAACTTGCCGGGGTGCTCAATACCGACAACGATAAAGCCGGTAGAGACGATAGCGATAACGAGGACGGCGATAACGAGGATAGCGATAACGAGGACGGCGATAACGATAACGGCGATAACAATAACGACGATAACGATGATAGTAACAATGATGCCCGCTGCAACCACGAAAGTACAGCCGATACCTAATAGACTATCTATAGCGGTACTAAGAGATCCGCGAAAATCCCCGACCCTCCTATCTTCTATAATAAAAGGGACCGAGATACTAAGGAGTTCGAGTAGTAGTACCGCGATATAGAGAATAAGCTGGAGGTTAATAGCGACTACTTTAGTAATAACCGTACCTACTAGGCTTATATCGAGTTATATCTAGGAGGCAAGGCTAAACAGGATCTAGCTCCCTACCTCTATAAAACCTATCCCGCTTTAGTTAATACTTTAGCAAAGCTGTTAACCTATCTATAGGGGCAGTATTACAACCTAACTTGGGAGTAGAAGGCCTTTAACGACTACAATAACCTAAAGCTAGAACCTAGTAACAATTTCCTAGCTTTTAAGAACGACTTCGTCTACCTTGCTAGCGAGACCGGAAGACCACGCTCTACCTAGAAGTACGAGTTTAACTATAAGCTTTATAATAGCTTCTAGTATAATATAGTTCCCTCGTTAGCTAAACTAGCTATTACTTTCGACCAATTTGTTATCGAAGCCTAGTAGATCGCTATTATTAATAAACGGGTATCCGAGTGCTAGCCTATAGACCGATAGAATAATATTGCATATAGTAACCGAGGTAGAACCCAGATAGCTAGATCTCTAGTATATAGGTAGGGTATAGCTATAATAAAGATGCTTTTAGCCGACAACGTTAAGCGGCTCTATAAGGAACGCTATTGCTTTATTTGCTATAAGAAAGGCTATCGCGCCGACGAATGCCTATAGAAAGAAAAGAATAATAAGCCCCGCAGGTCCGGTCGAGACCGCAACGCCTATATCGCCTATCTTTAGAAACGTTAAGCAACGAAGTCCCCTAAATAGTTGTATAAGGATGACGATAGTACTACCGTTGCCGACAATAGTACTAGCGAGCAGGAAAACTAAGTACCCTAGGGAAAATTAACTTCCTTCTAGGGAAAGTATTAGTAGTAAAAGGTAGGGACTATATTAGCGAGCTCCTTAGGGGAAGGCCCCTAGTTACTAAGTATATAATAGCTAACAATGGAGCTTCTTTAACTACTAATAATACTTTAGCTAATATAGGAGTAGGTAGATACTTGTTTATTAGCGTTTCTTTTATAAAGCGGGTATATAAGCTATTGCAAATTAAGCAGTTTAAGGATTTTCGACCGCGCCCGGTTAGCGGATTTAACAACTATAGCGCTATCTAGTAGATTGATTCTACTATACTCGGGTATCTAACTATATAAGGCCGAACTATCCGCAATAAGCGGTTCCTGGTTATCAACTCTCGCTATAATATTATAATTGGCTATAAATAGTTTAGATACTATAATATTCTTGTTAACTATAAGCGTCGACAATTGTTGTTTCCGCTTGAATGGGAACCCAACCCTAGCTAGTAGAAGGGAATGGATATCCTATTAGACCAGTTGCCTACAAGGCCCCTAGACCCGAAAGCGATAGAGGATATCTACTAATAAGAGAGATTAATAGATAAGGAAGACCGCTGCCGCCGGGCGGACCGAACTATAGTCAAGAAGTAGATTGCTAAACTAGAGGCTGTAGCGGAGTCCCGGCTAGAGCCGAAAACCGGAATAGCACTATAGAAGATTACAATTTCGCCCTAATTGGTCGGAATTATAGAACTCCAATTAGTTATACTGTAGGATAAGGACATTTATAAGATAGAACGGGCTCTATAAGGGATCCCGCCGCCTTAGACCTCGATCCTAGAGCGAAACCTATAACTAGAACCGGGACCCGATCTATCTAAATAGGGCGTTGATGCCTAGGGCCTATATACCCTAAAGAGGGACGCTATCGGTTAGTATAAGTCAAGACCCTCCAATATTGCGGTAATTAGCGCTATTGCATTTTAATAAATTAGACGATATAAGAGCGGTCGTTATATAGCAGTTATAGAGGTTACTACTCTCTATAAAATCGATAGGATTCTCGAGCTAAAAACTGCTCTAGAGGGTAATAACAATCAATTGTAGTAGCAAGCTTTAGAGCAAGTCCCTATATATTACTACAATTACCTTGATATATTTAGTAAAGCCGAATCCAATATACTGCCCCTATTCTAGCCAAATATAGACTATAAGATCGAGTTGCTACCCAAGTTAAAGCTGGAGGACCTAGGGTATACTAGGTTGTAGAAGCTCTCTACTAAGGAGCTGGAGGTAGCCTGGAGATATATTACCAAGAACCTATAGAAGGGCTTTATCGAGTCGAGTAGTACACTATAGGCTACTCCAATCCTCTTCGCCCTTAAGGGAGATAGAAGCCTCCGTTTCTATATTGACTACTGTAAATTGAACGCGATAACGAAGAAGGACTAGTACCCCCTACCTCTAATCGACGAAACGTTGGCCCGGATTGCCTAGGTAAAGGTCTTTACTAAGATCAATATCCGATAGGCTTTCTACCGAATCTGGATTAGCCCTAAATATAAGGACTTGACGACCTTTCGGACCTGGTATAGTGTATATAAGTACAAGGTAATGCCTTTTAGTTTAACCAATAGCCTAGCAACCTTCTAGCGGTTTATTAATAATATATTAATAGGCTACCTCGACAACTTCTATAGCGCTTATATCGACGATATTCTAATCTTCTTGGCTATATAAGAGGAGTACAAGATCTATATTCGCTATATACTTGAACGCCTATATAAGGCTGGCCTATAGGCCGATTTAAAGAAGTGCAAGTTCTATATTATAGAGACCCGGTACCTAGGCTTTATTATTGGGACCAACGGCGTCCAACCGGACCCGAAGAAACTAGATATAATATACAACTAGTAGAGGCCAACTATAGTCAAGGAAGTATAGTTATTCCTAGGGTTTTACAACTTTTACTAGCGGTTTGTTTGCAAGTATAGATATATTGCCTGCCCTTTAACTAACTTAACAAAGAAGACTATCTAGTTTGTCTAGACTAATGATTGCTAACGCTCCTTCGAGGAACTAAAGGAACGCCTCCTTGCTAGGCTAGTTCTAGCCTATTTCTAGTATAGCCGACCAACCTACATTGAAACCGACGCTTTACAAGGTATAGTTGCTAGGGTCCTATCCCAGCTATAAGATAACGACTAGTAGTACCTAGTTACCTACTTCTCCAAGACGATACAAGGCACCAAAGTTAATTACTATATCTACAATAAGGAGCTCCTTGCTATCGTTTGTACCTTGCAATACTGGTAGGCCGAGTTGATTGGTCTATAGAACGAAGAGCCTTTTCTTATCGTCTCTAACCACGAGGTGCTAAAATACTTTAGTATAAAAAGGTTGCTAAATATCCGGTAGGCAGGCTAGGCCAAGCTTCTATTATAGTATAACTTCTATATCACTTACCGGCTAGATAGCGAGAACGCTATAGCCGACGCCCTCTCCTGGAAGCTAGAAGATGCTACTATATAGAAGGCGAAACGGGAAGCGTACTGTACAATATAGATCTTTGCCCTAGTATAAACGGACGGCCAAGCTAAACCGGGTATAACGATTGTAGCGATTATAGCCCTCGACGAAGACGTTGCTCCCTCGCTAGGTTCCGGTTTCCAACTGGTTGATAAGCTTCTAGAGGCCAACTATATAGCGGTAGAATTGGAAGAATGGCGTAACCGTATATATATAGGAAATTCGGAGTTCACCCTCCTAGGCGACCGATTACTCCTATATAATGGTAAGCTAGTTATACCGGTAACTAAGTATCTATAGACCCGGGTTATTTAGGAGGTATATTCCTAGCTAGTTACGGTATATCCTGGCCGGAACAAGACTAAGAAGCTGGTTGCCGCCCGGTACTAGTGGCCGAGGATGACTAGCGACATTGAGGTCTTTATCGGCAACTGTATACCGTACTGCTTATCGAAGCACCCGCGCGATAAAACCCCTAGGCTATTATAACCGATTCCCCCGCTATAGCGAGCCTGGTAGTGCTTGGTTATAGACTTCAACGAACTACCCGCTGACCGTTATAGCTATAATAACGTGCTAGTTATAATTGACCGACTAACGAAGGCATTATAGACCGTTCTATATAAGAGGAGCGCTACCGCCTACGACGTCGCGAAAATGTACTACAAGGGCCTGTATCGAGTCTATAGCTTACCGAAGGAAGTCATTAGTGACTGAGGGCTATAGTTCTAGGCTAATTTCACTAACGAACTATCCCAGATCCTCGGGATCGAATGGAAGCTGGCTATAGTAGGATACTCCTAGACTATAGGGCAGGTTAAGAACCTTAACTAGTATATTAACTAGAGGTTATAGCTATTCGTTAGCTACTTCCAAGACAACTGGTCTCGCGCAATCCTAGCTCTCAACGCCGTTTAGATAGGTCTTCTATATAAAAGCACCGGGTTATAGCTATACAAAGTCTTGTTTGGATTCCCTATACCGATGCCGTTTAACTGGGAGTCTCGGATGTAGGAACTCGACGATTGTATACTAAGGGAGCGGATAAACCAGGAGATAGCCTAAGAAATAGCTTGCCGGATCTAGGGGTATATCGATTACACTCGGCGGATGATTATAAAGGCCTAGGAGGAGTAGACGATATAGGCGAACCGGCATTGTCGTGAACTAGACTTCGATATTGGCGATTATATAGTTATCGTCAAGTAGTTAGAGTTGATAGGTCGGCCAAGCGACAAGTTATCTTTCCCGGTTACCCAATAGCATTATAAGATTTTCGAGAGAACCGCGATAGGGGTATATAGATTGGAGGTACCGGAATCCTGGCGAGGATCGGCCGAGTTTATAGCTAATCGGCTATAACGGTACCCGAATAACCCGTTGCTAGGATAAGCTGCTAAGAACCCGTCTAGCGAAGATATAGCTAGCTAGGAGGAATGGGAGGTTGAGAGGATCCTAGCTAGCAGGACCCGTTATAGCAAGCTATAGTACTAAGCCCAATAGCGCGGTTGGGACCTAGACCCCGAATAGTATCCGGCTAGCGACTTCTAAAATGCGCTAGCGGCCTTGAGACGATTCCACGACGACTATCTAGAATAGGCAGGACCACCTGTATGGCTGGACGAGTGGTTGTTGGCTGTAGCCGAAGATAGGTTTGTAGATCCTTACCCGGATGACGACCGGCCGGTAACTGAGGGTAAACGGCTATAGCGCTTGTACTGGAAGAGGTAAAAGCTCGAGGCGAGCTTTTCTAGAGGGGGGGGTTGTAAGGAAAGGTGTATAGGGTTAGGGTTCAACCCGACCTACTGGATTGGGACTGGTGAGATGGAGACTCGCATCCTGATTGGCTAGCACGAGGCTAGTACGCTCTTATAGTGTAGACCGCATCTTAGATCTTTTCCTCCTTTCTTCAGCTTTCGATTAGCAGAATTGAGTAGTATTAGTAGCGCCCCCGTGCCTCGCCCATGTATTGCTCGTCTCTCACACAAAGGAATCCGAAAGCCAGACCTCTAGAGCATTATAGAAGCTAACTTCGGCCAAGAGCTCAAGCTAAAGTCGCTTGAAAGGGTCAAGTTCCAATACCTGAAAGACTAGAACCTTAGCTAGGTAACCGTCTTAGTTACCCTAACCAACCAATAGGAAGCTAAAACTGCCTATAATATAGGAGTGATTTTTAGGGTATAGATATTTAGCTACGAACCGTACTAGGCCGCATTGCGGCCAACCTAGTATTTCAAGTGCTAGAAATAGGGGTATAATAGCCGCTACTACCGAAAGGAACCGCTATACCCAAGGTGCGGTATAGGGGCTTACAAGCCGGGCGGCAAAGAGGGTAAGGCACTTTGCCCTATCTATATCAACCGCCAACTGTATTATAGGTGCCCGGCATATAGGGGCCAGCACCCAACCTAGTATAAGGAATGCCTAGAACGAATTAAAGCTAAGGAAGCGGCCAAGGAGGCTTACCAATACCGCCCTCGAACTTTCGAATCGGCTATACCTACTACAACCACTACCCTATCGACATTAGCAACTCCCCTATACAACTTCATTGCTAGCTAGGGAGATAGCTACTACCAAACGAGAGACTAGCCCCGGAAACGGGGTAGGCCTAACTATATACAACAAGCCTTATAGGATCCGAAGTAGGGTCGACTCCCCTTTCTTACTTCTCTTACACTTCCTATCTAGCTATCCTAGTCAACCCAACCGGCCTAGCCGGCCTAGCCAAGTTCCTAGCTCACTCTATCTACCGAACCTCAACTATAATAGGAATTACAATCCTATAGTAGAATACCGAATACAACAAGTAGAACCTTGAAATATTACTTAAGGAGGCAAAATTCGACCTCCTCGCCATTTAAAAGCCTTAGATCAACCTATATACTAAATCAACTTACTACCCCCGAAGCAGCCGATACTATTTAGTATACTAGCGAGAGGGACAAGTAGCCATCTTCGTTAGCAAAAAATTAGATATTAGTCAATAGAACTATAAGGCTTTAAAAGACTAGTATAGAGTATAGTTTCCAATAATAGAAAGGGAAGGTCTAGAGGTTTGGTCGGTATATAACCTTCCTATTAATAAGACCCTCCTAAGGGATTTACTAAAGCGGTACTAGCTAGTCTACCTAGTAGTTCTTATAGACGATTTCAATCTCCACTACCCGCTATAGGACTAGTTTAATCGATATAAACTAGATTCGGAAGCCCTACTTCAATTAGCTACTCACTAGGACCTCAATTTAGTTACCCCTCAAGGTGCTATAACTAGGGAACTCTAGGGAATATAGAGAGGTAGACTATCGACGCTCGACTTAATATAGGCGTTAGGGAGTATATAGCACTCCTACTATAGTATCGAGGAAAGGGGGAAATTAGATTACTATCCCCAAATACTCGAAATATATACCCCTCGACTACAATAGCTTGTACAACCTCTAGGATAGGACTAGAAGAAGATAGATAGATAAAGAATATAAGCTAAAGTAGCTCTCTTACCTTTAGCTATCGGCCTTGACAACCTGGGCCCCCTAGGTCTATAAAGTAGAATCCGAACTATCGAAGGTCTTAATAGCGCCTTTAGCTAGCTTGTAGAGGAACTAATAAGGATTATAGGAGTTAGCACTCCTTAAAGGAAAGTCAATAGTAGGTTCTAGTCTCCTTGGTGGACCTTAGAGGTTTAGAAGATAGCCGAGGAGGCTAGACGAGTAGAAAGGATATATAGGATAGTCCCAACAACTTACAATAAAACCGAACTCAACTATAGATATAAAGACCTATCGAAGGTAGTTAAAGATAAAAGGACAAGAGCTTGGAGGTCAACTATACAAGAGGCTATATACAATATAGCCTTGCTTTAGAAACTTGAACGTTAGGCCCGCTACAAGAGTTTCAAGCCGACTAAACCCCTACAACTACTAGCCTTTATAGGCCCAACTAGCGCGCCTACCCTATCAATATATACTAAGAAAGCTATAGCGTTGGTAGAACGCTTCTTTCCAAACCTACTAGCCGACCTATCGGATATTCAAGATCCTGGTTTAACGGACTTTAAAGAGCCGAAGTTCGAAGTTAGTTAGGTTATAATACTAGAAGAAATTAAAGAAGTCTTATCTAGGGCCAAGCCCTAGAAGGCCCTAGGTAACGACCACTTACCTATAGGCTTACTAAAGGCCTATAGGTAGCTACTATATTAGGTGCTAGCTATACTAGCCTAGAGATACTTCGAGCTGGAATAGTATCTTAAGAGGTTTAAAGAGGCTATAGCTATAGTCCTCCCTAAGCCTAGAAAAAGTTTAGTAGACTATTAAACCCTAGGAGGATATAGGCCGATTTCTCTATTGCCTACCCTTGGAAAGGTAATCGAGGCAGTAGCTACAAGAAGGATAACTAAGGTAGCTAAAGCCTATAGCCTGCTACCTAATAAATAGATAGGAAATGTGACGGGCTGAGCCCGGTGCAGGCCTTGGCAACCCTCGGCCAACCCTTGACAAGTATAGACCACTGACCCACTGGATAGATGAAGCTATTCCCAAATCTCAACCACCGAAGATTCTAGCAAGACGCCAGGGCTACCACACACAAGGATAAAGATACCCAGAGAGTCCCAAGAATCTCCTGTCTTTCCTTTCTCTCCTCAAGTTCAGTGTACTTGTAGAGTCGCTATTAGATAGTTGCAATACACTTCTAAAGCCGTTACATTATACTAAACTTCCCCTTCGATGAACCCGACGAAGACGGCAATTGACTGCTTTTCAACGGTCGACGACGACAGACCTTTTCGCTGCCATCCCGACCGGCGGACACTGTATAGATAAGTTAGATCCCTCTTCCAATAGCAGTTAGCAGGGATAGAGACCTTGGTCCAAGGGAGCCAAGTAGTCTAGACTACTAGAAGAAACCATCGAGAGAGAGAGAATCGACGGTCGAGATGTCTACCGAACCTTAGAAGGGCCAGCTGCTATAGCTAGTAAGTTAGCTAGCCGAATAGCTCGCTACTATTCGAGTAGAGTAGGCAAGAGAGAAAGAGCACTTTGTATAGTAGCTAGCGGAAATTCGGGCGGAATAAGCAAGCGAATGCGAGGCGAGTCGAGAGTAGATCCAAGTCCTCCAATAGAACCTCGTCTCTACCTAGAACCTCGTCTCCCCTACCCCCGCGACTATAGCGCCAACCTCAGGCAGTAATACCCTAGCGACCAACTCCCCTATACCTATACTAGACGTAGCTAGCGCCCCAAGGAAGAAGCCGCTCCTTCCTAACCCGCCCAAGTTCGATAGGCTACACTCTAGTTTCCACGCTTAATACTTGGAGATAAAGAATAAACTGGCGGTAGACGGCCCGGTAATAGGATCCCCATTAGACCAGTTTGCCTATATCTACTCGAGGCTAGAAAGAACGGCCTAGAATATAACCGTTGTATTCGTTGAGAGAGGCGGCAGTAATAGTATATATTGCCCCCAACGGTTCCTAATGTACCTGAACGAGTATTATAGGGACCTAAACGCTTAGGCGAGGGCTATCGACCGTCTCTAAACGCTATAGTAGAAGGAGAATGAAAGCTTTAGAGCTTTTCTACCCAAATTCGAGAGGGAGCTTGCAGATAGCAACGGCGGAAGCTAGACGGATAAGGTTCGGATTAACTACCTAGAGGGAGCGTTGAACACGAAGATGCGGGAACGCCTGGTCAGCTGCCTAAATATCCCCACGAACTACACTAAGTTCATTAGAACACTCTATATACTTAGATCGAGGATCGATAGCCTTGAGTTAGCAAGAAAGAGGGACAGTACCCGGTTAAGTCCCCTTAGTTCAACTAGGAGGCCTCGAAGCCGGTAGCCAAACCAGCTATACAAGCTGAAGGAGCGGATAGAATAGACTAGAAACCCTCCAACGCTATAAGGATCAACCGTGGGGCCCCGAGGAAAAGCAAAGGCGCAAGACGGCAAGTAAAGCCGAGGGATACCAAGGAAGGAGAGCCCTATTATAGAGAGAGACTCTACTATCGCTATAGAAAACCTGGTTATATTGTAGCCACCTGCCAACAGGCGTCTAAGGGACGTCTATAACGCTCTCGCAAGACCTAGGTCGATCGGGCTATACCTACCGCCTATAAAGATATAGCTAACGACTATAGCCAATCTAGGAGTTCGCTATCTAATTAGTCGGATAGCGAGCCGGAAAACGAGTAGCCTCTGGTGGAAGTCGTCATTAAAGGTACTAGGAGGCTGAGGCGGCTTAGAAGAAAGCCGAGGAGAAGATGGATAGGCTACCATTTTATATTAACTTAGGAATCAATAGAATTAAGTTTATTAAAGCCCTTGTTGATACTAGTTGCCTATACTATATAACGATAAATAAGACTCTCTTCAACCGCCTATACCTCCTATATATCCACATTAAACCCCAGGACCTCGAATAGGTCAACATTGTTACTAAGAGCGCTATCAAGTATATGATATATATAGACATCGATATCGATGGCTATAAGTAGAAGCGAGTATTCTTTTATATCGTCCCTAGCTAGAAGGACGATGTAATCCTAGGAAGACTATGGGCCGACGTATAGAGGGTTGTTATCTCGCCTATAGAAGGGCGACTCTATATTGGCACAAGTAGGCTAGTTGTTTGGGATAGGAGCCGCGACAAGGGTATTAAGCTCAACGTTTCCTAGCAAATGGCTAGTATATTCGGCACTCTTGTAAAGAGAGCAAGAAGGTCTCCCCCTAGTTAGAGGGGAGCTATATAGATATTTACTATAAGCCTAGAAGATATCGAGAAAGCGCTAGCCCCAAAGAAGTATAGCGACCCCCGTCAGAAGCTACCCAAACACTATTACGAGTTCCTCCTGTTATTCGACCGGGCTATAGCCGATAAACTGCTACTATATCGGCCTAGTATAGACTACAAGATCCCGCTATTAAGTAACGAATCTAGTCAGGAAAAGTAGCCACTATAGGGGCCGCTATATAGGATGTCCTGTAAGGAACTAATCGTCTTGTAGAAAACCCTAATAGAACTACTAGACAAGAATTTCATTCGAGCTAGCAGCTCTCCAATAGCCGCGCCAATATTGTTCGCGAAAAAGCCAGGAGGCGGCCTTCGCTTCTATATCGACTACTATAGATTGAACGCTATTACGAGGAAGGACCGATACCTACTACCCTTGATCTACAAGACGCTATAATCCTTGGCGAAGGCGAAGTGGCTTATAAAGCTGGATATTATCGCAGCTTTCTACAAGATCCGTATCAAGGAGGGCGACAAATAGAAGATAGCTTTTCGGACTCGTTATAGCTTATTTAAGTACCTGGTTACCCCTTTCGGCCTTACCGGAGCCCTAGCGACCTTTTAGCGATATATCAACCACGCCCTGCAAGGATACCTGGATAAATTCACCTTAGTATATCTGGACGATATATTGATCTACTTGGACGGATCCCTCTTGGACTATAGGAAGAAGGTCAAGAAGGTTATATAAAGACTCCTTGAGGCTAGCCTATAAGTCGATATCGACAAGTGCGAGTTCGAGGCCAAGATAGTCAAATACCTCGGCTTTATTGTAGACGCTAGGAAGGGTATCTATATCGATCTGGAAAAGGTCAAGGCTATAGAACTCTAGTAGCGCCCTAAGACTGTAAAGGGAGTCTGTAGTTTCATCGGCTTCGCCAACTACTATAGGGAATTCGTCCCTAACTTCTCGACTATAGCCGCCCCTCTAGTTGCATTGACGAAGAAGGGTATGCCGTTCCTCTAGACAGACGAGTGTAAGAAGGCCTTCAAGGATCTTAAGGTACTGCTTATCAGTGCCCTAGTATTGACCCAATAGGACCTAGACTAGAAGACGGTGCTTGAGACAGACTCCTCTAGCTATGTAACGGGCGGAGCACTCTTCTAGTACGACGACAATAGCCTCCTATACCCTATAGCCTTCTTCTTAAGGAAGAACAACCCTATAGAGTACAACTACCCGATCTACGATAAAGAGCTGCTGGCTGTAATACATTGCCTAGAGCACTAGGACGTGGAGTGTGAGGAAAGGTGCACAGGGTTAGGGTTCAACCCGACCTACTGGATTGGGACTGGTGAGATGGAGACTCGCATCCTGATTGGCTAGCACGAGGCTAGTACGCTCTCACGGCGCAGACCGCATCTTAGATCTTTTCCTCCTTTCCTCAGCTTTCGATTAGCAGAATTGAGTAGTATTAGTAGCGCCCCCGTGCCTCGCCCACGTATTGCTCGTCTCTCACATGGAGCTGTAGAGCGTATACTCCTTCGAGATCTAGACGGACTATAAGAACCTCGAGTACTTCTAGAAGAAACGCTAGCTGAGCGAACGACAGGTTCGATAGGCGGAGATCCTTGCCCGCTATAACTTTACGCTAAAATATCGACCTGGCAAGGAAGTAGTGGTCCTAGACGCGCTCTCGAGGAGGGAACAGGATATACCTGCGGACAACTATAACGAAAGGCTAGCGGGGAGATATTTCTAGCTTTTGAAGATCAAGAGAGGGCGCATTACAATATACCAAGGGCAAGTCAACGCCCTATTAGGAAACTCCACCCCGTTACCCGGGCAAATAGCTATAAAAGCGGGCGACCAAGACGGGCTGTACAATGAGCTCGCAGATCGGGCGGACCCTCCCTTCAACCCGTTTGACGGGGAGCCCCTCAAGGAACTCTAGAATGAAGGCTTGAAGGCCAATAACCGGTACTAGCTGCTACACGGGATAGTATAAAGAGGCGAGAGGCAGATCCCGCCGCAATAGGGACTCCCTATCTCCATCTTAGAATGCTCAATCGACGAGGGCGGCCGCCTCTACTAGAGAGAACGAATCTAGATCCCCCATCACGAACCGCTATAGACATAAATCATTTAGGAAACCTACAATTCGCCCCTCGCTAGCTACCTAGGTAGAGACCTCACCAAATCCCTTATTAGTAGGAAATATATGTAGCCAGGCCTTAGCCAAGATATATACCAGTTCCTAAGGAACTACAATATATATAGAAGGTTAGCTATATAGCGGGAGAAGAAACGGGGCCTTCTAAAGCCACTGCCGGTACCTAACAGGATATAGAACGAGCTATCTATCGACTTTATTATAGATCTACCCCCTTCTAGACCGAATCAAGCGACCAACCTTATAGTAATCACGGACAGGCTATTCAAAGGAGTAATCCTCGAGCCTATAAAGGAAACCACTGTAGATTCTATTGCCAGTTAGTTGGTTGCAGGGCTAATCCGTCACTATAGGTTACCACGCGCGATTGTATCCGACAGAGGCCTACAGTTCGTCAGCTTAATATAGGAACGAGTCTACAAGCTATTGGGTATTACAAGGAGGCTCTCTACCGCATACCACCCAGAAACCGACAGCGCTACCAAGAGGATGAACCAGGTAGTCGAACACTTCCTCCAGTACTTCGCAATGTACTGGCAGGAGAACTAGGCCGAATTAACCCCCGCCACAATACTCGGGATCAACAATCGAGACAATACATCCACTGGAATAAGCCCCTTCTTCGCTATATACAGGTACTATATCGACCTCCTAGACACGCCTATAGGTAGGGGCGAAGAGGGCCCCCTCCAGATAGAGGGATAGTCACCACTAGCGAGAGGGGAGGCGTTTGTAGCACGACTTCTGTAAGCCACGGAATTCGCACAAGCCGCAATGGCCTCCGCACAAGAACGACAGGAACACTACACCAATAAGGGTCGTCAAGTAGCGGAGCAGTTCCAAAAAGGGGACAAGGTATAGCTATAGCTAAAGAATATACAGACCGATAGACCGTCGAAGAAGCTCGACTAATGTAATGCGAAGTATACTATTACCGAGCTGATTGGGTTATACACTTGCTGTCTCGATATACCTCCCGGAATCCATCCAGTCTTCTATATCTCCCTACTAAAAAGAGCTATAGAGGACCCGCTACCGTCACAACAGCAGGACGATACACAACCAGCCGCTATCGTCGCGGAAGATACAGGCGAAAAGGAGTGGCATATAGAAGAAATCCTAGCAGCAAAGAAAGCCGGTAGGGGATACAGGGTGCTAGTCAAATAGACCGGATACGCCCAACCAACGTAGGAGCCACTTAGTAGCTTCTTGGAGATCGAGGCCCTAGACCGCTTCGAAGCTAGGCACGGCCCTATCACCGCCGTCCGATCAAAGGGAAGACGTCGCGCTATACGCCTAGCCTAGGAGGGGGGTAATGTGACGGGCTAAGCCCGGTGCAGGCCTTGGCAACCCTCGGCCAACCCTTGACAAGCACAGACCACTAACCCACTAGATGGATGAAGCTATTCCCAAATCTCAACCACCGAAGATTCTAGCAAGACGCCAGGGCCACCACACGCAAGGATAAAGATGCCCAGAGAGTCCCAAGAATCTCCTGTCTTTCCTTTCTCTCCTCAAGTTCAGTGTACTCGTAGAGTCGCTATCAGATAGTTGCAATACACTTCTGAAGCCGTTACAGGAAATAGGGAATATAGGTCTATAGAACTAGCTATTCGGCTAGTTATAGCCTAAGTCCAGGAGGCTTGGAGACAAAAGGCTATAGCTTCTCTACTATAACTAGACATTATAGGTACCTTCGATAGAGTCAACTATACCCGGCTACTCGCCACTCTCCAAGACTAAGGCTTTCCCTAGTAGCTAGTCCATTGGATAAGAGCCTGGCTTATAGGCTACAAAGCGACCCTCCTCTTCGACGGTCAACAAGCCTAGCAGACCAGTATCTAAGCCGGGGTTCCTTAAGGCTCCCCTCTTTTACCTATTCTTTTTACCCTATATATTGCCTCCCTATATAGGGTACTAAAAGAGAAGCAACCCTATATTAGTCTTATAGATTTTATAGACGATATAAACCTACTAGCCTTTAGAAAGAATCCCAGGACCAACTACTAGCAGCTAGAGAAAGCTTGGGTAATATATCTTTAATAGGCTAAGGCCTACGGTATAGATTTCAACCTGGCTAAGAGTGAATTAGTCTACTTCAATAAAGGTCGAACCCACTAGAAAGACGAACTTCGACTAGCCTATAGTTAGGGATTTACTATAGTAAAGCTAAAACCGAATGCTAGGTTCTTTGGAGTATAGCTCGACTAGAGGCTTAACTAGAGAGTATATAAGGCTAAAGTAATAGGAAAACTAATAACCCAAGACTTCGCCCTATCTAAGATAGTAGCAAAGACCTAGGGTCCAAACCTCATCCAGGCCCGTAAAGTCTATACCAAGTATATACAAAGCGCTATATCCTATAGAGCTACCAACTATCACCTACCCACTCTAGTCGAAAGCAAGCTATAGGGATTAGTAAAGAGACTGATCAAGGCTTAGACCAGGAGCCTTAGGATTGTCACTAGAGCTTATAAAGCTACTCCGATTAGGAACCTCGAAACCAAAACCTAGATCCCACCGCTAGATCTATACCTTAACAAGAGACTTGCAGATTTCGAAACCTAGCTACAAACCCCGATTCTACAATTAGGGCAGGGTCTAGAAACCCCACGACGACTACCAGGCTCTCTAATTATAGAGACCTATAACAAGATCCAAAGGAGGTTCCAAAGAAGAAGACGGGGACAAAGGCCTCTCAATCAACCAAAACCTACAATCATCGAGAAATCCACTACTACAATCAAACAGTAGATCAGTTAGGGAATCCAAGACCAAAGTCAAAGTGATAGGCAACAACAACTAGAACCAACAATAGACGAGGCGCTAATCTAGGTGTAGGAAGGCCGTTGGAGACAACAAGTTAGAGACTAGCCTACTAGACTAGCAGACGAAGACCCTCCCGGCACTATCTTTACCAATAAGACCTTACAAAAGCACCAAAATCTAACTAAAGCTTAGAGCTCCCTACTAGTTCAAGCTCGTACAGGGGCAATCGGCCTACAAGACTTCCTCTTCAAACAACGAGTCCCAGACTTCTTTACTCCGTACTATAGATGTAGGGAGAGAAGGGAAACAGTAGAGCACCTTGTTATATAGTGCCCAATACTGCCGAAGTCTAGAACTTGGTAAAGAATAGAAATTCGCACCCACCAAGATCTTCGTCTTACATTGCAAGGCGAGGGATCCCGGAACCAATGGCGATTGAGGAAGGTCTTGGGCTAGCTAATGGATTCGGGGCGCTTAGTGGAATACAGCCTAGCTAGGAAGCTAGAGCTAGAAGCAGAGGGGGTCGAGGAAGAGGAGGAGGCACCCGAAGACGGAGTCGAAGACTAGCAAGTCTTCAAGGCCTATATAAGGCCTTTCTCTCTTTTACAACTATCTAGCACTCTTTATCATTGTTTTCCTTTACTTATTGATATAGGTTTTTTCACCCGGCCTACATGGTACGGTTTTCCTATGTAAATAGCATCAGAGGGTCCGGCATACCCGTTTGGGTAAAGCGGAGTAGGAATAATAATAATAATAAGTCAGTGGTTGTAGGTGAGGAGTATAATTCGTAATACCGGCTGTACTATATGCTAATGAATGCCTTAGTGACCTTAAATCTTTCAGTAAAGAAGCTACGGATTGCTGGTCATGGAAAAAGGGAATTATGGAGGTGATGAGTTCCCACCTGAGCGACCGGGGTTGGCGGACGTTCTCCGCGGCGGAAGACGACAGTCAGGTGCTCTCTGCCGTGTAATGTCGAGCCAACCCGCTAGTTACTGGACACTGCGGGCGCCATACAAGCCATTAGCCGTACAAGTATACGTACATCCTCATTTCCACGTCTACGTGGCGGACAAATGGTAGTTCACATGCGGGTTTCCTGAAGTGTCTACACACGATGAAACCAGTCTACTTCCTACTGGGTGTTCGCTCACAATAGTAAAAGGCCAACCGAGATCTCCAGCGACGAGTCTAAATATAAGAATAACGAATCTGATTCTAAGTCCCTGCTAGATGAAATTAGGGACCCAGGTTTGTGCTTTGATTTCCGTGTTGGCGTAGGATAGGCGGCTAACTCGCTTTCAAAGATATTGATGTCAACTATAGATATGATGCCAATCTCAAGTGTAACGCCGGGGGACTACTCGTTACCAATGGACCACAACCGCTTTGCTACGGCATTCCTCTCCTACTTCGCTATTCTTCACTACCGCAGTCGGCCTCGGCAGGATTACTGTTGGGGGCTTGCTGGGTCGCAGAACGACTCCAGCTGTTCACTCCAGTACGCGGGGAGCTCTTGCGCAGATTTTCCCGAGGGCCCCAGGCACCACCGTTTCTCAGCCCGAGCAGTCGCCAAAGGAATCACACCAACACCGGAAATTCCGGGTCGTTCGAGGCCAGGGATGGATCGCCTCACTGCCAATCCCACCGTTCACCGAGCCCGAGTGGTAGCTCTTTCGGCAACAGCAAAGCGGGGCAGTTCCCTAGCCCACCTCTTCCTACAATTAGACCATGGGGCCCACCTTGTCATAGTTCATCCAAAGAGGACCCTATCGCCGGTGACGAAGGTGATGAAGGCGAGCTTCCATTACCCTGGCATTTGCTCGGCCTCCCAGGCCCCAGGATCTTTATTATTATCGGCCGTATACTGGCGGCTGTCGGCATGGCGACTCAGCCTTGTTGTCTTGCGCACACAATTGTGCGTACAGAGCGGGTGAGACATGCCGGAGCACATTTTCCTATGGACCACGTTTGTAGTTGACTTTGTGCATGCGGGCAGGCTGAGGTGGAGGTGCGAATAATTACATGTGCACTTGACAGGGAGTGAGTCAGTTACATCGATAGCTCGGATACAAGAACCACAATAACATTGGGGACCGTGGCCGTTTCCTCACGGGTGGGGTGCCGAAACAAGCTGAGCATTGCCTGCAGGGGATACTGTGTAAGCGGCCTAGAGCGCAACCACAGGAACGTCCAGCCAGAGTGCGTGGCGGCTCTCTCGATTCACCGTGGTGGGCTGCCTGTGGGGTTTTGGTCGGTGAGGCTTGCAAATGCAACAGCTGCGTAACTCAAGCCTGAGTGGTTGGGTTCTTGTGCGTGGCTCGCAATGCTTGGGATGCTTCGTCATGAAATACCCCCCACCAGCTTTGGGCTCCATTGATTTTCTCAGCCCTTCAAAAACTCTCACTTCGCGTTGGTAACAAGAAAGTCGCGACGTTACTACAAGTATGGCCCAGATATTACTTCTCGTGGCCCTTCTACCGACGACCATACCCGCCAAGTCTTGGAAGACCACAAAAAGGTCAGCTTGGGTCTCGTTATATTGACAAGCGCCTTTTTTATACAAAGGATTGTTTCGGCGTGCTATGGCAGAACACTCATGCTACTTGAGAGCCAGGAGATTGGAAGTGTCAGCTTGCCGGACTCATGCATAGAACGTCGCTAAACCTGTCCGTTCTTGGGGAGCAGCGCTTCCGCGCCGCCGCTAGCGTTTGTTGTGGCTTGTTCCTCGCGTGGACAGCCAGGGTGTGTGTCTGTGGTACCAAATCACGAAGCGACCGTGAAGCCACCCGCAAACGCCGCCCAAAAGGCCTCTGAATAAAAGTCAATGCTGCGAAGATGTGTGGTGTATGATGCCGACGAAGCATGTGGTGGCCCTGCAAGAGTTCCACGAGGACAAGATGCGGCAGGTAAATTACGACCAGAGGAGAGGCTGCCTCAGCGTGAGCAATTTCGGTTCCAAAGACGCCGCCAACTTACCAGTTGTCGGCCAACCCTTGTCCTGCCTCTCATCCTCAATATATATGACCGATGGTATCATACCAATTGTATCTCGAATAACTTAACGCGTCCTCAACATTGTTGTAAGTGGCCTGTGTTTCAAGGCGCCGGGCTACCTTATGTTGGTTGACCATGGCATTTTCGCGGTTATGGATCACTAGCTTTGCCGTTCGTGAGTTGCTCAGGCCTGTCTACCCCGTTAAGCCTACTTGCAAGCTTATTTCACCCCTCTTGGAGTCATGAAATAACGTGTCACATCATTTCAAGAATGCTAACAGCGAACACCGAACAGTGGGCCTTACTGCGAATATCGTGTTCCTCATCGGGTGCATTTCGCCGGCCACCAGAGACATTGCTCTTTATCGAGTTAACGTGACTTCCTTGGCCGACGAACTGCAGAGGCTAGCCATGGATGATGGCGGCAACAAAACAGTGCTTCTTCGCCCCCCCGAGCTAGCTACTTACTGGTATTGGGGCATGTCAGGTGCGCTTGATGCCTTCTCAACCGGCCGCAACGTTTGTTGCACAGTCTTCCAGGTTGTTGGACTTGGACCACCTACTGACACAAGATCTGGTACGCAGGGATATGCGACAACTTCGAGATGACGGGCGAAACGCGTTGCCGATGGGCGTTTTCCCCGACACAGAACCTCATAAGCATCCTCGAGGAATCCCTAAGAGACCGTCTAGGCAACGATCAAGAACAGCGGACCAACGCCATCGTGGCCTCCTGGAATTCCACGCTGAACAATATCAACCCCGCCAGACTGGCTGCCAAGGAAGCCAAGTTTGCTGCTCAAAGCAAAGCCAGCGCAGCGTTAGCCATCCTCGCTAGCGTCTTGGATGCTGCCACTCCTTTGCTTGCTCTATGTCTGCAACATGCTTCACACAAACGAGTGCCTTACCTCGCGCCATGCGGCAGCGCCTTGATGGCGTTGGCCGCCGGCACGCTCGCCGTTTTGTCTATGCGAGACAGCGTGCACAGCATAGTCGACAGTAGTGGGCGCGGCGGCCCCGCTATCATCATCTTGTTCGTTGGCGCAGCCATACGAGTGTTGTCTTGTGGTGCTGCGGGTCGGAGTTCGTCTAGAGGCAACGTGTCCGGAAATGAGAGGATAAGTTTTCGTCTAGAGACAATTCATATAGAAACGAGAGGATAGGTTTTACGCGGAGTGTTATTTTGCAGTGCTATGGGTTGGAGTTCGTTTGGAGATAACTTGTCTAGAAATGGGAGGATAGGTTTTCTGCGGAGAGGATATCTCGTTCGCTTTTCTACTATACGCGTGACTGATTGCTGGTTGCAGATACTTAGATGACTGGAAAGCTGATTCCCTGGGTGGTCGCACAAGGATTGGACGAACAAGCTATAGAAACACACCGGCTTACCGGAATTCGGAGAGCCCGAGTGGCGGTGCATCGATTTCACTTACGACGATCGCCCGCTGCAGATGTTGCAGATGCTTGGGAATGCTGGGGTGTCGATGTCACCTCAGTGGTCGGTGCGAACCAGGTATCACCTCGAGGTGAAATCTACTCCTGTTGGATGCGACGCGAAGAGATTTGTGAGTGAGCATCAAAGTACGATTTGTGAGTGTCAATGGCTAGAACAGTAGCTTGCGCATTTACACTGACGAATGAACCACAAGTGCAGCAGTATGTCGGCAGCCCTGACAACGCGTATTTCTTGTTCGCGCCTTTCACGTTGAGTGAGGGCCACTGCTGCCAGAAGTACGTTTCGTCCGTGATCCCGGGTCCCATCACGGTCTTTATTGGAGGGCTCTGCGATATGATGGGTCCTACCAAGTGCGTACTACAGCCTAGTTTCAAACCAATACGCTCCTTGTAGTTGATCAAAGCGTCATGGAGATATACTATTCCCTTGGAGTATCACCCAAACCCAGGGTACCGCAGCAATAACGCCATCAGCATTCCACGGCGAAGCTACGGTCGACCTTAGGAGACTAGAGAGAATGGAGACCCTTAGTAGCGAGGTTGGGTATAGGGAGAGCAGTCCGATGAGGAGTTGATGGGCAGTCCGACATGACAACCTGGTGAGTACAAGCTAGGGAACTTGATTCGGTACTTGGGTTCTGAGAACTGGGGTCATGGTTAGATTGTCTGGTGGGCAACTGGCGGAAGGTGAGAGGGTGTTCCCGGATTGATGGGTGGGCTGATACATCATACAGGTTAGCAGACTATTTACAATCTTGGAGCATCGAGTTACAGCATTGTCGGCTTTCAGTCATGCTTGCAAAGCATAACGTTACCTCTCTCTAGAAGCGATGTGAGAGCTTGTCAGATAGGCCTCGCCAACTAGTGCGGGTAACAAATCCAGCTGGCTCTCCGGTTTCTCATTCTACCTGCTTGCATTCTCCTCTTGCTCAGGTATTGAACCTCGACAGAGAACCCTCAAACCCCGTTGGCAATCAATCATGACAAACAAACCCGAATAGGGGCACCACCCGCGGCCAGCCTCCCATTCTCCTACCAATGCGACAACATTGCCTTCACCACACCCACCTCATCCCCGTCGCAAATGTCCTACTGCTACTATACAAAATTACCGCAAGAAATCAGGCTCAGCCTTCGGCGCATCTACTTTCCCACTGACCTCATGTTCCCTTAATAATTATCCGCCGTCGGGGCCAAGCCCCGGCGTAGATATACTGTCAGAACTTAATGAAGGTGCTCGTTGATGTTATCCCACTCTACGAAGCAGTTAGTCGCTTCCTTGGATTTCCCGTACATTGAAGATGGATCTAAAGCTGTGTGGGATTGATGCTTAAGTAACTGGATTTGTTGAGTGCCAGACAATGCTATCTCAAAGCCTGACCATGCGAACGGGATATCATCAGGAAACGCGGAAAAGGTTCGGAGGTACGCTGTACAGGAGCTGGGAAGGACTCCTTAAGCGGCCAGAAGGAGTGGTTCCAACAGGAAATAGATGTGCTTCTGCGCCTTAACACACAGCGGACAGCTTTAGGGTATGTGCCTCTATCCAAACCCTCGTGATAATTAATGTTGATGCGCTTCTTTTGATACCGCGAAAGAAGTGTTGGCCTTTTACTTCCTCAGTGGTTGGTTGCTCTCATTGAAACACGGAATCTGAATCGGTATATGGATTACGTTGTCGATAAGACGCTTGCCTTGCCTCGAGACGAACTGGAAAGGAGGAAGGAGAATTGACCCTGAGAGAAGCTCTGGCTTTCAAGTGATCAAATCGAAAAGTATGAGCCCTTGGATGGCTAAACAATATTCAAAGCTAAAAACGAGACACTTCGTACATTCGGGATCAACTCATCACAGTCTTGTTGGCAGCCAAGGCAAGTACATATTCGCAGAGGCAAATGACTTAGAGAAGAGCTAATTAAACGTTGGAGGCAGGATCCCACAGTCATTCTGATGACGTGGGCAATCTTTGAGTTGTCTCGTAATCCTGATATAGTGCGAAGGATGCGGGCGGAAATTCAAGAAACGTAAGTGGTCATGCCAATGTTTGTTGACACGATGCCTTATAGTCACTCCCCTAAGAATCGGCCTTGATGTCCTTTCAGAACCTTCGTAACTCAAGAGCATGAAGCTGCTAAGAGGGGTTGCAAAGGAGACGATGGGGATGTATCATCCTCCGGGTATCAACGTTCACGAGGCCAAGACAGACACTTGCCTTCCAGTAGGTGGGGCCCCAGACGGCACCCAGCCCGTCGCCATACTCAAGGGCCAACAGATTGGTAGGTTCAAAGAATTAAGACGCCAAGCATTACTTTTCGCAGAAGTACTTACACTGGGGCTCGCAGCATACTCAGTCATCTGGGCGCAGCGCACCGAAGAAGCGGCTGGGAAAGATCCCGAGAAATGACTGCCGGATCGTTGGGAGAACTGGCAGCCTCAGCCGAGCCACTTCATTCCCTTCAATATGGGCCCACGTATCTGCCTTGGCCGCAATTTCGGCCAGTTCCAGATGGAATACATGCCCGTGCGTATTTTGCAGGAGTTTGAGGCAATTGAATAGTGTGGATATGGCCCCGACAGGGACAACAGCGAGCCCATGGGCATCAATATTGAGCTGAACACCAAGTGTGATAAGCCAGTAATTTGCAAGTTCCGGCCCGCCAAGAATGTTATAGGACAGTAGACGTATTATATATGACATATTGAGCGGTCACTCGCTACTATGAGCCGTCCTCGACTTCTCTAAATTCTAAGAAATGTTTGCGAGCCTGATGGAGAAAGCTCACTTAGACGTGACCTGAACAAGGGTCTTCCAGCCCAAGTCCGGAAGGAGCAAAGTACCAGCCCTTGAGCTGCTTACTGTGATAATTATTGCCCTTGTTCAATTATCCGACGGTTCCCAGCCGGCCCCGATTCACTGGTCCCTGCAGCTTTGGCGGGTTTAAAAAGACTTGTTCCCAGCAATTGGAGCGTTGCACAATCCCTTTTTCTGTTTCATGAGTGCCCATTGGACCCAGATTCCGCCAAGACCCGCGGTTGCTTTATTGTCCTCCAGCCCAAGATGGCCTCGGAAGCCGCAGAGTCACTGCTCCCTGCCCCAGATGATTTTCAACCCGCTGGCCACGGGGTGAGGATATCGTTAGGCATCGCGGATAGAGCAGCAGGAACAACACCATCCCACCCCAACTCCAACTCCAAGGAGACGATACCGCGCCTTATTCTTGTCCTCTCCTGGATGTCTGCGTCGACACGCCATGTCCGCGTATACCTTTTGAGGTATAGGGCTCTTTACCTAGATGCGATCATCGTCTACATCTCTTCTAGTATGTTCGATACTACTGTCCGGCCTGACTCCTCTAGGCGTTGGGACCTGAAGCCAGTTCTGGACGTCATCTTTAGGGAAGTCTCTCACTGCCCTCCCCACTTACCGCCTCGTATCCTGCTGTATATGTTCTCCAATGCCGGCGCCTATATAACCGGGCTGCTGGCCACTGAGTATCGGAAGAAAACAAATACCGCCTTTCCCGTCACCGCTCTCCTGCTGGACTCAACTCCCGGTAGGGCGACTTTTGAACGTCTCTTCTACGCTTTTACCCTACCTCTAGTACCGTTGCCTACCGTCATCCTTGTGATGGGGACGCTTGTCGTGATGCTAGGACTAGCCGTTGTCATTGGCCTCTAGCGTATAGGTGTGCAAGATGCCGTCGAGAGGGCTTGTCGGATATTGAACGACGCGACATTGATCAACCCCTAGGCGGTCAGATTGTACTTGTACTCTAAGGCTGATTATATGGTGCTATGGACCGATGTGGAGGACCATAGCAACGAGGCTGAAGCCAAGGGAATCCGGGTGCGCCGGGTGGTGTTCGAAAAGAGTGCTCACTGCAGGCACGTCCAGCTTTATCGAGATGAGTATTGGAGATCTGTGGATGATATTTTATCATAGGAGTGACCTGCTTTGGGAAAGGGCTGTTGGATTCAGGCTGTTGTTGTCTGTATGGTTTAGCGTCCAAGCAAGGCTACTTCATGGCCTCTATTAGATCCCCGAGGCACATGTAGATGGCCTGAGCGAAGTCCTACTTGCAAATCTGTACAACAGACCAGCTCCCAGTTGACCCATCCTCAGCAGTGTTTCCTTTGTGTAACACCACCACTGTCCGCTTGGCATTTGCTCGTGCACGACCACCAGTCACAAGGCCCTCATCCACTCAAGCCCCCAGCCTTACCCTTCCTTGAGAACATTCTTGTAGACTGCATCGGCTCCAAAGCACTCCCGCAGGGATCTGTCAGCGTGTGCTAATTCCTGGAATTGGCCACAAGAGGCAATCGTGCCAGACTGGCCCTCCCAGTAAATTGAGGGAACAATATCTGAAATCAACTTTGATTCAGCAGCCCACCATCAATAGGACAGGCACCGAAACTACCGCACACGACACATACTTGCCAACAGGATCCTCAACGTACTGAGCGGGAAAGATAGGGGCCCCCAGGATGACTAAGAGAGCGGCCAAGCACGGAATCAGTCATCGGCTTTGCATCTATAGCCAGAGACAAACGCAGTGCACTTGCCAAGATATTCAGATCAAGTAGACACGCTACACTCCCTAGCTGACCCAAAGCGGAGCACTATAAACACCAGGAGCTGAGGTCAAATCTCCGAGGCCTAACTCCGTGAGTCGGGCAATAATGAGTACAACGAGAGCTAATGCATGAACGGACCCGATGATGTCAAAGATCATAGGGCTACCTGTAGGCGTTAGACAAGCGCGAACCGTTCTGTATGTGGAAGAAAAACGTAATAAGGTACTGTAACTAATGTGGCTGTGGGAACTTGTAGCATTTGTCAGAAGCATATGTACTGGTCTTGCAAAAGTGTAGTCCGAGAAAGTCTGTGTGTCGGGGCTGCCAGAGATATTATAATGTTATAACTAACCGAACTAGATCAAGCACTTGCCCCACGGAAGCGTCATCCAGGAGGTATGGCTCTGTTAGGAGCAATTCGGGACGCTTCTCTAGCTTACAGATTTCTCAAAGAATCAACGTTCCCCTGGCAGAATGGCGTGCCAGGGTAAAAGGGCATCTGAGTCCGTGGCTCTTGGCATGAGCGATTGCGTGCACCGTGGTCATACCATTTGTCTTCCCACGACATTGCTGTCTTCGTCATATGGTTTCGGCAAGTCGTAGATATACAGCGATCCTTTCATGGGTAGCCTGGTTATATGAGACGAATCTGGGCACACAGAATTGCCATTATCGTTCATAGTCCCGAGCTGCGGCGAGCTGTGGCTGGTTTGCCCTGAGCTTTCCCTAACTCTTCCCTAAGCTTTCCCTAACTCTTCCCTGAGCTTTCCCTGGCTCTTCCCTGGGCTAGGGTGATCCCACACGCGGCCGCTTCACATCCCCAGAGTCTCATTTTCAGTCCCCCCAGCTAAAATCGCCTTTTCGATGGAACGTGGATGACCGCAGTCTGCAGGAATCATTCCCAGGCAATACGTACAATTATGACAACCTTGACAACCACCATTTCGTTATGGTCCTCGGGGAAGATGGCATTATCGACAATATCCCATATGTTGTTCGTAGCTTTCCGCTCCAACAGCATCGCTTTGAGATATCGTGTGGGGTGCGGGCCAGCTCCAATTGATCAGTGTTCTCGCCAATGGATTAGAGGACGGTCTTCGCTGTACCGCGTGTCTTACTAAGTCTTTCTAAATACCCATGAGCTCCGCAAGATTTGAAAATATCACCGCTCAACGCGTCGTTCCTTGAGGGAGTGGGACTGTTGTACTTAACCAAGGCAATGCCGGTTCCCTCGCCCAATGAAAAGCCTCGTCATATCTTCCCACCTCGAGACCCGAAAGTGGAGGGTTTGGTCACCTCTTCATTGCCCAACCCCAAAACGGTTTACAGTGATACCAAAGAACCATGGGTCAGGTCATGTCCAAGATCACTACGTGTGGGCTTAACGCGACATGTCGCCCTCCAAAGACTATCATCCACTCTACAGCCGCAACGCCGAAGAGAGCTCTAGGCTATTGTGAAAAATGTCGCCAAGTCGGACGTTTTATCCAAGACAATATCCAAATAATCCGGTCACAGGGCATGGTCGAGCTACTATCACATTCATCCATGCCGTTGGGGAACCTCGAGCTTGTTAGGGCAAGAAAGGCCTGTGCAGGCTGCCAGTCTGTCGTATCTGCACTTCTCAGAGTCAAGGAGGTTGCCGAACCTGATCTACTTGGCCTGGACGCACGACTGCGATTCGATGGCAGAAACTTCTTCTGCGACATCTACCCTCATGGCCAGGAGCCCAGCGTCAGCCGCGGCCCGATGTTAATCCAAACAGAGCACTCAGACGCCACGCAGCGCATAGCCGGAGTACGTTACGGGAGAGTCATGGATGCGGATCGGATCGACACGGACCTGATCTTCTCTTGGATCGAGACCTGCGACCGCCTCCACAGAGATGCGGGAACCCAGACCAATATGGCGTCGCTTCTGACACAGACTGACCTCTCGTTCCTCTATCTGATTGATCTCGAGCAGGAATGCCTGGTGCGTGCTCACTTGAGTGATTCTTCGTCCGGCGGTCCGCGTTACGTCGCCCTGAGCTACGTCTGGGGGCAGGTGGAGATTCCCAAGACAACAACCGAGAACCTTCGAGAGCTGCAAAAGCCGGGTGCTCTCTCACCACGGAAATTCGCCAGCGTCAGCGGCAGCCGCCTGACGCGCACCGTTTCGGACGCCATGCGCTTGGCATATCGGCTAGGGATCCGGTTCTTCTGGACGGACTGCTTCTGCATCGTCCAGGACGGCGGCGCAGAGAAGACTATGTTCCTCAGCGCCATGGCGTCCATCTACGCCGGGGCCTACTTCACCATCGTCGCCGGCGAGGGGGCTCACGGCGACTTTGGGATACCAGGCGTCTGCTGGGGTGACACCCCAGGCCGGCCTCGCGATATCACCTGCAGCTACATGAGGTTTCCTGACTTCGTGCTCCAGACCGAGCACATCAACGACCATGTCGCCAAGAGCATCTGCTCGGGGACACCCTGGTCCACGCGCGCCTGGACATTCCAGGAAGCTCTTTTCTCACGTCGCCTGCTAGTATGCAACGGGACGGTCAGCTGGTTCTGCCGCAATTTCCGGAGCGAAGAGTGGATGGCCTGCGAGCATGGCGCCGCGGACACCAGGCATGAGACGCCTGGGTTCATCTTGGACGTCCCAGACTGGCCGGATATCATGCAGCTTGCCCGCATGGTTCTCGAGTACGCCAAGCGGGATCTGACGTTTGAAAATGACGTACTCGCCGCGTTTGCCGGCGCCACAACCGTTCTAAGTCGGTCGTTCCGTCCCGGGTTCCACTTTGGGCTGCCCGAGATGTTCTTTGACGTTTGTCTGCTTTGGGAAGGCGATAGGCGGCAGTCCCAACCGCTGCGGAGGCGGGAGGGGGAAAATGTCCGCTTGCCGAGCTGGTCATGGGTGAACGTCAAGGGCTCCCTCTTTTTGGACATGTGGACCTCCTTTGGCTCGCACTTCTACGCCGCCGGTCTGCCGCTCCCTGATCCAAGGGTGGTTGAACCGCTTGTGCGCTGGCGCAAAAACATTCTGGCGAATGGACGCTCGAAGCCCGGCGAATACGTCTTCTCGGCTCTAGATGGGAATTCTTCCTTGCTGCATGGGTGGTCATTGATGCAGCAGCCCAGAAGGGGTCAAACCGATTACTCCTTCTCCCACCCATCACTTGCCAACCGGATGTTTTCGCACCCCTTCCCCTTGCTGCCCCGGGGAATGCGAAGCGAGGGCCAGTCAGAGGTGACGAACAGTGCGGTCTTGACGTTTACGGCAAAGCGGTCGTGGCTCACGAGAGCCGAGCAACTGAAACGGCATCCCTGGCTCGAGTATCCGATCTACCGCACGTATGTCCTACGCAACAACCAGGGCGTATGGGCCGGGGTGTTGTCTGATGACGGACTCGATGGCGAAGGATCGGAAGAACTGCCCTTGTATCGAAATGAGACCCAGTGTGAGCTAATCGCGATATCGAAGACGAGGGTTCGCGACTGGAAGTGGGCTAAAGGCATCCTGCTGGAATGGGAGTTGGATGAGCACCCCTCGGCAGACCGAATCGAGGATTCCTACGAATATTATAATGTCCTTTGGGTTTGCTGGAGCGACAGCGTTGCGTACCGACGAGGGACCGGGAGGGTACCAATGGAGATTTGGGATGGCCTAGAGTTGGAAGAGCTAGAGGTCAACCTTGGCTGAACAAGATGCCTTACCGGTGATAACCTGTGGTTGCCGATCACCCGCCTGCTCAGGGCCGCGTCTTCAGGCTTACCATCACCAATACGAGCCGAACCGCTACACGCCCCTTGACAAATGGAAATAAGCGTTAGTTATATACGAGATAACATAATGTGATGAGGAAAACAATTCCATAGGGCCGAGGTTCGTCTAGCCAGAAGGCTAAGAATAATTAGTGGATACTAGTCCCCCTTAGCCCCCTGGCTCGAGGATTTCAGAACGTGTGCCATCACCAACGGTCTCGATACGGGTCTGTTTCCCACATCAGTGGATACGCAGGCTGCTACGGAGTAGCTGGTCATTGCGAGGCGGCTTTTTTTTTGGTTGTTTGATTTATAAAGTCTGTGGGGGAATAGTGATGTGATTGTTGCTAGGTGAGATGATGATGTACCTGGCCCCGGGGACCCGTTGTAGAGGAATGAGATCAAGAAGAAGAAAGATAGGGGTGGTGATTATCTGGAGGTTGAGGAGAAAGGAAGGGATAATCGCTGAAGATTAAAAGAGAAGGTAAGGCGAGATTGAAATTTAAAGCGGGGATTCGAGAAGTGGCGGGGGTCGTTGAGGAGGCTATGATGAAGGTTGGGAGGGCATGTTGAGTGGCATTTTATGACGATATTGACGTGGAAGAGGTAGGATAGTGTTTCTGAATCTGGAAGTCAAACCAGGCCAAGTGAAATACGTTGTGGGGTGCACACAGTTGATAAAGTTGGCCTGCAGAAGGACGAAGCCGACAACTTGAGTCAACAGGTAGAACGAGGGCGCTGCTTACACACGGCCATCCTCATTTAGTGGCGTTCTCATGTTATGCAAAGCATCATAGGCTGTTGTAAACACTCAAGTACACAGTAGTTACACCACGTGTCAATTCACAAGCATGGAAACAAGCCAAAGATAATCTTCTTGGAGATGAATTGTATTCATGCCCGATCAACCACAGGCAAACCCGTCTATATGCTGAAAGATGTTACATCCCATAAAGCCATTCTATGAGCCAACCGATGTGTCAATTCCCAAGACAGACAAATCCCGATACAGAATGAACTAATTTCATCCCCTCAACACCATAAGAATACACAAGTCCTTAGCTCTCTTCAAAGAATGGCTTAGAAGACGGTGATCCGCCGAGGCTGGTGCTTCTTCGCCTTGGGTACGGTGATACTTAGCACGCCGTTCTGCAGACTAGCAGTGACACCCTCGTGCTCAACACGTGAGGGGAAGCTGAAACTGCGCGAGAATTCTCCAACAGACCGCTCATATAACCAGAACCTGTCGTTCTGTGAAGCTGAAACCGGAGCTTCCGGCTTGAGGGCGGCAACAACCGGAGCAGGAGCGGGCTTTGCTACCCCCGTCTCAGGGGTCTCGACAGGCGTAGCAGAGTGAGACGTGCTGGGATCCTCCGGGTCATCCTCGACGGTGGCATGGTGCCATCCGTGGCTGCTGGTGGTACTGGCTGTTTCGTCAGCATCGTCCGTAGCCGGAGCAGCAGCGGTCTCGGTCTCGGTCGCCCCGGTCCCGGTGGACGCTGCAGCTTCGGCTGATGTCTCAGGCTTGCTCTCATAGGTGCGCTCTACGTGTCCGCCCACGACAAGGGTCTGCGGGTCGGTAAACTCGATGGTGAGGTTGTCGCGCTCAATGCCCGGTAGCTCGCCCTGGAGTTCATAGGCGGTCTCGGTCTCGCGAATGTCAAACCTGGGCTTGAACGTTGTCACTGCGCGACGGGGCGTGGCATTGCGCGTGGCGTCTGCGCGCCGCTGCTGTTGCTGAGGGACCTGGACTTCGCGGCTATAGCTGTCGAAGTCATCGAGCAGGCGGAAGAGTGTGATGAGGCTGGGCTTGGCATGGACAGCCGGAGCGCAGTAGGGGTGGGAGAAAAAGGGCATCATTCTGATGGTTGGTTGGTTGTTTTGTTGATGAGAGCGGCTCAGAGTGAGAATGGTAGACTGAATGATGATGATTTGGATGACCTGGATGTTGATCTGATGATTGGAGCTGGTTGTTCTTTGATGAAGTTCGAATCCCAGAGAAAGGAAACGGGCTCGATATAAATATCCATTATGCTTGAACTATGGAGCGTTCGTTGAGTACACGAACGCAATTGATAAGTAATCGCGCAGCTGCCTGGGAGTTGCTGGATGGTTCCAGCTTTTGCTGGGTAGTGTGCTGACTGATCGCGAATTCGGAGGCGACTTCTAGAATACCCTGGCATATTCCGTCAGGATGGTGTATTCCGCAAGGGTTAGGGGTATTCCCTCCCGCATTTTCAATGGCCCTGTCCCCCCACCTTTGACCCAGCAAGCGGCCAATCACATCATGGAGTCGAGAGAATGAGATGCAGTTCGCATACCTCCGTAAGCCCTTGGTCCTCCCTCCTGGACATGTAATTATTTTGGTGATTGTGCGGTCGAGTGCACCGGCCAGTTTCCACTCGTACTTGGATGAGAGAAGCGATATAACCGCTGGTGCGAGTTCTGACTTCCAATCTCCCTCAATTCTTCCACTCAAGTTGAGAACTCACCGCAATGCGGAACGAGCCCACAGTTCCAACAAACCCCTCGAAAACCCTTTCCCATCTGTGTGATGCAATAAGACTGATGTGCTTCATATCCGGAGATAACTCCATCGCGCAGCCGCTATCACGGTGGTCATCGGTGAACCGCTCTAGGGTTTTTGTTCGCCCAAGCCTTCGTTTCGGCAGAATGCCAGAAAGCACCAGTCACTCGCCCGTCGAGATCCAACGGATAATCAACTAGGCCGCTGCCTAGATAAAGTACCAACCGCTGTGATTTCAAGTCCACAATAGTCATTCTCGCCGTCTCTATCATAAAATTTGCTCGGTTTCCTAAGTGAATTCCACCCAGATGTCCCTCGGTGTGGCAGCTCTGAGGCAAGGCCGAGATCCGGGATGTGGTGTTCAGCCTCGGTCATCGTATTGCTGTGCGTCCAAAGAAGTAAATCAGGTACGCATATAATTAAGTCGAGCCCTAGCAGCCCTTTTCTTCCGCGCAACTTCCCCCAATGACCCCAACGCTGTCCAAACTTTCTTCCACAGCCGGCGGCTCCACCATCATCGTGGTTATCAGTATCTCTATCATTCAGCCCCAAAGCCGAAGGGGCTTTGCGAATCGCAATGCTGCTTTTTAAACCCCCCGGTTGAGTACACTGGCATTGCAGATGCTTAGAGGAGATTTGCGTTCAACAAAGCTGCCGGATTACCTAAACAGAGAGCTGGGGAAGCGGATCTACGCACATACAAAAATAATCGACGGGGAGGAAAGAAGCGAGTTGGCCATCGAAAAAAACAGCATTGCTGGGTAGATGCGTTTCCGTGGAGCCAGTCGTCTTATCCCCAAGGCATGGCGGGCATTATGCCAGATGGGTGATTGTGGCGGGGGGATGTTGGTAGACGTTTGGCATGTCTGTTTGAGACCTCGCACAGTGGCTGATCACCATGGTATGCTTCTCCTAAACCATGCCAGAGGAGCAGAGTGAATGGGACGCTTACGCCAAACGTTATAGAAGATATAGAGAATACAAGGAACACAATCAACGTAGCTACCAGATATGGACGATGCCATCGAGCGAGATCAGGTCAGCAACGGCTCCCTGTAAGTCATCCATTGTTTCTCAATGTCTTGAATTATTCATCGCTACCACTACAAATCAGTGGTGGTCGATAGCACGAACAGCCAAAGTCAGTCATTCCGCATCGCATCGATGTACGACCCGTTCTCTTGGCAGCACCACCAGCAGAGATGTCCAACTTGTGGAAAACAGCGCCCAAATGAAGGGACGGCATTCTCGGAGAGTGGTTCTCAACTTGATGCAGGAGAGAAACTACTTTAGATAGCTACCAACATCATGGAAGCGCTGCTGAGCCTGTCGCGGTCCTGTGACATCCTATCCTATCTAATCAAGTACGGTCAAGGTATAAACAGCTCGACATTTTCCTTGGGCATAAAATGACGGGTACTGTGTTAGATGCGTCTCTGACATCTACCATGCCTGCCGTCATCATGTACTTCACGGGAACAGTATTGCTGGCTGCATATCCATGGTAAGGTATTGGCTCAAGGTGGTAGACGTGCTCATTCGGAATGTCGGCGTCCTACCGAAACAAAAAAATCCGCTGATGCGAAGCCTCAGAATCTTGTCGATTTTAGCAAGACACAGTCTGGTAAAACTACAAAGGCATAACAGCGTCTCGCTCCGCTACCGTCAACAGTCCGCGTCGTAGATATCCTAGAAGAACGCACACCGCCGAACATACCATAACCATGATTAGGTCATTGCGTGTTTTCTGTCTAAAACCACCGTCGAACAGACGAGGACGTAAACGTATCGCTAATACCCTAGCTGTAACGCACAAGTGCTCAAGGAGTGCCTACCGCTCCACCCCTTTTCATTCGCCACCGTCCCCATCCACGTTACCCAACAGTTCTACACCCTCTCTCCTGTCCTACGACATCTGTGGGCATTGCCAGCGCGCTCGGCCGCGTCGTCATGTTCGTCTGGAACGAAAAGCTCACGATCGCCAATTCCAACGTCCAATGATCCACATCGCCCAGCGAACCCGTGAGGTAATATTCGACTGTGTGGGTCGAGATGAAGGTCACAGCGACGTCCGTCGGATAAGATGTTGGCGTTGGCTCGGGGTAGATGGTTGTCCATTTGCGGTAATCAATGTATGTGTATTCAGTCACGGGCGCCCATTGCACGTGTGACGAGATGACTGTGTCGGTTGCGGAGGAAGAGTCGGCGCAGCGACCGGGGTAGACAGTGTCGTAATCTCGGCTGGTGTAAGGGGGGATAGAGGTGGACTCGGTGGGGGTTATGATGGTTCGGGAGAGGGAAAGGGCTGGGAGGTGGAGGAAGGTGAGGAGGGAGAAGGTGAGTCTCATTGTTGCGTCTGGGTGTGCGGTATGGCGCGTGATGGGAAGAATGGTGATTGACGATGGAGAGGAAAACCATGACTCCTAGTAAGTTGAGCGGCAATGCTTCAAACTCATATATAGAGTGGCAGAATTGCGTATGATGCCGGGTATTTTTCCAGGCCCTTGGTTGGTTGGTGCTGATCCTTTCCGCAGCTGCCGACTCTTGCTTCGGGAGATGCATTCGGATGCTACCCACACAGCTGGCAGGTAGTTCGGCACGCTAATACAGAGCCTCAGTCATCGCCTGGGTTTCATTCCAGTATTCATACATAGCCTCGATTGTTGTCTTTCCTGGCGATCTAATTGCCGGCCTTGAACGAGGAATTGATATAGGATATAGGAACCAATTAGAGAGCGCTATTCGTACGCCTCTGGTCCTCAACATCTCTAAAAAAGGGATAACAAGTTCCAGCACACAACCAAGTGACGGCCATTTTCTATCAATGGGGCGTAACTACGTATAGATGTAATAACGTTGTCTCTATATAAATTACTAAATTAATAACCACATCCAGGACATGGCGGATAAAACTCAGAATCAGATTCTCTATGAAGTCTAAGATTCATTGATAAACAGGGTGGATTGGCACAGCTCATTCCTTGTCGCTTTTGTCGTTGTTAATCATTCGATGTCCCAGGATGTCTCGGCACATTCTATGTCCGTGTGCAGACAGTAGCCCAAGACATTTGATACCAATGCATTTTATCCCAGAACATCCGGGAAATGTCAGTGCTTTGCATAACGGGGTATCACACTCACCGAGCTCGGGCGTGGTGAAGCCCACAGACCCGTCTGAGATATCCAGTGACGGTAGGTTGAGGGATGCTTCGATGCCGTCATTGGCAACAGTAAGCGTAAACCCTGCGGCGACTGGCGCAGCCGCTGGACACAGTTAACGGTAAACCGAGGCAAGGTTGCCATATCAAACCGGACGAGAGTTTTCATATGTGCAGAAGATGAACTCAGGCGGAGAATATTGTTTGCTTCATCTAGCACCACAAACCGGGGGGTCACTGGCTTAGTCGGGCCAGGGTAAACCGGCCTCAAGTTAGCAAAGGTGGATAGTGGAAGTAGCAGCACGGCAACACCTAAAGTACGACCAACCCCCGGGTGTCCGCAGACACAGCCCACTCTGCCATACTACGGATAAGCCAGCAAGATTAGGAAAATCAACAAGTGGAATGGATTAAAACAAGCAAACTATAAATCTCGGTGCTACTGCACTTACCCAGTATCCCCTTCACATCCAACGTCCTCGAAGCCCCGAACCAAATTCACCTATCCTAACCTACACCACCTTCCAAACCTCCATCTGATACTCACACTCAGCCCACTACAGAACTCAGCAAAAACCGCACTCGTCCAAGACTTTGTCCCACCCGGTGAAGCATCCGATGCAATAGGTGCACAACTAGGGCGTGGAAGACACTCAGCATCAGTCCCAGCCTCATCACTTCATTCACCAAAAGAAAAGAAGAGAAAACCACAGGACAGGTACACGTACGTCCTTGTGCCTAGTGCATCTCAATAACGCTCGGCATCCGTCTTCCTCATATGCAGCAAGGCAGGGACCTGTCAAGCTTTCCACACACGATTGGAGGTCGCATGTCGCGGAGGCTGGGATATATATAGAGAGAGAGAGACCATGTTAGTAGAGGTTTCAAATATGGAGGTACGATGGATGTGGCTCACACTTAGCATCGTTGAATGGCTCGCGGGGATCCATGTCGCGGGTTGGAAGTGGGATCCCGCCGCGGGGGGTGGCTAAGGCGGGTGCAAGAAGCGCGAACGTGGCAGAAAGGGCAGTGATGAGCTTCATTTTTCAAAGAGAACTTAGGCTTGGGGGGTTCTCAGTTGTCGGCGAGTTGGGAGTTGCTATGAGTCGGCAGGGTGAGAGGTTTTCTGTGCAGGTAATTGTTCTGGACGTCGGGCCTGGAGCCAAAGAGCAACATATGGCTCTTGTTATAGTTATATTATATGGGAGCTTGGAATTTTGGAGAGTCCCCACTGCCAATGCTCGCCTCGGACGCTTCGCCTAAATCTGATATTCGAAGCGAGTGGTATATCACCTACGGTAGCCACTTGCCACTAGGGCTTCAGCTGCTGTAGTAGTGTAGCGTTAACTTCACCTTGTGTCATCTACCTAGATTAATCGTAGTGGGCAGTGCGGTAGGATGGAGGCACATGTCGCCCAATTCCAAAGCTATCAATTTCTTCAAAATTGTGGCTTGGGTTTTTTTAGGTGTGGTGGGGATTGATTGGGCAGAGGGCCCCTGGTTTCTCGCGTACACAACGGAAAATTCGGTATGTCAACTAGGTGAGGATGTTCTTGGTTTGGCAATATCAATATGAATCGTAAACAGTCACGCGACCAAGGCGGCAGCCATTGCTGGGACGAGACATCAACTACGATGGACAGTGCATACCTTACCATAAGTCGGAGGGACAGCACCTGTGAAGTCCAACCTGAACAAGGCCAGCTTGAGTTTCTCAATCAGGAATGCAGCCCGGATGCTGCTGCGTTGGAGACGCACCAAGAGTCAGGATTGTTGCTCGCGCTGATGAGCACCTATGATTCGACCTGCTAATATCCGAAGGTCGGTTACACTGCAGAGTCACAGATGTGTGCACTCTATGGCAGCGGATAATGACAGTCTCGTTTCATGTGCCGAGAATGCACACCTAACTTTCCACAAGCGGCCGGCGTCCACGTCAAACATGAGACCAACAGGACGGTAACACCCACAGCTGTGCACCTATACGTGGACACAGGCCAGCAAAGAGGCCTTGGAGAGAAGACATCTCCAGAAGCTGTGGTGATGGACAAAGAAAATGGTGCTCCGGCGAGCATTATAGGCGGCTGCTCCCCATCTAATTCGGTACTGGAAACAACCAAGCGCTTCATATCCTCCAAGTCTCTTCGCAGCCATCAAGCCTTCTCCAGTGCTTATCTCATTTCAGCATGAGATCCAAGGCCGATGTCGTGCGCTACGGCGACGAACAGCTCGTTTTCTACGTCAACCACGCCCTGTATGCCTGTTTCGGCAACAAGATCGACCACCAGCCTGATGGTCCCGCGCAAGAGTGGTATATGGTTTGACGATGTTAGTTGGCACCGTCATGCCCCGCCTTGACCGGTTTTTTCCAATTAAAGGTGAATGGAGGGAGAGCCCTTAAACTCCACTTCAACTTCCTCTGTTTCATCAGTTGCGAATCATCTACCGATGTATCGTGAAAGGTTCATTGCAACTCAAGTTTAGTTTGACTTTGCTACACATCGCCCGAGTCGAAGTTATACGCGCCAAGCTCGTCCCTGAATGTTATGGTGCTTGGACTTTCGCTGTTGCCACAAACCGACCCGGTCGCCGGCGCTGGGTACGCATGCTCCTTCTCCAGCTCGTACACGGCAAAACCGTCCTGGCCAAAATCCGCAAGACCACCAAGAACGACGCCGTCCAGCACCCCCTGTTGCCCGACCAGGAAACTCGTCTCCGAGTCCTCAAATATACGTTCGAGGCCGAGACTTCCGTTTTGTGGAACGCCGAGGTGCTCCATGGAGACTTGTCACCGCGCAACGTCATGGTTCAGCCTGACGGCAGCGTAGTTATAATTTATTTCAACCAAGCCGTTGTTTACCAGTTCCACTATCAGCCGCATCCAAAGTACGACGAGGGCGCCCATCCGCTCCCGCCCTCACTTATCGAGCGCTACTGACCCCTTGCCCCTGGCATAGGTACCATTGCATATCTGGGAAACCCGTGGGCAGGTTGGGTCCCCCAGGGCTGGTTCGAGAACCCAGAATTGGCCGCTGAGTATTGTTGGAAACATGGAGAAGTCCTGCGCCAGGCAAATACGCACCCTTGTCCGATTATTTCCTCAACCACCCGGCTCATGCTGAGAGGAGCAAGAAACTATAGGCAGTTTTGGAGAAGTTGGGTTGCCAACCGGCAAAGAAGTAAACATGGCATACCGCTTGTCACAATGACTCAATGTATGGATTGCAACCTTTTGTTCGACTTCTTGAACGGCAAGGGCCAGTTAGTTATTTGGAGCGGGAGACCCGATTTCGTTCTCACCGTGTTCTTTCGTCAGTTTTTTCCTCACGTCGCTTCCGAGGGTTCTTCTGGCGTCTACCAGGTTGCGGGCCGCAAGTGAATTCGCCATCACTAATCAACGATATTGAGTAACCCGGGGACCCGCCAGGAAAAATGATCAGCGATTGAGACGTATTGGGAAATTTCTAATTTGGAAGACGTTGATGGGATTGGAAGCAGTACGAAGCCTTAGCGAGGAGAATGGTCGTCCTTTTATACCGCCGCAGAGAGGCTCCCGCCTGCTTGCCACCCAGCATGTTGCCCAACTGCAAGGCATGTGCTGCGCGGCCACGGGATGTGATCTGTCTCACCTGATGCCCTCAGCCCCTTTTCAGCTCGACAGGTATCAACATGGACACCAGCATGGGGGTCAAGGGGCATCGGTTCGCTGGTTGTAGTACCCCACCCTGAGTGGGCATTGCATCAGGTCAAGACAAACAAGCCATTGATCGAGCACCGGGTGTTCCTCTATTGCTACATATCGGTTCTTCCAGGACCAGTCCATCCTCCCCTCCTCCGCCGCCCTTCTTCACCTTCCCCCTTCAATATCTAGCCATGCCGCCTTGTCCTCAGAAATCGGGCACATCTCGGTGCTCTTAGGGGCAGGACTTGTTCCTAGAGACGAGGGTCTGTCTAAATTGATCGAGACAACAATGGAGGTCTCGAGCTTACCGTCGCAGCGATTCGTTGTTCTCAGTCCAGAAGTCAAAGGAAGGCATGGTGGAGGCCGCAGCGAAAGTCATGAGTTTGTTGTCCAAAGTGCGTCATTGTTTGCCGAGAGCAGTTGTATTTCTGTATCGTTCTGGTTTGTCAATGTCATTCCAGAATAGTGTCCAACTTTTTCCAGTACATCACAGGGCGTTACAGCGTTGCATACACTCAGTTAGCAAGCGTGATAGTGAGTATAGGAACCGCTTATCCTACTGGTCGTTAGAAAGGCATATAGTGCAGCCTTGGTTCGACGTCATTCCACGCGGCTCTATAGACAGCCGATATTCGTGCTACCATCCGTGAACATACTGTATAACGCTGTATTTTGAAAGGTAGTAGTATACATCCCCCGAGCGATAGTGTTGCGTACAGTACGTACTGTCGGATGCGGGTGCATAAGCTAGTTCACACGCAGCAATGCCCGCCATGATCGGCTGGGGCAGCTTCGTATATAGGGCCTTAAGCGAGACAGACAGTGGTTCTGGAGAACATGCTAGGCTACACAACATGTCCTGCGCTGTACATTGAGACGATGAAGAAAGATAAAGGCAATGGCGGCCCATCATGAGTACGCCTGATCAGACCAAAAATAGATCACGCAGCTCCCGTTTCCCAACAACTTCACCGTCCATGATCCCGTCACAATATGCCTCCCCGATAAAAGCAAATCTCTCTTCTTCCCCGATTTCGAACCGCAGCACGAACGGGATCCTCCCACCTCCAAAAACGACCACCACATCGCCCGGCCGGGCGTCGGGGGGAGCCAGCCCCAAATACCCGTTCTGTGTCAGAAACGGCCTCTTACCGATAGCACATTTGAGACTCTCGCGGTAATCCCCTCCAAGCTCCCGGTTTCGGTACTTTTCTCTCCACCGAAACTCGGCAAACCTCCGCGTCTGCTCCTCGTCACTCAGCGCGGCGCACTCGCGAATAAACTCGAGCGCCTCGACGGCCTGCCTGTGGTAGACTCCGGTCTCGGGAGGTGCGCGCTTTGTGGATGTTTTTCTGGTCCAGTACAAGTCGGCGATGGGTACGCGCCAGCGGGCTTCTGCCATGCGCTCCCTGCTCGGATATGCGGCTGCCGACGTGCTCTTGGCCATGGCAATATCGGCAAATAGATTGATTTGGGCGAGGTACTTGAGGATAATATCCGCGTCGAAGTCGCCGCTTAGTGCCAGGGGCTCGTCCGGAGATACAGCCTCAATGGTGTCGACGACGAAGCCCCGGAGCCCCAGAACCCGTGGGTCATAGGAGGGAACAGGTTGGAGAGCAGTGTTCCCGCAGGCCGCAAATATATGCGGACTTGTCACCTCGTTAACCTTGTAGAAGGATCGCTGCAAATTGCCGCGCCAGTCCGGGACCCAGGAGGGTAAGTGGTCAGCCAGGCCTGGCAGCTTGGGAAATTGGCTGTAGCAGAGGATGTCGATCCTCCCGCTGGCAGGGTTGGTAATCATCTTCCGGGCAGCATCGGTCAGAATGCGCGCTGTGCCCTCATTCCCGGCGGCGATATAGTCCGGCGTAATCCCCAGGTCCTCAGCATCGACCGCCAGACCAAGCAGCGAATAGATCCTGTCCCGATACTGTGTGGTCTTGGTGTCATGCTCCACGTACAGCTTCTTCAGCAACATGTGAAGCTGGTCGCCCCTGGCATGCGGTTCGCCCCTATCGAACTTCTGCCGCCGCTGCCGGCTACCGAACAAGCTGGTAGTAGGCTCGCTGGTGAGCTGATCCAGCTGCTCAAGCAAAACCCCTCCGTCCCTATATTCTGGCGACCCATGTCGCGAGGCCGACACTCCCATGATCTGGACCGCGAGCATGACGAGAGCCGGATCTAGTCTCTTTTCTCCGCACGCAAGCAAGACATATTCGCACAAACAGAACTCCTGTATCACCCATGCTCGCTCAAACCACGGCCGGCAAAACCATTTCCATATGCTGTTGTCCCGGATGAGTGGCAGAAACACGTCCACTGCCTGTCGCACGAGCGCCGAGAACCTGTTGGTGACGGGGTCGTCCGGTTCCGGGTCGAACATCATCTTATGCAACAGCGGCAGCTTCTCGCGGGTGTAGTACTGCTCCAGCCCGAGGTCGCGGGCTGCCTGTCCGATCTCGCGCCACGCCTCCATGACGGCGTCGGACTCGTCTGCGGCCGGCCCGAGCCACACCACGACTTGCTTCGCGTTCGCGTAGATGCGCCCCATGAGCTGGACCTATCTCGCCGGCCGAGTCAGGGACAAGAGGGGCTCATCTCGACACGCAAATCATACCGCCCACCAAACACAAACTACTACCTGATGACCCGGGGCATGTAACACACCTGATGCGACTTCTCCACGTCGTCCTCCTGGTTAATGCAAAGCTGATCGGCCCACAACGTCACCATTTCCTGCGTATCCCGCAGGTGCACCAAAACGGTATGCATGCTCTCCGTGATCGCTAGCGTCGTCACCTCCGCCGAGCCCGGCAACCCGCTCCCCTCAGTCCCCGCCGGCCGGACAAAGATCCGATGCGTCATGGTCCCGTCACCCCAGACATAAGACAGCGCGGTGTATGGCGGCGCGGGGCCTACCTCGGGGAGGGACGACAAAAAGAGGCGGCATGTCAGTGGGGCAGAGCGGTCGGAGGAGGGGAAGAGTTCGAGGAGGCGGAACCCGGTTTTGAATGGGCCCAGGGCAGAGTAGGAGTAGCTGTTAATATGTTCTTCTCGCTCTGCGGGGTCAATGTTTGTTGGATTCATGGCGGCTCATCAGTTGCACTACTAACAGTCAATGATCGCTAGCTGAAGAGAGGGATGGCGGGAGCGGAAGTTGTTACGTGAGGCTTTCGCATCCGAGCCAGACATCGCTGCGCGTGGCAGACTTAAATGTGCCAAGAGCACGCAATCGGCCTAGCTTCATCAGCTTGGCTGTGCAGCAGTAAGTTTAACCTGATTAGGGGATTGTAGGGCATCATTTTGTTATTTTGTTTATCACATCGACAACTCATCCTCTTCGGTAGTACACCCTTCCCTTCCCTTCCCTTCCCTGACGGCCAGGTAAGATTCTGGGCTGCCAAAAACCCCTGAGATGGTTCTGATCTTCGCGGGCCGAGTGGCGATGCCGTCGACTTGATCGCGGGCTTCATTCTCTAATTTAGTGGCAGTTCTTGTATTCGCTGTGAGTGACTGAAGCGCGTCTCCCTGTGTACTAGAGCCAACCAAGCCACTTGGGTTCCAATCCCCGGGTTAGCGGGTGAGCTCGGATATCTGGGTGGGTAACTTTTTGGGTTCCATGTTTGCGATAATTAGCGGTCAGCGATCTGAAGGGGTTAGGAAACCTCGATACCAGCCCGTCCACAATCTGTTGCTCTCCCCCCCTAGGTAAAGATCACGGCCAAAAAGCCTCGTTACACTCCACATCACGGCTGTTTTGCTCCCATCCGTCAGGGAAAATTAAGTGCTAAACGCGCATGCATGCCCGCAGCCTTTCTCCGCTTCGGATCAGGTTCTACTGTACTGCTCTGATTCATTACTCGAAGCGCTAATGTCTCAATGATCAATCAGGGCTAGTGGGAACTTGTCAGAAAGCTGATCCACTCGAGAAATTCCTAAACAGTTCATAATCGATTTAACCTTGGACTGCGAGGTTTTGTACTGGCCGAAAGAAATGGTTCGGGTCCTCCCAAACCCAGGTAGTTGAGAAAAGTCGGATACCGAACAGAGCGATAATTACGGGATCTTGCTCTTTTCCTTCACCCTGGCCATTGCGGTTAGTTTAATACTAGACTGGAAAAAAAAAAAAAAAAAGTTCTTTCTCAATGCAAACCGGTTAATTTCCTACTACTGTACCAGCTTGGTTGGAGCCATACTGCTAAGTAGACTTATAACAGAGTCCCTAAGATAACTAGTACTATCTAACCTAGTTAATTCGGTTCTATTTCGCTGTGACCTAACGCCGATTTGTTTGATTGACTTTGATATGGGTCTACAAAAAGTGAGTTGGAGAGCAGGATTTGTCACACTGCAAGGGGCAAAATGGAGACTTAGAATAGAGCATAGGTAGGAGAAGGAAAGAATTGTGTGCCTCTGTTATTTATCCCAGGAACTGGGCGAAAATGAGCAGTAATTATATATACGAAGATCCTTTGGGGCTAGCTTGCGCTGTAACTCTTGGCAACGCTAAGCCATTCCTGATCACAGTAAGATGGACATCTCACTTACATAGTCAAGCACTCAAGATTATTATGGCTAGGAGGCATCACTTTCCAGGCAATGTTGTACATGCACGTGGTGCACATTACCTGGCGATCACCTACGAGATGTTCTTATACAGAAACGGGTATGGAGTCGTTATCAACGGCGGTGACAGCAACCCCAACTAGAATCACGTGTAACGAGAGGCTCGGCCGTAAGCCCAGGGTCTTCAGCCACTCGGTCAATGGGAAAAGAAAGAAGCCACTGGACCACGCAGCTGAACACCTGGTCTATTGCAGGGCTGACACGGACGCGAAAAGCGCGAACCCTGGAACCCGAGCGCGTCATGGGGCCTGTTGCCTGAAATCTCCGTAGAAACCCCAATTCCCGACGCAATACCTATTCAGCTTCCGCCGAGTCAACGACCGGGATACCTACCGTTGTGTCGGCAAAGATGAGGGATAACTCCCGAGGAGCAACTCGCACGCCCGTCAAACCCATGGGGCGGCCTAAGAAGTCTGCCCCAGACTCGATGGGCAAGCAGAAGAGCATCCTAGGGTTTTTCTCAAAGGTCGCTCCTCCTGGAGCTAATGGCTCCACATCATCCTCGACTATCAGACACACCCCAAACCCGGACCAGACGGAGACGCTTAAGGCTAGATCCATCTTAGTCCCAACGCTCGCAAGCAGCTCCGCCCGGACGGTATGGCTCATTCGGGTATTCTCAAGCGCCATTTCAGTTAACTAACGACTCTCTCTTTCAGGAACATGGTGCCACCTTCCCCCAACCGTTGCGCAAGGACGGGCACGAGGATGAGAGACACAACTGGGACAGGACCGCTCTTCTCGAGGCATGCGGCGGCGGCGGCGACGACGACGACGAAGAGTGCGAAATCGAGAACAACAATGTAGACTATGACAACCGTACGCCGAGCGGATGCCTATCCCTAGTCGTACATGGCATGGAGGACATCGGGGTCTCCGACGATGGCAACACGCATCAGAAGGAAAAGAAGAGAAAGCGGCAGCCAGAAGATAGCAACCCACGCAAACGGTCGACGGTGCCTTCCCCTTCAGAAGACCCGGATGATCAAGAGAGCCAAGTTATGTGCCAATGGCGATACGACCCGAACAATGTTCGGCCCCCCCAACCCGCCCAGCCCCGCCCAGCAATACTGCAGCCAACTTCTGCAGCATCTTCCACCAAGGGCAAGGACAAGGCCCACAACATCAAGGAGCCACGAGGGAGAAGCGCGTGGCTGGCGAACGTAATGGACATGGAAAAGAGGACGCCCGACCACCCCGAGTACGACAAGTCGACCCTCTTCATTCCTCCTCACATCTGGAACAACTTCACTCCCTTTGAGAAGCAGTACTGGACGGTCAAGCAGAAGTACTGGGATACTGTGGTCTTCTTTAGGAAAGGCAAGTTTTACGAGCTACTCGAGAACGATGCGATCCTGGGCCACCAACTTTTCGACCTCAGGGTCACAGAACGCATCAACATGCCAATGGTTGGTTTTCCTGTGAGCTCCTTTGACACGTGGGCGAACCAGTTCCTCTCCAAAGGCTATAAAGTGGCAAGGGTGGATGAGTTGGAATCCGCTCTGGGTATGGAGATGCGGGTGCGAGACAGCGCTGCCGCCAAGAAACAAAAGATCATCCGGCGCGAGCTCGGCTGCGTCCTCACTGGTGGGACTTTGGTGGAGGAGGCCATGCTTCATGATGATATGGCAACCTACTGCGCAGCCATCAAAGAGTCCACCATCGATGATAAGCCAGCCTTCGGCATTGCTTTCGTTGATACCGCCACGGGCCAATTCTACGTCTCCCAGTTCCAAGACGATGCGGACCTGACCAAGTTTGAAACCTTTGTAGTCCAAACGTCGCCGCGAGAGCTAGTTCTAGAAAAGTCGCGTCTTTCGGCCAAGGCCCTGCGCATACTCAAGAATAACGCGACGCCAATGACCATCTGGAATCACCTCAAGCCCGGTACTGACTTCTGGGATGCCGACACGACGCGACTGGAGCTTGATTCCGGTGACTATTTCGTATCAGATGAGGGGACAATCTGGCCGGAAACATTGGCCAAAGCCCGAGACAACGACTTGCTCTTGTCTGCGTTTGGCGCTCTTGTTCACTACCTTCGCACGCTTAAGCTTGAGCGCAGCCTCCTCTCCCGGGGCAACTTCCAGCTCTATAACCCTATCCATCGCAACGGTACTCTCGTTCTTGACGGGCAGACCCTCATCAATCTAGAGGTCTTTGCTAATAGTGTGAACGGAGGCAGCGAGGGGACGCTGTTCAAACTGCTTAACCGTTGTATTACGCCATTCGGTAAACGCCTTTTCCGTCAATGGGTCTGCCATCCGCTATGTAATGCCCAAAAAATCAACGAGCGTCTGGACGCGGTGGATGTGTTGAATGCCGATTGCGACATCCGGGAACAGTTCTCGGCCGGGATGACAAAAATTGCCGACCTGGAGAGGCTTATCTCCCGGATCCACGCGGGCAGCTGCAAACCCAACGACTTTGTCCGCGTTTTGGAAGGCTTTGAGCAGATTGAGTACACCACAAGCCTACTACGTACGTCTAGCGGCGGCAGCAATGGGATCATAGGACGACTTCTGACGTCTATGCCTAACCTGAGCGAACCTCTCGATTACTGGAAGGGTGCATTTGACCGCGAAAAGGCCCGGGAGGAAGGGTTGTTCATCCCCAGCAGAGGAATCGAGGACGACTTTGATCGTGGTTCTGACAATATTGATCGCATCAAGCGCGAGCTTCAGACCCTTTTGACCAAGCAGAAGAGCGCCCTGAGGAATCGGAGCATCAAGTTTGCTGACATAGGTAAGGAGGTCTACCAACTCGAAGTCCCAAAGGCCGTCAAGGTCCCCAAGGACTGGCGGCAGATATCTGCTACAGCAAGTGTCAAAAGATACTACTTTAGAGAACTGGATGGCCTTATCCGGGAGCTCCAGGAGGCTGAAGAAATCCACTTGCAGGTGATCCGTGATATCACCTCTAGCTTTTACCGGCGCTTCGACGTTGACTCGGAGACCTGGCTCCGGAGCATTCACATCGTTGCGCAGCTCGACTGTCTCATAAGCCTAGCCAGCCTATCGTCTTCCCTGGGCGAGCCACGCTGCCGGCCAAGATTTGTCGATGAGGAGCGGAGTGTGGTCGAGTTTGAGGAGCTACGGTACCTGTGCATACCCGTGGACGATTTCATTCCCAACGACATTAAGCTTGGCGGCGACGAGGCCAAGATAAATCTGCTTACTGGTGCCAACGCAGCCGGCAAGTCAACGATTTTAAGGATGGTGAGCGATGAGATTGTGCTATGGCCCCCGTTTATCCCGTTCTGACTATCGATAGACTTGTACTGCTGTCATTATGGCCCAGATCGGTTGCTACGTCCCAGCTATCTCCGCTCGACTAACGCCCATTGACCGAATCATGTCCCGTCTTGGAGCCAATGATAATATCTTTGCTGCCCAGTCCACATTTTTCATTGAGCTATCCGAGACGAAAAAGATCCTGGCCGAAGCAACTCCTCGCTCGCTTGTTATCCTCGATGAACTTGGTCGAGGTACCTCGTCCTACGACGGACTCGCCGTTGCGCAGGCGGTCTTGCATCATATCGCTAGCCATATTGGCTGTGTAGGGTTTTTCGCAACCCACTACCGCTCTTTGACCGCAGAGTTCGACAAGCACCCAGAGATTCGGCCCCGACGAATGCGGGTTTACGTTGACGATGTGCATAGGCGCGTCACGTTCTTGTATAAGCTGGAAGATGGTGTCGCAGAGAGCTCATTTGGCATGCACTGCGCGGCCATGTGCGGCATCCCGGGGGAAGTAGTTGAGAAAGCCGAGGTTGCAGCGCAGGAGTGGGAGCACACAAGCCGTCTTAAGGAGAGTTTGGAACACGCCAAGGCAGGATGTTACATCCCTTTAGGCGTTCTGAGCGATGTCTCGAACATGCTGCAAGACGACGGGCACGGTATGACGGAGCACGCCGTTGACGTGTTGCTGCGAGCCATTGAGGCGTTCTGAGCGCATATGCTATTCGTTGTATTTTAATTCGGGGTCTGTTGTCAAGATCCTCACGTGGTGATGGTAATGGCGGGAAATCCTGGGAGCGAGCCGTACAGTTCCAAGGCTCCCGTCGAGGGAACGCTGCTACGCGGTCCCCATGGTCGGTTGCTCATGGCTTCGTCCCTCGCGTGCTTACTTGTTGGCACACGGCATATCGACTCCATCCTCGCGATATCCGTCCGCGGGGAGCAAACCCCTCCTCGTCCCCGCTCGCGATCGAAAGGTGTCTGGCCACAATGTTAAAAGCCGGTTCTTCCCCGTGAACGGCCAGCACAGGCATCACCACCAGATTGGTCGGGCAGTTATTCTAGGAATTTATAGGTCAAATTGGTCAACAGGTCAAATAGGAACGGTATACAAAGATGAAGAAAAGCTCTTTAAGTTCACCTCCTCCTAGTCAGGATGTAGACATGCACTCAGACCTCCACTCCTTTCCGTCTGTCACCTCTCCATGGAGATGGTTGCGGGCCGGCGCCACTCATTCCAGCTTGGCTGCGGGGGCCTTGGTGAGACAAGGAGGCCCCGAACCTGAATACCACGGGCTGGCAATATATATAATATCGACACCATAACACAACCTCCTAACATGGTAGTCACCTGCATAAGGCATTAATCCCGGGGCCAGTCACCATAAGACGCTGTTGCTATCTAGCGGTCCCCCCGACCAGATATACCTAGTCCCGGCCCACGCCTCGACACTCCTAAACGTCGCCCCACCACACGTGTCCCACGTACGGTACTCAACGCTATTCCCTCTGCCGGGATGAATCCCGATAGTTCAATGCAGAGTGGCCATCGACGTAAACCTCGGGGCAGCGACCCGTCCAGAAAGAGTTGCATCCTGACACCTTTGACACACCCACCGCCATCCGACAGCGTATACCGAGCGAAGACGCCCTGGACTGTGTCCATCGCGACTAATCCGTCAACAAGGTCGAGCGACGCTTGTCCACGACGATGGTGTGGATCGTCCACTCAGGTTCGTGCCGTCTCTGGTTGTCGCCGTTTTTTTTAGTCTTCGAAACGGAAAGTAAATTAATTAGCTACATGAAAAACTTACACCTCAAATTAAAAGAGATACGAATGCGAGACTTTGGGGACGAAGAACAGCCTGCTCAAGTTTCCAGCAGTCGGGAGGAATGAGAGCATGAAAAATGCCAAAAAAAAATAAAATAAAAAAAATAAAAAAAAAAAAAGGAGAGAGAGAGAGAGAGAGAGATACCTGGTTGCCAAGGCGATGGGGGCAGGACCATTGATTATATACTGTAGATTAGATGGGCTCTTGCCCCATCTGGATAGATATCCAGAGTAGACTCAGCTATCCTCCAAAATAACAATCAATGTACTCAATTTAATGGAACCCACCAGTCTCTCCTGTATCAGAAAAGAGAGAGATAAGACAGTACTGCCTATTTTTGAAGGCGGCTTGCTGTTGGCCATTGTATATGGGACCATTATAGAGGAAGTGTTAGCATTGGCTTGATCCTAGAGTAGAACCTCTTTTTCTTATGGTCATCCTTACCGATAGGACTGTATGAGCCGTCTCTTCGTCAGGAAAGGATACTCAATATCACTATTTTTTTTACACTGAATTGCGTGCCTAGATTGTAGGCTTAATCTTACGTACGGGGTGATCTCCGTCGAGCTAGAGGAAGCTCTATCTACATATGCTGTTGTCTTGGCTGTAAGAACCCGGTCTGTTGCAATGTCGCCTGGTCCATCTTGTCTATCTCATTGTCTACGATCTTTGCTCTCCTCTTTGTGTTGTCGGGCATATAGTTGTAGATATATGTTTCTGCACTATTTTAATATCGATACCTTCCCGCACGGGGGGAATCGGCCTTCGAGACTTCCTCTTCAAACAACGAGTTCCAAACTTCCTCACTCCGTACTGCAGATGTGGGGATAGAAGGGAAACAGTGGAGCACCTTATTATATGATGCCCAATACCGCCGAAGCCTAGAACTTGGCGAAGAACAGAAATTCGTACCCACCGAGATCTTCGCCTCACATTACAAGGCGAGGGATCCCGGAACCAATGGCGGTTGAGGAAGGTCTTGGGCTGGCTGATGGATTCGGGGCGCTTAGCGGAATACAGCCTGGCTAGGAAGCTAGAGCTAGAAGCAGAGGGGGTCGAGGAAGAGGGGGAGGCACCTGATGCCGGAGTCGAAGACTAGCAAGTCTTCAAGGCCTATATAAGGCCTTTCTCTCTTTTGCAACCACCTGGCACTCTTTATCATTGTTTTCCTTTACTCGTTGATATAGGTTTTTCACCCGGCCTATATGGTACGGTTTTCCTATGTAACTAGCGTCAGAGGGTCCGGCACACCCGGTTGGATAAAGCGGAGTAGGAATAATAATAATAATAAATTAATAGTTTTGGTAGAAACTGGGAAATTGCTGGTCAGGCTATGAATTGCTTAACATGCTATTCTGAGGTTGGGCTGCAAAATTCGGATTAGAATTACCATACTGCCGATGACAACAGCCTGTATTTAGGTTAATGTTACTCGATTAGGGGGTGCTGAAGTTTAAGCAAATGCACATTTCTCCAGATGGATTCGATCGAATACACATTTCTCAAGATAACGTAATTGGAAACAATAAATTGTATACACATACACGGGCAGCGATGAGCTCTTGCTCGGCTCGTGTCAAGAGGAACAACACTCAATGGCATATCGCGACCCCTTCCGGGGTTCGCGGGGTAACAACCGGGGTGACCAATCCGGAAAGAGTCTGCAGAGGGAGGTATCCTCTGCCACCCTCTGCCACCAAGTCCAACTGAAGCTTCCCCGCTCCAGTGTATCGCATCTCACTTGGCTTGAAGAAGAGCTCCTCGCGCCTTTATGACCATATTTAAGTGGTAGACAAACTTGCCACGTTGGGATAGCTTTCCAGACTTTCGTCTCAGTCCGTCTGTGGATTACCATTGACAATCTCATCACTGCCGGGGATCTCACACGATGTCATCCAAGTTCAGCATCGAGGGCGCTTTGGCCCTTGCGACGGTGCACAACGCCCTTCGTCTCTTTGAACTGTGGCTCGGATACCGTTTACTCCTCGCTCTTTATAATATATCGCCATTCCACCCCCTCTACAAGTTTCCGGGGCCAAAACTGGCCGCCGCGACATACCTTTATGAGGCGTGGTACGACCTGATAAAGGGAGGGAGATATAGCTGGGAAATAAAGGCTATGCACGAGAAATATGGTATGCCCTTTGAGGTAGAGAGCTCGCAAACTCACAATGATGAAGCTTATTAACACGACTCAAGGACCGATTGTACGCATCAACCCGGAGGAACTCCATTGTGACGACTATGACTTTGTCGATGAGATCTATCCGTCGGTAGCCAGCCGAGTTCGTGACAAGCAGCGTCACTTATTGGCAGGATTCGCTGGCCCTCTCACAGTGTCTACATTCGGAACTCGTGACCATGAGGTAAGTGTTTTCCGAGCATACACTTTTCTTTCAAGAGGCAGTTACTAACTCTTAGGTGTCAAAAGACCCATCGCATCCGAAGGGGCGCCGTCAGCAAGTTCTTTTCTCGGCAGCGAATGCTCCGGTATGAGCCAGAGATCCACGAGATGGCACAGAATATGTGTGACAAAGTTCTGCGATTGGCCCAATCCGGTCAAATCATAAACGTCCTGGATCCATACAACTGCTTCACTTCTGACGCGATCTCCCAGTACTGTTTTGGTGAGCCATTTGGTATGTCTCTTCTCTCCTTCCAAGGCTTGTTTAAAACTGGAACCATCCTAAATTGCCGGTTTGTGTGTAGGATTCCTCGACAGACCCGACTTCGAGCAGAACTACAGGCGGGCATTTGAGGTTCTGGTCGCCACGAGCCATATCTTCCGCCATATTCCAATCCTCCGACACTCCGTCAGCTTGATGCCTGCCCTTGGTCCTTACTTAGGACCTGATATCGCCTATATGGTCAAGTCTATGCACGAGACGATCCCCAACTACGTCGTCAAGGCCCAACAGCAGAGGACCCCGAATGTTTTTACCGAGATCATGGATGCACCAATACCTGATGAACACAAAACTATCTATCGTCTTTCTGGTGAAGGCTGGTCCTTGGTCGCCGCTGGTTCTGAGACTACTGCTGTAAGCACATGCATATCAAATTTCGTGAACAAACTGCGCGACTTAATATTAATTGATGAATTCTTCCCAGGGTACACTGACCGCGATTACGTTTTTCCTGTTGTCCCAGCCCAAGAAACTTGCACGTCTAAGGGAGGAGCTCAAGCACGAAGATCCGCATAAGCTGAGTTGGGTCCAATTAGAGAAATATTCATATCTTCATGGAGTTATTTTTGAGGGTTTTCGCATTGCCTTGGGAATTCCTGGTCGTCTTTCCCGTGTTGCACGTCATGAAGACCTTGTTTACAAAAACCGCGGATTCCACTACGTCGTGCCTCGAGGAACTACTATTGGAATGAGCGCTTTCATCTGCCATAACAACGAGGAACTGTTCCCTGAGCCAGAGAAGTACGAGCCTGGAAGGTGGATCGACGCCGAAGGAAAGCCTAATTACGCAATGGAGAAATATATTTTGTCTTTCTCTAAGGGGTCTCGTCAGTGCCTTGGCATGCAGTGAGTACTCACGGTTCTGGTTACCAGCGATTCGATGCTAACTAGAATGCACAGCCTTGCATTCTGCGAGCTTCACTTGGTTACCGCGGCTATGGCCCTCCGTGTCCTGCCTCACTTGAAGCTGTACGATACTGTGTATGAGGATATCAAGTATGACTTTGATGCCGTTACTCCACAGCCCAAGAAAGGCGCTCGTGGTGTTAGAGTCACAGGCATTTGAGTCGCTCCGCGCGCGACACACACGGTTTTTGACCGAGAGTATCCAGTTACTGGGGCGTTAGTTGCAATGCAATAGGATCCATTTGTCAGTGAGTGATACGTAGCCAATTCAATAATGAAATTGCCGTTAGATATAAAATCTTGAATATCGTTGAGTGCTGTGTTTGTATCAGCAGTCTCGAGCCCCAGCCTCACCTAATCTAGCCCGATTTAATACAGTTAGTTAATTATAAACATGTAGGATCTCAATGTATCTATGCCCTATAAAGATAGCTCAACATTTCAATAATTATAATATTGATATATTTGATTGATCGATATGGCTAGCAACGGGGTTATTCTAACAGTGTGCAAGCTATATAACGTTCGGTGGCTTGGCATGAACGCTGTGGCTCTGGTTGGGTCTCGCTGAACATGTCATATTTTAGGGTCAAGGAATGACTCGGTAACCTAGTACCGATGCGTTAGATACATAGTTGTAACTAGGGGCACCATATGACTGAAATCTCTGTGCGTCAATTGCTCTCTGGAGCAAGGCATGGTCAGTCAAGACCGAAATTCCAACAAGATTTGATATGTTTCGAACATGAAACACCCCAATATTTTGACTTCACAACCATACAGATCAGAGCCTTCCGCTATTGTATTCCCAGCTTCCAGTCATCTTTAACTATATTCTAGAGTTGAATAAGATCATGATAGAAGTCTTTATGTTAGGATGTGTGGTTGTGCAGTTCATCCTAGGCTTCCCGAATGCTCCACGCTCGGCTTTTTTCAACCTGGGTAGTAACTCAGCCGAGGTAACATCTATTTTGTAAATACTTTGTACGAAGTATATGCAATGCACTGGTTCAAGCGCTATCTGCAGCAGAGTTTAACATTTCCGCTTTTCACCTCGCGGAGCTCGCTATTCCATTCAAGTCTTCCCAGTCCTCGGGCCCATGCCGGCGAACACCCTGTGACTGGGAAATCCCGAGACCTTAATTATGTCGTCACAGGAGTAGATTCCCCGTATTCTGGTCAACCGCGTCAGCTATATATTCAACCTTGTGGTCCGGGGCAATTTAACTACTCTCAAGCCTAGCACTATTAGCACCACAGCATGTACTCGCAACGCTATCCTCCATAATATTGCCATGGACATAGCGTGCTCATCGCCCATGTACACGCCACATATGGCCGTGAATACGACCGGAACGGTGATCGCGACAGCACCATCTTGGCGGCGGGCAGTTGGGTCTCTGACCCTACCCTGCAGATGATGCTGGAAAAACTAGGGCTGCTCTCTCCCACGTGCCGATGCCATACCTTCGACACAGCTGCCGACGGGTATGCGCGAAGTGAGGGCCATGCCGCGTTATATTTAGGAAGTCAGACGTGGCGATACGAGACGGACTGCTTATCGGCTCTATGAAGCCTAACCTGGGCCAGTGATATCATGTCCCTCCTAGGATTTTCAAGGACGCCTTCGTCCCACGCTCAACCTGAGCGGCAATTGTATATTTTAAAAAATTGCTTACGGTGCACAGAAGGTTAGCTAATGATACCAAGGAAGTGTTGGGAACCAAGGAAAACGGGCCCCGCACATTGGTCATCCCGCCAACGCCGTTAATTATTTACAGAGTGAACTTGAAGCTGGGGTGCCAATCGCCCATGTTTGTCCTGTCCTCCTCGGGCAGGGCGAGCCTGTCGTCGCGCTCGCCGCGCTCCCTCTTGCGGTTCTCCCTCCACATGAGACCGGCCATGGTGGTGGCGCAGAGGACGCCGAACCACATCATGCCGAGGGCGACGCCGTAGCCAGTCTTGTAGGTTGGCGCCTCCGTCTTGATGAAGATGAAGGCGCCGATGATGCCGGCGATGTTTCCGATCATGACCTGCGTCGAGGCGCTGAACGAGCGCTTCCAGTGGCCGGACACGTTGTTCTGCAGCCAAGCGAGGCACATGGGCGTGATCATGTAGGCGCCGCCAAAGACGAGGAAGACGCCGGCGAACTTATAGTCGCGCGACTTGCCCTCCTGAGAGAGCAGCATGGCGTAGCCGACGGTGGATAGGGACGCTCCACCAAGGACAAAGCCGAAGCGGTGCTTGAGGCGGTCCGAAGCCCAGGCGCCGATGATCATCATGCCAGCAGCGAAGACGTAGACGGGGATGGTGCGGACCTGGGCCTCCTCGGCCCTCCACTGGAACTCGAGCAAGATGGTGGGCAGGAAGAAGGTGCCCGACAAACCGGCGACGGAGACGCCCATGTACATGAAGGCGGCCAGCCAGATCTTGTAGTCGCGGAGGATGCGGTTGAAGGCAAACTTGTTGAGCGTGTCCATGCGACACACATCGCGCACATCGGCAGCCATGCGCCTGCGAAGGAGCTCCTTCTCCTCGGCATTGAGGTAGCGCGTCTGATCCGGCCAATCGATGATGACAAAGGAGGCGATGATGGCGAGGAACGACGTGACGGCGCCCTCAATGATGAAGATCCATCGCCAGGCGGCCATCTGTGGGGTGCCGATGTTGGCAATCGCGTACGCGAGCAGGCCGCCAAAGGCGCCCGCAACGACGGTGCTGCAGAAGAAGAAGGACAGACGCTTCTGGTACTCGTGGCGCTTGTAGTACATGGAGGTGACGTAGACGATGCCGGGCAACACGCCGGCCTCGAAGACGCCGAGGAGGACGCGCAAGGCGACGAGGGCCGCGTACGAGTGGACAAAGCCCATGCACATGTTGATGATACCCCAGGAGAACATGAGGGCCGAGAGATAGAACGAGGGGCGGACCTTCCTGATGATCATGTTGGAGGGCACCTCTAGCAGGATGTACGAGGCGTAGTAGGCCTGGCATCCGGTCAGGTCAGCAGGACGGCTCATTTTTCAGCGTTCACAACGGTGCACACACGACGGATGGGAAGAGGGAGGTAGGCAACATACAAAGAGAGCGACGTTGAAGCGGCTGCCCTCATTGAGTTGTAGCTCCTCGGTCAATCCCTGGATGGCGGCATTGCTAATGTTGATGCGGTCCAAAAAGGCCATCACATAGATGACGAAGAAGACGGGAAAGATGATCAGGTCGAGCTTCATGACAAGCCTGCGCTCGGCCTTGGGGTCAATTGGCGCATAGGGCGTTTCCGAGCACGACGACTCTGGCGACGGCGAGACATCTTTCACGCCGGCATCGGTGTGCTGCTTCTCCCTGAGGGGCGACATAATGGAGGTTGGGAGGGTGCCGCGCGCCCCGCCCGGTCACGATAAATCGGTAGGATGATGCTGGATCGCAAAAGGAAGAACGAACAACGCGGCGTGCGCTAAAGGGAGGGAAAGAAAACGCGGAGACGAGGAAGGTGCTCTATTTCTCTCCGACTGTCGTCCACAAAGCTCAACCACTGCCAGGCTGATAATTATCTCGAGCAACGCCTTGCCGAGTACGATGACCAAGATGGCGGGAACGCTGGACGAGGCTTGGAGCAATCTGGCCATGCCACCACGCAATGAGGTAAGACTCGACGTCTGGGCAGCTGCATTCTCGGCTAGTATCTGGCATACAACCCCTCCGGTTGAGTGGCTGGCTTAGGAAAGAGGGGTTGGAAACCTGGTACCAAGGTTGCCAACAACGCAGCCTGTCAGCGCAGCGTCCCATCGCAGCGCAATCAGCGCAGCGCAGTTCAACGAAAAATTACCCCAGTTTATCGCAGTTAAGATGTCGAACTGCGCTGGCCTCGCTGGCATAACTGGCTTATTTTTTTGGGTATATTTGGCGGCTAGTGAGGCTTCAAACATAGCCGACTTCGACCCTTTTTAGGGGGGTTCGAGTATGATCTCCAAGACCTTCCGGATTAGATAAATCCGCCCCGGGCCAAGCCCAAGACTTTGTGTGCAATACGAGTCTGACTGCATTGCAATGTTAGCCGGCTCGCTATAGATACAGCAGCAAGCGAACCTATAGCTCCCGAGCCGGCCTATGATGATACTGTCGCGAATTCTACGGCCCCTACAGTCGGTCTCCGCCTCTATGCCGCTAAAGGCATCATCCAACAAGCTGATGCCCTCGCCGACTTGTCTCTAGAAGATTTTCCTGGCGGTATTACCCAGATACCTATTATTCAGTGGAAATACCGCCGGTTTCTTCTCGAAAGCCTCCTCTACAAACGGAACCCGAGAATATCGTGGATCGGGAACTATAGAGTTTGGCTTGCGGAACTGAAATGGGATACGATCAGTGGCTACTGCTAGTGCTGTAGAGACTGTAGGCAATTATATTCAGATCAATCCACCACAACTACCGCTACCCATCTTCTCAAAGTCCACTACAAACGCGATAAGTCAAGAAAAAGCGTATTAGAATTGCAAATAGATGCTGCTCGGTATAAGGCAGGCTGTTACATGTAAAACATAAAAAGGAGGTGAAAGTTGCTTGTTGTTTAAGACTGCAACTGCGCAGCGAGCTATGACTTATATACAGCTAGGGTACACGTGCCCAACCACGTACGCACACCACTTTCCGTAACACTATCCTTGCAAAATTCAAGCTGTTTTACTTCGAGGAATACTCCGGTATACCTGTCAGCGGCGTCAGCACGCAACAAACCGCTCATAGTCACCCATTTAGTGAGCTTACTAGGCACAACTCTCTACCCGACCCGCTCAACAGCGATGAGGTTGCGATATATCTGGCGGGGCCTGTTTGGCCGGTTCCAAATGTCATATCCTAGTGGCTCTCGAACAAGGAACGGTGTCCTCGGTTATCCACGATGGCATTCGACCTCTTGACGATACTAGCGATATCTATAGAGTCTTCAGTGGCGCTAAGCATACAGTGGGCCTTTAACCTATTGTCTGAAAGACGGCACTATCGATATGTTGCAGTGTTTGAAGCATTGGATGGCACAGGATAGGTAGATTTACGTTGGGTAGTGATAGGGCAGCTATTTTAGGGCGCTGCGAGGCGGGACTATAGGCTCCCACTAATGTAATCCACCTCCTACTTTGCCATACCCCCCAATTTGCCAAAAATGTCAAAGCTCCCACACCACCACTGCAACCAGAAAACTCTAAGCCAGAACTATCTACACTTACATACGCGAGCATTGTAGTCCAAAGACCTACAGATACTACACTTTGGAGGTGCTCGTCGGCATTTTTAACCAGTCTAACTGTCCATACTGCTCTAAGCCTGCGTATCACTCTCGACACTATCCTCAGCCTGTGCTCCCTATGAGTAGACATCTCGACTACGGGGAACTGTTTTTGCAATCTTACAAACCCTAGAGACATCGGATTAACTTAACATGTGAGACTCAATCTAAAGAGTAGTAGCTTAAATACTAGGAAGGTTATCTAAAACTTGCTTTAAGAGCATCGAAATGCTATTTACGTTCCTCGAATGTTGGTGAAGGCAGGGTGGCAGGGGTGTGAGCAGGGGTGTGGTTCATAAGGTGATATGATATAGTGCACTCACTGATAATATAATATGGTACGTAGAAATACTATAAGCTATTCTCAGTGACGGACGCATATAACGTTTCCATTGATATATCTTAGCTCGATATTAGTATACTTTCATTACTTAGGGTTAACATTTCATCAAGTCTTAGTTTTCTGGATTACATAATGGGGTTGCCGTCCGGACTCTAATTAAGGCATCCGGTGTCTGGGACGACGCGTTAGTGAAGGATGTCAAAATATTTGTTGAAGAAATATATATTTAATTAATTATAATAAGATGGATGGGTTGCTCTCAGAAATGAATCATTAAAGACGAAACCAGACATGGGAATTACCTACCTTGATGTTTACCACAGATAACCGCGATTACGAAGAGAAGCGGCTTGACTCGGGATTCCCGGCGGTGTTTGCCGAAGGGCGCACGCACCGTACACCGATGTTTTGATGCAGGTACCGTATTACGGTACTCTACCTGAGTTCCCTTCTTATTTTTCTTTTGAAAACATAATTACCTAGACCCAACATTCCTTAGCAGCTTCCCGTGTCTGCAACAAGAAATTGGCAATGGCAAGCCGGCGACTCGTTCTCGTAACAGGCATCAATGGCTACATTGCCGCCCACACCGCTGCTACTTTCCTCCGGGCCGGGTACGCAGTCCGTGGCACTGTCCGTGCAGCGACATCGGCCAGCGAGCCACTGGTCCGGGCGCTCAACCAGCACCACGACGGCGACAGACTTGAGCTGTTTGAGGTGCCAGATGTCAGCGTTTCCGGGGCATTTGACCGTGCCGTTCAAGGTTAGAGTTTTTCCAGCTCACTCCTTGTATGTCTACACTGCCAATGGGGTCTCACAAACACGATCAAAAAGGTGTCGATGCAATAGCACATCTCGCCAGCCCGGTCTCCGTGACCGAAACCGACCCGCTTCCCGTGATGCGCGCCGCCGTCGAAGGCACCACCTCCCTCCTTGGCTCAGCGTTGGCGGAATGGCAGGCCAAGAAGGGCGCGCTGCGGTCCTTTGTGTTCGCCTCCTCCATCAGCGCAGTCTTTTCTCCCGCAAGGTCCCCGGGGCATGTCTTCACCGAGGCAGACTGGAACGACGTTGCTGAGGAAGAAGTGCGCAGGCTGGGGAGCGACGTATCCGGCTATGCCCTGTACCAGGCGAGCAAAACGGCGGCCGAGAGGGCGTTTTGGAGGTTCGGCGAGGAAAAGGCGGCAGGGTTTGGGATGGTGGCTCTATGTCCTGCGTGAGTTAACCCTCGCGGCTTGTGGAATCAACTAGCAGAGCTAATTCATGGTTGAAACCTGAACACTGTTCAGTCCAGTCCTTGGACCCCCGCTTTACCTCCCCGAACCCATTTCGAAGCTTAGCATGCGCGTTAACGACATCTACCAACTTCTGCGCGGCGCACCGATACCGGAATTTTCGCCCATCAGGAGCACATTTGTAGATGTGCGTGACGTGGCTGAGTTGGTATACCAATGTGTGGATAAGGATTTCCAGGGCCAGGCGTTAGGCACCCGGGAACGCTATCTTCTTGTCGGGCAGCAGCTGGTATCGCCGCAACAGATGGCTGATGTGCTACGCGCTCGCTTTCCGGAGTGCAAAGACCGGGTCCGGGAAGGGAACCCTGGTGAGAAATACCCGGACATGACGTGGAAATATGATGCCACAAAGGCTAGGGATCTCTTGGGCAGGGATTGGACTGGGTTTCAAAAGAGCGTTGAGGAGAGCGCACAGGTATTTGTGGATGCGAAGATCGTTTGAGACCGAGAGCACAGTAGCGCATTGCTGCACCATGCTGCGGTCCGTGGTGGCGAACAGTTACGTAGGCTAATACACGCTACCTAGGGCTATCGGCTCTAACTAACCCTTGCGGGCCGGGTCGGGATCCGATTCCACTCGGACGGCTGCATCTTCCCTTAGCGTTCGCATCCCCGCTCCGGCTCGGCTCAACCATCGGTCCCCCCCTCCACTGAAGCGGAGTTTAGAATTGCCATGCCGTTGTACACATAACCCCGAGGCCCTGGATTTTGCACCCACCTCAACCACTCTTTCCCCCATGTTTGGCATTTTCGCCCGGAATTGTCTTGACAACTCACGGTCAACCAGACCTATCTGAACCACTCCCCAACATGAGTTCCCCTCGCCACCCCTTCGACCCGCTTAGACCGGATGAGATTCAGCTGGTCAGTAATATATCCAGTGCTCTCAAACAGTAAGAGACACGACCTGTTAATTCATCGATAGGCTGCGGAAATTGTGAAAAAACACGAGTCCTTCACGGGCATCATATTTCGGCTCATCACGCTTTTGGAACCGCCCAAGGCGGACATGGTCCGCTTCCTTGACATGGAGCACGGCGAGGCTAATACACCAGATCCGCCCGCACGTCTTGCCAAGGTCCAAGCACATGTGGGGAAAGCCTTTAAGGAGTACAAGATCGACCTCGACAAGCAGGTCGTGCACCTTGAGGTGGAACTTGAAAATCGTCACTCACATATCGACGGGAACTACATGCGGAAGGCTGAAGCCGCATGCATGGCAGACCCTCGCGTCAAGGAACAGGTCGCCGCTCTCAAACTCCCCGATGGTGCCACTGTTGTGGTTGAGACTTGGACGTACGGGACAGACGGTCTGAATGACATGTCCAAGCGGATGACTATGGTATGTCTGAAGCAACGCTTTATTGCTTCACCTCAAAGTGCTAACCTGTGATTCCCTGTCCTAATTAGTGTTGGTTCTACATGCGACTCTCATCCGACCCAGATGCTAACTACTATGCGTACCCGCTGGGCCTCTGTGCCGAGGTTTCTGACGATCTCAAAGTCGTCAAGATTATTCACCTACCATCAGGAGAGAATGACAGAGTTACGGACGACGGCAGACCCAAAGAATTTGACCACCGGAAGATCCATGAGACGAGCGAGTACTATCCTACTCTCACCGCCGCGCCTCGGACTACCACCAAACTCTATCACGTCTCACAACCTGAGGGACCCTCATTTTCCATTCGCGGCAACCAAATCAGCTGGGAAAAGTGGACCATGAGGGTTGGCTTCAACTACCGCGAGGGGATGACGCTCCACGACGTGCGATTCGACGGCCGCAGCCTGTTCTACCGGCTGTCCCTTTCCGAAATGTTTGTCCCCTACGGGGATCCGCGAATCCCGTACCCCCGGAAAGCCGCATTCGACCTCGGCAACGATGGTGCAGGGCTATGCGCCAACAACCTCAGACTAGGATGTGACTGCCTGGGCCACATCAAGTACTTTGACGGCTGGGTCACGTCGCACTCGGGCGTCCCGCTCAGGATGCCCAACGTCATCTGCTGTCACGAGATCGACGACGGCATACTCTGGAAGCACACCAACACCCGCACAGGCAACGCGGCCGTTACGCGGTCCCGTGTGCTTGTCCTCCAGACCATCATCACGGCCAGCAACTACGAATACATCTTCCTCTTCTACTTTGGCCAAGACGCCTCGATCCACTACGAAGTCCGCGCGACGGGCATCCTGTCGACCGCACCCATCGACATAGGCAATTCTGTCCCCTACGGCACCGTGGTCGCCCCCGGCGTGATGGCGCCATACCACCAACATCTCTTTTGCCTGCGCATCGACCCCGCCATCGACGGACACGCCAACTCCCTCCTGGTGGAAGAATCCCACCCTCTACCAATCGACAATCCGGACGTGCATAACCCGCTCGGAGTGGGATACACCACGCAATCCACCCACATCACGCGCGAGGGCGGCTTCGACCTCGACCACAAGGTCAACCGCGTCTTCAAGATCCTCAACGAGGGAAAGCGCAACCCGACCACGGGCACGCCGGTCGGGTTCCGCCTCCTGCCCTGCTACAGCCAGCCGCTGCTGGCACACCCTTCCAGCTTCCATGCCAGGCGCTCCGAGTTTGGCGCCCATGCCGTGTGGGTGACGCGGTACCACGACGATGAGATGTTCCCTGCGGGTAAGTTCACGATGCAATCCGCCGGCGGGGAGGGGATCGCCTCATGGATTGCGCAGCGGCAGCGCGAGGGAGGGGACCGGTCCGAGGTGAGAGACAAGGACATCGTGGTCTGGCACACGTTTGGGTCGACGCACAACCCGCGCGCCGAGGACTGGCCCGTTATGCCGTGCGAGAAGATGGTGGTGGGGCTGAAGCCCGTCAATTTCTTTGAGCGGAACCCGGCGTTAGACGTGGCCATGTCGAAGCAGGAGAGGAATCTAAGTGTGTTGGTGGAGGACGCCGGGGGGAGCTGCTGTTCAGGCACTTTGGAAACTTAGTGCGTGCCCGTCGCTAGAGAGAAGGTAGTCTCACTTGCGAGTTGAGGCACACCTAGCCGATCCCATGAGGCAGCTGCCCTAGCTTTGAGATGTCTAGCTCCGGGTACTCTTCCCGCAACCCTTACCCTAGCTTGAGTGCATTCCCGCTCTTCTCTATTTATCTCCCGTCATTGCCTTTAATTATTTATTTCTTTTTTCAGAAAAATGTAACTCCCCACCCCACAGCCGTCGTGTCAGACGGAATGAAAACTAGCCGATCGACATCGGTCGAAATCGAGCTTCCGGGTTGTGTTCCCGTGAGAAGCCGGGGGTGCTTAGCCTCAGACCGGGACCCGGTCCCCGCGGGCCCCGCATGACAAGACCCTTTTTCGGCTGGGCCACTTTTCTCCATGGATGCATGCCCGGATTGGATTCCCACCGCCTCGAGAACCCACAGTAGACAACACTCACTGCCGGCCGCCAATTGTGCCACGATCGACTCGATTTCTTAGCCACGGGGCGAACCGTAGGATTCCGTCTAGGCACCAAGACAAGCAGGGGCCGAGATGCCCCAGAACGACGTTACTGAAGGCGATAGCGCGGCGAAAAGAGCTGTACGTCTGCCGGTTTCCGATTCGGCCGCGTCACGCGACCAGCCATATCCTGTGCCTATGCTAACCCGCCCGGTGTGGAGTGCGATCAATGCCGGCTCAGAAAGGTACTTAACTCCGGTCCCTGCGTTCCGCGCGCCGTATAACACAGTCCCAAGCTGTCGTGTCCCCCTCCCCCCCCCCCGGTTCCCAAACAAGAGCCTGGACGTCCAGTGCAGTTGCTGATATGAGTGAATATTTAGATTCGCTGCGACAAGGATTCGCCATGTGCCAACTGTCGGACGGCGAATCGGGCATGCAGTTCAACCGGGGCGGGCCAGAGGCCCAAAGAGACCCGCCAACGGGTGCTGATCTCAACCCAATAGTGAGACTACCAAACGTGACGTACCTTGGTTCCCGGCCTGTGACTGACACTGACGCCTTGTCTCGTGCCACTGTGTAATGTAGCGAGCGGAAGATTGATCTTTTCGAGGCGCGGCTCGCCAACATAGAGGGCATGCTTCGTGAGCTGACCGTCTCAGTCAACCATAGCAGCCGGAGCCCGTCCGCATCCGCCGCTGAGAGCTCTTCTGCCAGTAACACGCACGGATTTACGGGTTCCTCGCCGCCCGCCGGTGACGGGGGCCCCGATATCATATATGGCGCCCAGTATGACGGCGCTGCCGATTCCACCTTCGAAGGGGATTCCTCCATAATAGCTCAGGCCGCTTTTGCAAGCGAACTCCTCGAGAACGCCGTGACCCGGACGCTGCCCCACGACATAGACTCTGACATGCGGTCAGCCCTGTCTTCGCTCCACCAGATCGTGAACATGCAGAACCGGCCCAGCGCTCAAGAATCCCGCTTCGCCAATGCAAAGCCAATACCCAAGGGCGGCATCCGCGAGCTCCCCATGCCCCCGGCTCAGGCCGTCGTCGCTGTGCTGCGTGACCTCAAAGGTAGCCCGGCTCTAATCCCGTGCTATGCTTGTGCCGTACCCCCTGGCTGTCCCGTCGCACACTAACAACCATCGACAGAGACGCCGCTCATGAGCTTCACCACGGTCTGCACCTTCGCCGTGGCGGATAGCTTCACCGAGCGGTGCCGCAAAGTGTACTTTGCACCCGACGACTACAGCTTAATGGCTTGGGGTGTCGTCAACGCCGGCCTCTACTTCCTCTTCCAAGAGAAGGCCATCATAACCGAAGGGGCGCAGAGGACCCAGATGCTCGAGTACCAAGCCCTCTGCCGCGACAACCTCGAGACGGCCCTCACCAACCTTCCACTATTGATGCCGGCGCGCAGGGACAGCATCGAGGTACTGGTGTTAGGGGTGTGTACCCGGTCTCGGCCGTCCAGACGGTGGGGGCAAGAAAGCTAACGGGGTCAACCAGGCCTTTTACTCGATCGAGATTTCCAAATACACACTCGCTCGTGACCTCAATTCGATAGCTGCGACCCTCTGCCAAACCCTGGGATATCACCGCATCCGCCCCACGACGCCAGAGCACGAGTCCAAGACAGTCCTCTTCTGGGCCGCCTACCTCCTCGACAAAGCTCTATCCATTCGGTCGGGCCGCGCCCCGGCCATCCAAGACTATGACATCACCGTGCCCAGGGAGCTAGGGCCGTCCCTCAACCTGCCGGACGAGCCAGGCCGGGTGATTGTGTACCATTGGATCACGTTTGCCGACTTCAACGGGAAGGCCTACGAGCAGCTGTATAGCCCGGCCGCGCTGGCCCGGCCGCCCGAGCAGCGCGCTGAGAGCGCCCGACAGCTCGTACAGATGATGCGTGCGTCCCAACCACGAGAAGCCACCGTCTAAGAGTAAAAGATGGAAACAAACGGGCTGACTCTTAATCCGACACAACAGTGAACCTGACCAAGGAGAAAGAACCCCTGATGCGCCAGATCCGCGACAGGCTGCAGCAAACAAACGTCAACGCCAACAGCCCCTTCTCGATTGACATGGCCATCCTGAGCGACGAACTACTCCATTGGGCCTCGTTGACGCTCGCCTACCGCGCCATCCCGAGCCCGCCGGGCTCCCCGAGCACCTTCAACCCCGAGTGCATCCACGCGGCGAGGCGGGCGTTCGAATGCCACTTTGAGTACATGGCCCTTGCAGGCGATAATGTAGGCGTGAAAACAAGCTTTGTCCGATGGTAAGAAGGGGAAAAAATCTCTCATTTTCCGAAACCCATTTATGTCCACTCAACGATGCTGATGACAACCCAACGCAAAAAAAAGGAATGTCCTCTACATCCCCTTCACGCCCGTCATCGTGCTCTTCTGCCACGTGGTCGAGACATCGGACCGGGACGACCTGCGCCGGCTGGCCGACTTTGTCGACTCGCTGCAGCCCATGCGCGCCGAGTCCGAGGGCGTCGAGAAGCTGCACCGCATCTGCCACGTCCTCCATGACGTCGCCAGCCTCTGCGTGCGCGCCCGCGCCCAGCGCCAGCAGGACCCCCAGCTGCAGGACCACGACATCACCATGGTCGGCAACAACATCGACATGTACCTGAGCCGCCTCGGCTTTATGCCGCAGTACAACCAGCCGATGCAGCCGGGGGCCACTCCTGCTCCGTTCGCTAGTGGTGGTGATGCCGGGGCCGGCATGCCCGCCGCCGAGTTCAACGCGAATTGGCAGGCGAATCAACTGGGGAATTGGTTCTCGGGGAATACCCATATCATGGGCTTGTTGGAGGAGGATCTGTCCGAGTTTGAACCGCGCATGTGGCCGCCAATGGGGGGCAACCAATGAAGCTGGAGACAAGAGATTGGTGCTTTTTTTCTTCTTTTCTTTTTTCTTGGGGGGGGAGGGGGGTGTCTAGGCGTTTGGCGTCCCCGGCCGGCGTTGGAATGCTCCTCCGTCAATCCTTAGAACAGTTGATCCCCACGCCTCCGGAGGCGATTTAGAGACGCTTCGTCATGTCATGGATAGCTAGGAACGATGCCGGATGGTGATGGTTGTCGCCTTCCGTAATGAATGACGACTCAGCCGGATCAAACAGGCTCTTCTCGCGCCCTCAATCAGTTGGCTTTCGCGGGTCGTATACTTCGTAGCCCTCGTCCTCGGTATCACTTTCCACGAGTTCGCTCTTCAGTGCCTGGTGACTCTTGGGTCCCTCCTCTCCCTTCTTCGAGATATCTTCGTCCTTGCTGGCGCTTGCGGCCGGCGCAGCGGCACCACCCACGGGCACAAAAGCAGACTTGAACCCGGTCTTCTTGAAGCCGCCCTTTTTGAAGCCGCCAGTGGAGCCAGCAGCCGAGGTCGAAGTAGCCTCGCCAAGCTTGATGCTAATGACTCCGTCGGCCTTTTGCTCTTGACGCCTAGCACGAGCCGTGGCATTGGGGTCCCGAACCATAGCCTTCATATCCTTGAGGCGCTGCTTGTGGCTGTGGTCGTAGCTGCTCAGGTGCGCCTCGTAGTCGTTCATGCGGCTGTAGCCCTTCTGACAGAGCTGGCAGTAGAAGGACTGGAGGGCCTCGCGGGCCGACGACGTCTGCGCCGGCGGGAGGGTTTGGTGGCGCTGGGAATGAGTTAGCCGAGGGGCATCTCGTTTTCCAGCTGGCTCGCTATCTTACCGGAGGCATTGTTGCTTCTCTGGTTAGCTGGTAATAAAAAATTGAACTACGGATAATTGTAGATTCTAGTGTGCGACTAATGGTGAGAACTGGTGCGATTGGGCGCAAGACAAATTCGCTCGAATGGTGATTCCAGGCCGCGAAAGGTTGGTGTTCCGACTGGCAAGGTTGCTGCTGATGTCTGCCAAGAACCACCCCTGTGGCAGGGTTGTGGGGGTAAATGCGCTGCTGTGCGGCAGACCGCTCACAGCAGGGTCTCCGCCAAGGTACAACTTGCTCGCGGCTGCAACTCTCCCAGCTCAACAAAACGGTTTGAAGCAAAGTCGCACAACAGACAAGAACCTTCCAGACGAGACCCGATCCGCAGGCCGGCCACGCCGGTTCTGCCTGTTCAAGCCGCTGTTATGGACACGCAATCGCTCCGCTCAAAGGCATCGCAGGAGACCCTGGTTTCGCTTCTTCAGCTGGACCCGACACCGATGGATTCCCCAAACGTGGACAAAGACCTCCCGCCGCTGCCTGAGCAGGCCGGCGGATCACCCTCGAACTCGAGTCCTTCACTCAAATCATCCTCTACCGCATCCGGCGTCGGACTAAGCGGCAGCGGCCATGGGCCAATCTACTACTGTACGCAGACAAACGGACAGACTTCCCTAATGCTCACCCCCGGGTCCAAGCTAACCCACCTATCTCCATCCGCAGTAACGCGTGTCCAGCGCTACTCGAGCTACACTTTCACCCTCTTCGCATCCCTCCACCTCGCCACGACCTCCATCATCCCGCTCGTCGCCCAATCGGTGGCATCATCGGAATCCTACCTACTCCTCGCGCGCGAGATCTACCAGACCCCGCTCTCGGAGCCCCTCCTCGTCGGCCTACCCATGGCGGCGCACGTAGGGGCGGGGTTGGCGCTGCGCGTGCTGCGGCGGGGGCAGAACCTGCGGCGGTACTACGACGACGGCGGGGAGAAGACGGCGCACACGGCGGCGGCGGCGCTGTCGCGGGGGTGGCCGGCGTTCAGCTCGGTCGCGGCGTCGGGGTACGTCCTGACGGGAGCGGTGGCCGCGCACGTACTGGTGAACCGTGGCCTGCCGCTGCTCGTCGAGGGCGACAGCGCCAACATCGGCCTCGCCTACGTCGCCCACGGCTTCGCCCGCCATCCAGTCACCTCTTGGGTCGCCTACGCCGTCCTGCTTAGCGCCGGCTGCGGCCACATGGTCTGGGGCTGGGCCAAGTGGCTCGGCTCCGCCCAGGCCGCCGGCTGGGCGCTGGACAGGCATACCGGCAACGCGGCGGTGGATAAGGCGAACCGGAAGCGCAGGAGGAGGAGGTTGCTGGCCATCAATGCTGCTTCGGCGGCCGCGGTCGTCGTCTGGGCTGCCGGCGGGCTAGGAGTCGTCGCCCGTGGTGGGGAGACGTTGGGGTGGGTCGGGAAGCTGTATGATGGCTTATACGAGAAGGTGCCCGGGTTTTGAAGGTTTTAACGGGTTGTGGGGTTGGGAGAGGCGAGTGGAGAGTAGAGAGCGCAGCTGAGGGGTAGCTGAGCGCATTCTGCGCAAGGGAGATGGGTACATTAGACGGCAGATAGGATACCCCCCGGTGGGAGGAGGAGGCGGTTTGGCTCCAACGGTGATGACGGCATCGCATGGATCATTGCATAGCGGTTTGGCGCTGGTAGAGAGCGTGTCTAGGATTCCTACGCGGCACGTACATATCTTTCGGGTTTAGACGGGGCTTAAGAATCTCAAGCAGTCCGGCTGCTTCACCCGGCTGTCGACAGGACAGGCATCGTGTTCTTCCAGCTGCTCTGTAAGAGCCCTACCAACAGAGTACCCTCTATCGCTAATTGCTTGATGTTGATATCGCATTCTAAGTTCTAAGCTCCGCCTATCCTCCCGGTTTCTCATCCTGATTCCACCTGGTGATAGCAGTCTTCAGGGTTCTTCGCAAAGCCCGTGCCGTGTGAAATATGTGTCCAAGCCCGTGTCGCAGCCGTAGCATCCGCACATCTGCCGGTCCTGGATTAGTTTCACATTACTCCAACCGTTGCTAGGCAGTCGGGGAAGCCCCCGTCAAGACTCACATATTCTTTACCACCCGGCACGCAGTCCCACAACTGCTCCGCCCTTTCGGCGCTTCCGCCGCCATCGGGCCCGATGATGCCGTTCCAGCATGCACTCGAATCCAGCATGTCTCTGCAGGGCTCCGAGTCGTATCTAGTCATAGGGCACGGCCCCGAGGTATCGCGGAGCTGCAGTGTGGGCGTGGAGAGGGCCAGAGAGAAAAGGGAAGCAGCGACGAAAGAAATGCGAAAATACATTGTGGGCAATGATACTTGGATGCTGGAGACACTGACAGCCTATCCGGCGATGAGGGCTGCGTGGTTGGCTGGGGGCGGCTCGAATTTTCTACTAGTTTATATCAAATATCCCACCGGGAGCGCCGCCGTGTAAAATACCCTCACTATACTCCCAACGTGTCCTCGGGCTATTAATGTAACTGTCCCCGCACAGGCAGTATCGGGTCGATTTAACCTTCGATCGCCACGGCTTGGTCTATCAACTCATATATTAGGCTAGGTGGGTTCTTGGCCTCCGGACTCGGTAGTTCTCGCGGCAACTCGCACTGCTCTGCGGAATACATTGTTTATGATGTCACCAAGATATGAAACATGCAGTCTTGGGCATTGATTTTCGGCCTGGAAATTACCTCCGCCCCCCCTATGGACTCTTCTAGAACGTCACCTCCTCGGTATCCTCCCTAACCAGCCTCACCAGCTCTTGCAGCAGCGCCTCGTCCTCCCCGCCTACAACCACATCCGCAATGCTCTCCCCGGCTTCCGGGTCCTCGTACCAGCTCAAGATGATCATCCTCCCCTCCTCAAACGGCCGCCGCCACCGCTGGATAAACCCAGCCCTACCCCCTTTGACCACGATCGAAAAACTGCTCGCACACTGCAGCCCCCTACTTACAAAATGGCTCCTCAGCAACGGCAACGACACCGACCCGCACGTCCTAACGTTCAAATCCACAATAAAACACTCCGTCTCGCCACTCCCCGCCGCCGCCCCGGTCTCGGCCTCGAGCACGTCCACCCCAACGGGGCCGGCATAACCAAATCGGCTCACCCATTCTGCAGTCCGCCGCATCAGCCCGTCAAACTTGCGCCTCAGCTCGCCTTGGCGCGCGTAGCAGATGGTGCTGCCGATCCAGGCGCTGCTGCCATCCGTGGTCTGCTCGGCGGCCGCGAGGAACTCGACCCGCCCGCGGTCCGCCACCACAAATGTCAAGCCGTAGTCCCCAACCACCTTGCGGACTAGGTCGCAGATGAGCACCGTCGCCGGGCCGAGGTGCCGGTTAGACCGCGTCACCTGCGCGAGGAGCTTGGGCAGCACGCCGTCACAGCTGTCGGCGCTGCTGCAGAGGTCGGCGAGGAGTCGGGATTTTTGTTCCGGCGAGGTGACCACCCACGTCCCGGCGCCGCCAAAGGCCTGCTGGGTTTTGAAAACGAACGGGACGGGTCGGGAGCGAACGGCCGAGAGGACGCGGTTGGTCTGAATGGCGAGCCATCGCCGCCGGGGCCCGGTGCACGTGGGAGGGACGGAGGGGAGGTCGCTTTGGCTGGTGGATGTGCTGGCGCAGGCGGGGCAGCAGGATTCTGCGTCCTGGCAGGAACCCTCTGGCTCGATGATCTCGGACCGCGGGGTGGGTAGGCCAGACCGCGCTAGAGCCGCCTTGCTATTGAGGAACCAATGCGTCTCGAGGTCGTGTGTGAGGGGGTATCCCTTCAGCCCGTCGAGGGCGACCTTGAAGTCGAGTCTGTCGATGCCGTGATCTTGCAAGGGGATCTTGGAAGGGCCAGGGCAAAAGACGAGGTCCGGCCGCTGGGATGGGTCGAGCACGGAAATTGTGGCCTCGGCCTCACGCCGGTCGCGCTCAATCTGCTGGGGTGTCTGGTTCAGGTTGAAGAAAATGACTGGCATAGCACCCGAGATGAAGGCGTCACGCTGGGGGATGAGGCTGAGATATTTCTTTGCCAGCGACTTTCTAAGGTCGGCATTCCTAACGGTGAGTTCCCGTCGGGGCATCGTGTTTAAGGGTTGGTCCTGATAGGGGAACTGAGTATTGCGTGGAAAGTCCGGAGTGAGGCCGAGTCCGCTGGTGACACCGCAGGAGACCAGGCCGAGACGGATACCGGTGGTCTTGGGGCTTGCCCGCTTGTACAGTTCGGCGAGCGTCGTGTCGAGCTTTATTGTAGGCAGCTTGATTTCTGCCGAAGCTGGAGGGTCAACGGAACCCATGTTCTCCGGCGGTCGAGTTGTCGCGTTAGTGAATTGTCTAATCTTGGACATACCGATTGGATGCGACCTGGTAATCTGTATAAGGGCTCGAAAGAATGGGCGAGGCGTGCGATAATTATATGCCGGGAGAGAAGGCATATGGACAGCAATGCAACGTCATCGGCGCCGTGGGGGGGTTGGGTGGAAGTGAGCTAAGGCACATCACGGTCTAGCTGCACTAAATAAAGTTGCAGATCTACCTAGCGCCATCCACAAAAGACGTCAGCTGCGGTATCAGGGGACAGCGTGGGATTCGGATGGTTCCGAAACAGTGGTTGAGGTGAGCCCATGACATCATCATGTGTCTGCCAGGGAGGTTTGCGGAAAGAGCTGCCAATCCAACGAATGATGGCAATTATCGAAAACGATGGCAGGCATAGCCACCGATCAGAACCACCACAGCCTTTTCACCGACGCCATTGTCTCGTCGACTTATCTCAAACCCTGCTCCGACCATGGCACTTACTAGCTTGTGGCCGCGTCCACACCAAACTCAGTGTCCCCCTTAAAATCACTAAATGAAAAACAATTTGTGACGTAAATCTGAGATGGGCCCCGTTCAATCTCTATTTTTGATTTGCATCTGCACTGACCCCGAGCGGAAGTGATAGCCATTAGCGAATCCAAGCACAGTCATACTGCAATCAAAACACAACCGGCACCGGGCTCCTCAGATACGGCTTCAACGGCGTAGTCCCATTATAGTCCATCCCCACGGCCTGCACGAACGCCTGGGCGACCAGGTCGGCACCCTCAGGACTGGTGTGTGTATGGTCCCTGGGGAAGAGCGAGTTCGTCTTCTGGTTGCCGAGCTTCAGCATCATAGCCGCTACCGCCTGGAAGTGGTCGACAAAGCTCGCGCCGTCCCCGACATTCCTCGCCGCGAGCGCGGCGTAACCCACGAAGCGTGGCGCTCCGGTGATGAAACTGCCCCCTTCCCACAGGTTGTTGGGCGTCTGGCTGCTGACAATGACCTTGGCGCCCTTGGCGATGAAGCTCCGCGCCGCGGTCTCGACGTAGTGGTTGAAGGTGTAGACGACCTCGCCCGTCCTGCCCGACCGGCACATCTCGGTGCCCGTGCCCGGGCAGTCGCTGCGCCCGTTATCCGACACCGAGTTGGGTGAACCACCGTCGTTGTGTCCAAACTCGATGACGACGATGTCGTCAGGCTTGAGCAGCCTCTCAATCTCGGTGAAGCGTCCTTCGTTGGTGTAGCTGCGTGCTGAGCGGCCCGAGATGGCCCTGTTGACGACCGGGATCGTGACATACTTGGCCAGGTATTCTCCCCAACCTGTTATTCTCAGTAAGAGACCGTATGCTAGCAAGATGTAAAAAAGTCCTGGGCCACCCACCATTGTGAGGACTGCCTGTCCTGGCCATGGTGCTGTCCCCGGCAAGGTAGACAGTGGGATTAGCCTGACGAGGCAATTCGACCGGGCTGCCGCGAGCTCCGGCTGTCGCGAGCCCAACGGCGAGGAGTGTCGGCCAAGAGAACATTGTGGGAGCTGATGGGATCACGTCTCGTTCCTGACTAATCTGTCTAGTAGATATCGGCGAAGTCTGACTCTCGTGCTTTGCGGTTTGCCCTGAACGAGGATCAAGTACTTATAGCATTCATAGTCTATCATATTAACGGTAGTATTAACTCCGGACCCGCCTGGTATCGAATTACACCTTTCGCGGCTAAACATGTTAGAACCGGAGCTCCGGACAGACGGCGATCTGAGCTGCCTACGAACAGATGGTATAAAACAACTAGCCCAATCACTTTGCGTCGCATCCATTACCATATGCAACCCTGGAGCTGGAACAACCTGGCATTGGAGGAAAATCACAAACAACCGCGATACTATTCCCCGCCGTGGAGCATCGCACAGATGGTTAGGGTATTAAGCTCGCCCAGCCATGTAACTTGAAGGCCGAGATGCTACGCAAAAGCATATAGTAGATGAGCGGAAACACCGTGTCTAACGGGCATGTAGTGCAGTTAGCCCTTGGTTTGCGGTTCGGGATTTCTGCGCTGAACCCTGAATCTACTTGAGGATAGAGTAAACACTATCCGGTAGGAAAACGTGTCAAGAATAATCCAACCACAGAGAGCTCTCCATGAATCACGCGTGAGCTGTCTTCAAACCACACACGTGATGATAACAAGCTCACCATTGCGCTCGACAACCAAGTGGATCCCGCGATATTATTGGAGCATCCAGCATCTATCGCGTCGCCGCCGACTTACCAGGTTACCCGCGGACGCATCTTTCCGCTCCTCTTCTTCCGGAAAAGTGTCCCGGGAAAAACAACGAAAAAGGCCCTATGGCGCAATTGGTAGCGCGTTCGACTCCAGATCGAAAGGTTATCCGTTCAAGTCGGGTTGGGGTCATTGATACGTTTTTTGCAAGCTCCTGGACGAAATATTTTTGAAACATTTGATTCAGGCAATGAAGCGTAAAAGCATATGGAAACCCTATTTCTAAACCACCCGCCATTTGTGATCCGAGTTGCTAATAGCCACTGGTGAGTCGGAGTCGGGAGATAGGGCAAGGTCCGAGAAGGCAACAACGGGTGTTTTGCCCTGGCCCCGCTAGGATGAAGACCGGGCCCCTCAGGAAGCTTACGTGAAATGAAAGGCCCCTAGCGAGATTGATCCGTGCTTGTCTAGTTGAGATGCGCAGCAAAGATCGCCTGCGTCGTTCTTTGTATTAACGCAAAAGCCTATTCCACTTGGAAAAACAGTAACGTTACGTCTTGCCTGAAAGGGGCCCAGTAATTACGCCGCCTGTCAATCTTAGGGAATCAAGTAAACTTGGGCAAAGTAGGTATCCTGCGGCATTCAAGATACGTATGTCCTTGCGTTGTTTTCTCGGTCAGACTCACACATCCGCCATCCAGGTCTGAAATCATTCCTGGACGGGCTAAGCTTTGCACGAAGATTGTCCTACATGGTCTGTCCGCTGATTAGTTATTACGAAGTCTCCATGTCCTTAGCCAAGCCACCAAACCCGTATCACAAAGCACGTGGACTACTATGGAGTGGAACCGGCTCAAGACATCGCGGCTGAACTCTTAGAGGGTATGAAACCGGGCCCCTAAGCTATAGGAACCGACTATAGACCATGATATTAGCTCTTGTACTCTGACGCGGCCAACTCCGCCAGAGGGATATGTGGATTCCCAGAACCTATAACGACCAACGCCGCGAAGCCCAGGAAAAGAAAATGAATCGGCCACCAGGGCAGTGAGTTTCGTTCCTTAATATGCCTCTTCCGGGTTATCGACGAGCCAGCGGTCAATCCTGCTAGAAAAGCCCCTGGTTTCTCGTCAAGAACCGTTCTGTTGGACGAGGCTGCCAAGACCTAGTTGTGCTGAGAGCGCTCTCCCTTTCCATCGACGCTGCTAGGGACCGGTCTTCCGAAAGATTTGTGGAAACAGCGAAGCGGCTAAGACTTGGGTGTGTCGAAGGGAATAACCGACCGTGCGTCAGAGCTCATTCAACCTGCTTTTCACATCCGATTCTTCCCAGAAGTTCCTTGCGATCGCTATGGCCCGGGAAGCTAACGCCTGTAGACGTTGGCTCAGCTCTCTTCACTCCTGTCCGTCGTTCCCAATTCTTTAGGTTAATCTTGTCGACGCCGACCTCCTCCTCAAGCGGCTGGGCTTCCTCGTAGATGTACTCGTCATCGTCTTCTTGCTCATCCGCCTCGTCGTCACTTCGCGTGTCCTCAGCACCGGTACCACTCAGCACCCTGATAGCCACCCGAACAATCATCGAAAACCACATGATGGTGAGGAACTGGAGGAAGAGAAGCATGGAGAGGAACGTCCACTTGACGCTCTCGTTGTAGCAGACCAAGCCCTCGGGATCCCACAGAGGTTCTAGGAGGTATAGAACCCCCTTGTTGGTCGGGGGCTCAAAGGGACCGGCCAGCTTGCTTTTGGACCCCTTGAAACACCCCTGCGGCATGATCTCGGGAGTGTGAGCCCAAACCGAGTAGCACACCATGATGTACAAGATGTGTCTTGCCACAAACCATGACACCATGAAGACACCAAACATCCAGTCGCAGAGCCTATTGTAGCCGAGGTACTTGAGACATTTGGCGATCTGGAAACTATGGTTAGCAACTAGAGCGGGTACGGCCTGTGGCGGAATACAACGTACCGGAAGCAACAAGTCCGCCACATCCATCAGGACCAAAATCAGGTTGCCAACTCGCGTGTGGCCATACCTGTATGAGGCATAGATGAGGGTGCACGTGACGATGTGATGAATGAACATTTGCCAGTGGTCCTTTCTCCGCTCTTCAATGTTGATGACAATCATCAGATGGAGGTAGAAGGCCAGTTGTGTGAGCATGTAGGCCTTCATGAGCCCGCTGACCTCGCGATCGGGCCACGCCGTCCAAAGCTCGTGGAGGTTGAGGTAGGACGACGAGTTGGCGTGCGACGGGGACTGGTAATAGACGTACTGAAAAGGCTGTTAGCTGTAGGCGACCGGGGAGCCCCTGGAGCAAACGTACCAAGCCGAGGGGCCAAAAGAAGGTGTAATAGACAATGGCCCAGGCTTGTTCACTAAACCTGGTGATGTCTTTTCTCTTGGAGATGCCCTGCGCCTTGGCGAAGGGCGCCAGCACGTACTCCATGATCGCGGCACGCAGCCCCAGGAGCAGAACGATGCAAAACATGACGAGGTAGCCATCGGCCAAACCGAGACCGTACTTCCCTGATTCCGGGTTGTAGTACGAAAGAGTGAAGTACTTGGCCGTGTAGTCCCTAGCGCGAGGCATGCCATGGGCCAGGAAGAGGAGAGCGAGGAGGTTGAACGAGGCCCCTGTGGCAAGGTCAGCTTTCTGGCATTGGCGACAGCGAAAATCTCACGGGACGCACCGATCTGGTTATCGACAAACCACCGGGTAAGCTGCTTCAAGGGGCCCTCGCCCTTTCTCTTGGGCCGGCGGACAAGGACGACATTGCTGTTGGCCTGCCGGTAGAGGGGCCCGTTCATGTGTTCAGGTTTGCCGGTCCGCCTCGGCGCACGGGTTGTCTTTGGTGTGTCTATGCCGCCATTGCTCGAGCTTGGTGCCGCAGAGGTGCTCATGGTCGACTCATCAACTGGCCGCGCGCCAATTTGATCGTGTCGGGGCGATATTGGTGAACCGGCGTGTCGCAATCCGGATCGCACTGCGTGTCGCGCTTCTGGAGAGTCTGGATGTCCGATTTTACGTAGTCGCACGAGCTGCCGGGCGGCTTGGACGCTGGACAGTTGACGCGCCGGAAGGGCTACGACCCAGATTGACAGAACACGGCGGAGGACGGGTCGTGCAAAAAGGGATGAACCGAAACGACAGGCCTGGGGGTTCCGCGGCAATGGGGTCTGAGAAGGGAAAACGAGCGACAAGCTGAGTTCAGGGAAGCAAGTGAGCTCCACACCTTGGCAGTTTGCCAAATGTTGAATTTGGAGGCTGGCCCCACTGAAAAAGAAGATCACAAAGGCGGTGGACTGGGCCAAGCTGTTTGAGGCGAGGTCCACGGCGGAAGGGGGCTGACCCAGTGGACCCCAACTACCTAAGACCGACCATGCCCGTTGCGGGAAGGCGGGAAGGGATTTGGGCAGGGGTATGCACGGGCCTCACTGCTCTGGGACGAACTTTTAGCTGTGAATCGTTCTTTTTCCACCACACGGCAAATTAGAACGAGCTATGTACCAACGGTAGACTCATGCCATTTATTTCCGTCTTTGGACTGAGCCACGAATCCCGTCAAATGAGAACTAGCGGTTATCGTAACATTGGACCATCAGTGGTCGTGGTTGTTAGGAACCCCGCCCAAGAAAGGCGGGGAAGACACCAGTACGCAAAATTCGCAGCTTCTCTGGCTCGCAGGTGACGTCCCGTGGATCTCGTTGCCGGCCGCGGCCCTACCAATAAGATGCCTCCTCTGCAGCATGCGTTGCTCCCGGTGGATAACATGCTCTTTAATCCATGTTCCGAGTTGCCAAAGTTGTCGGTGGCGCAAAAGGAACAAGGGACTTGGTGGTGACCCGCATGGAACAGATGTCGTTGGAGCAAAGGCCTGACAACCATGAGGAGCTAATAAGTTTACTTTTTTTTATCAGAAGCTAAGAGGGATTCGAGGGATTAAACATTGTTCCCATCAATGAAGTCCGCTAGGACATGGGAAGTGAACCATTCCTGAAAGCAACCTGTTACCCATTCCCCGACCACTCGTAACGCTGCTCGGAGGCGGAAGATACCGACGATGCTGTTAGTGTCGCCCATAACGTCCGGTCCGTATATTTCCTGGTAGAGAACAAGGTTAATAAAGACGGAGGAAAGTGAAAATTTCATATAAAAATAGATAAATCAAGCAAATAAACAAGAAAGAGGGAAGCACCAACAATTGTACCGTCGTTCTCGCATGCATAATACAATGACAATTGCGCCGACTCAGCTATCAATAGCGGTACGGCGATCGTCCCTCTACCAGTAGCTCCGTTGCTAAAGCGCAGCAGCTCTCTCATTCTCGTGAACCACGCGGCGGTCCAGACGCCGAGCTAGACCTTCGCCTCTTCTGTATCCCCGCTGCTCTTGATGGCTACTGGTGTTGAGTACAAGCGTAATGGCCCGTACGCAGACTGGCTGACAGCTCTCATATCTGGCGGGAGGCTACGAAAAGTTGCTTCATGACCTTACTGAGTGGACTGCCCGATGGTGGCATAAGGAGAAGAGCGAAGTCGACCATCTTGCCTTGGGACGTCGTAGCACTGATGTCCGAGTTGTTTGTTAGAGGAGCGGCGCCAGTTTTGGGGAGAAACGCTGGAAGTATTTGGGCAGTCGTTCTAATGAAGGCATTGTTGGTACCGTGAGGAAGACGATCGATGGATGGTTGGTGCACTTACATTAACTCTGGCATAACATCCTGGATGCTAGATAGCGCGAGCTGGAACATTGGCCAGTGCACGAGCAGATTCCACGCCGCTCCAGAACGATTCCATAAATGGCTCTGACGTGTAGCATTCTTGATACTTTCGACTTGCCGAAGAATGTTCAGTGCTTCGTCCCGGTCCATGCCCAACGCGAACGAATTATCGGGGAGGCTGTCAAGGCCAAGGGCAGAGAGGATCTCGTCCTACATATCAATACACGTTAATATGTCTTTCACTCGATGAACTTGCTGTGAGGATACTGGGAGATGGAGTTTGATTTCCAGAGGGTAAACGCCCGTGCTGCGAGCATTCAGATCATAGACCGCCCGTGCAATAGCCCTAACCTCAGGTGGAAGAGACGATCGATCGTGCAATTTATATTCGACTGGTTTGGTGAAGAGGAGCAGATCGGTAACACTCCGTAAGGGGCTTTTGGATGAGGTCTTCGACCGCCGAGAACTACTTGTCCCCTGGGAGATACCGTTTATAGAACCCTCGGAGTGCGACGTCACTAGTAGCTGCTTCTATTTCGGCGGCCACGACGGGGGGATTAGGCTGGGAGGGTTGGTAAATGGCGCTATCGATTGGGTAGTGATGAATGTGTCCTCTACAGCCTCTGCTGGGGGAATGGTACCAGACGGAGACAAGCGCGGTGGCAGAGGCCGAGGTGTGGTCTGCGTTGCATCACAGGGTGCCGCGTGGCCGTATTCGTCGTCGAAGACATCACTGCTGCCGCTGCTAACTTCCTTTCTGGACCGTTTGCGAGGGCTGCTTCGCTGCGGCGACCCCATTGTTCTCGAACAGTCAGGACTCAATTGGCAGCGCCTCCGTTGCTGAGTGGTGGACTTGTTCCTGTTGGATATAGATGTCTCTAGTCGGTTATCGTAGTCGGGGGGATAATTATTAGGATGATCAACAATTTCGAGCCAGGAAAGCACGTCGAAGGTCGACATGATGCTCATCTTTCCCGGAGTACTAATTAGCGGCGGAATGCTAAGTGCGAAATCGCATTCCTCACGTTGATACCTTCCCCCAAGTGATGGTTGGGTTCTTGGCGCAATTGCGAATCGGGTTAGTTACTGCAGAAACCCTAGATTTACCTACCTTGGGCCACTGCACCACCAGTGATGCGATAGAGCTGTGATTGATCATGGATCTAATTTATTGTCTGGAGTCTACGAACGGTTGATCTTGACTAGTAGCGAAGCTAGGCTAACTAATGTGATTGTTGCCACGTGACTGTTCCTCTGTGTCAACTTCCCTTCGCACAATCAGTCAACATCCCCTCGTCACTCATTGCCATCATTTTCCTGATCTTCGTGCTCCTCGAGTTTCTTTTCCGTGCCATCGTCGGCTGTTGTTATTCCAAGATGCTTCTTTATGGCATTGACTGCTTCGTTCAGTCGATTACCAAGCTCTGTAGCCTTGATTGCCAGCTCAGACGAGATCTTCAACTCTTCCTAGACGGCCGCCACAGTGGTCTCTAGGTTCTCAAGCGTTTTGCCGTTCGCCTTTGCCAGTGTCCTGATATCCCTGCGCTTATTGACGTTGGTGTCCAAATGCTTCCCAACTACTTCCAGTCGTTTCTCTGCCTCTTGCAATCGGTTATCGAGGTCAGCATGCTCGTTGCTGTCGTTGCTGTCGTTGCTGGATTAGTTGTTTGTTTGCGCCATTAAGGTGCGCTCTAGTGACAAAATGATCTGAAATGGTCATCAACTAGTCGAATCCTCCGCTGGGAACCGCTCGAATCCTGCTTTGTGTTGCCAGGGGCATATTGTGATGGTATGACCGGGTATCGGTGGGCTGGCTATAGGCTCGAGCTAAGTTGATGGCCTGTCTTTGCGTTGCGTTTCCCAGACATGTCGGATAGTGGTTGACGTAACCCTTGACTGCGTTGGTCTTCCTGCTAAACGATGCTTCGCCATACGAGCGATCTCGAAGTGGTGCTTTTTGCCGTGAGCCAGCTCGAGGGCTTCCTTTACTCATGGAGGGTGGATGCAAAGACATGACTCGCCTGACCGTAGTCAGTGATAAAGAAGGCCATCCTTGAGCTCGAACAGTATTGCCCTAGTCATCGCTGGGATGAAAGGTCATTGACCCGCGGCCTCACGCATGTTCTCTTGCCTTGTTACTTTACGTCTTCGCTCCTCAATGTATTCCAGCTTCCTCGATACTTGTGGTCTGTCATATCCGTTGATGATGCGTTGCCAGAATCCTGCGTCGAGTTCCGCCAACACTGTCGTGTATGCGTATCATACGTATCTGGCCAGATGTTGTCGACTTCACAAGCTTTTAGCCGGTTCCCTCGCTGGCTGGTCGTCGTCTGTGTACCAGTATGTCAGGTATCTGGTCCATCGTTGAAGCCAAGGAGTTTGACCGGCGGGAACCAAAAGAGCGATTTCCTAGAGTTGATACCTAGGTTGACGCTCCGAGCAGGTCAAGGATCGTTGATACACGCCCAATATGTTCCTTGGGGATCCTGCTGGGGATGGCAATGTCATCAATATACGGTCGGCAAGAGTGTCGATACGGAGCGTAACCCCTGTCCATGGATTTCTGTGCGTGGGGCGGAAATTCTTGAAGCCCATCAGAGCCACTTTGCTGGCCTCCAGTCTTCTCGGACTGATGAGAACCATTTGATATCGGTGCTTCTCCTAGAATGGCATTTGATGCGAAAATGACGAGCCATCAAGAACTATGAAATATTTAGCGTCTAGCACTAGATTCAGGGTCTTCTCCTGATTTGGTAGTGGGTAGATGTCGGGAATCGTGATCGTGTTGAGGGATCTTAGGTCGATGACCATCCTGCCTTTTCGGCCCCATTGACTATTCGCCATGTGACGAATACTGGATAACCAAACGGGGTCGGGCATTTCTTGTTGTCATCATGCATCTTATCGAATGTAACATCAACGATATCACGGTCTTCGGTCCCCAGAGAATATGGCTTTGTGCCAAATTTCATGTTGTGCCAATTATCAACGAGTTCCACTCGCAGATGCTCGTCCTCATCCATTCTGCCAAGTCCTTCTCCTCTCCAACAATTGTGCTTGTTGATCACTTTCTTGAGTTTGTTGTGCTAACTATTGGTTGATGTTCGCCACTTGTGGTCCCTTTTCCACAATGACCACTGGCACGTCCTCCAGTCGTCGAATGTTGAGCCAGGGGTGCCCGTCCGTTCCGAGCCTACCTCCCTTGGGAGGCGAGGAGGTGCCTCTAACATGTGCTCATTGCGCGTCGGCCACTGGGCTTGGACTGCTACAATTGATTAACGAATTTTTCTAGAAGGCCTCGCCTAACTCAACTATGTAGGTAGGTAGGCATGAGAAGCCAAGGGGAGCTAAGTAATATTCCCGCCAACGAATCCCGCCATGGCATGAGCAGTGAACCAGCCCGGAAGCTAGCTTGTTATCTGATTTCCAACCACCCGTAGCGATGATAAGAAGCGTAAGGTACCTACGGCACTGTTCATGCTACTGATGCTATCTAACCCGCGTATATGCTAGTAGGAAGGTTACTGAGAGTAAAGGAAAGAAAACGGGAAAGAGAAAAGAGGAAAAAAAGAAAGATAAGGAAAGTACGCATAGTTCTACCGGTAGTTTGTCCTCGAATGGTTTGTCTAAAAACACTAAAATGATGACACCCTTATGGGGCTCTTGGTTAAGCTCTAAGTGCGCTGCTGGTGTTACTACCTACGCTATGCACTGGAGGTCCTCGTGGACTAAGCAATATGGATTCGGATGATCAAGGGTTTCGAGCCAAGCACGTGGTAGCACTGCTGCAGGTTGTTGGGTTAGAATCAACCGCCGGCTTGACGCTTGATTCATCCGGCTATGGAGTATGAAGTACCGGCGGTCGGATGCAGAAAGGTCCGTTTTAATGTGACGTCTTATTGATGCTGCTTAGGCCTAGAAAGAGTGGGGCTCAGCTTCGAAGCGGCTGAAACCTACTGTGAAAGGCTTACGATACGGTATTCTGATTATTTCGGGGTTGGGATTAGCTCGAGAAGAACCGAGTTGCATTTGGCTTAGCTTACTTGTCTTCGGGGAGGTGAGACATAACTTAGAGTTACGCTAACGCAGTGGAGGGCTGAGATGAGGAGATTCGGGGATCGCTGACAACCTAATTTGTTTGCGAATGAGAGGTGGTTAAGCGCCGGGTTGAAAACACCGTGCTACATTACTGTAGTGCCCAATACCGTTGTGCCACTGGACGTCGCCAGAATTTTTCAGCAGCCACAGCCATGGGTCTGCATCTTCACAGTTGGTCGTTTTACGCGTAACGTGCATGATCTGCTATGCGATAGACTCGTCTAATGCACAATACATGATCATGGCTGCTGCACCTGGTTTGCAAGGCCTCAGGCTTGGTTCGGTTGTGCTAGTTGATTGGCTGCAACCAGAAGCGGATCAGCCAGTAATTGACTCCACAACCAGCCAGAGCCGCGAAGGCTCGCATCAACAACTTTCCAGCCCACATCACAATGAACCAGATCCGCGCCATCCAGGCGCTCAACAAGCGCGAGATCGAGAACGGCATACCGCCCGAGGCGTCGTGGCATACCGATTATCGCGACACAGCCTTTGTCTACTTTGGCGGCCTGCCCTATGACCTCTCGGAAGGCGACGTCATCACCATCTTCAGCCAGTTCGGCGAGCCTGTCTTCCTCAAGCTGGTGCGCGACAAGGAGACGGGGAAGTCCAAGGGGTTCGGATGGCTCAAGTATGAGGACCAGCGCAGCACCGACCTTGCCGTCGACAATCTCGGGGGGGCCGAAATTGGCGGCCGTTTGATCCGCGTCGACCACGCACGATACAAGGCGCGAGACGACGAAGACTTGGACGAATGCAAGATTGGCTGGGAGGACATGCTGCGCCGCGAGCGGGCTGAGAAGGGCTTGCGCAGTGAGGACGAGAGCGAGGATGCGTCAGACGAGGAAGCGCGGCCGAGTCGGCCCATGATAAAGGAGGAAAGGGAACTGCAGATGCTCATACAGGACCACGACGATGAAGATCCGATGAAGCAGTTCCTCATAGACGAGAAGAAAAAAGAGGTTGAAGAGGCGCTGCGCAAGGAGAAAAAGAGGACCGAGAGGCGCAGTCGGAAGCACAGAGACGAGGACAGACATCATCGCCATCGCTCGCACCGGTCAAGGAGAGACGAGAGCGACGATGAGGGCCGCAGCCGGGACAAGGACAAGGACAGAGATAGGGACGACCGGGACGTTGAGAGAAAGCACAGGTCTAGGAGGGATGAGACTCCCGTCCGGGCCCGCCGCGGTAGCAGTAATGAGAGACGCGAGAGGCGTCGCCGGGATTCTCCTGCTCGGGAACGAGGCAGAGGTGATCGACAGGACAGAGATCACCCGAGAAAGGAAGATTACCGCCACCGAGATGATCGTAGCGATGATGGTTACGGCAAAGATCGTGACAGGCATCGGCGCAGCGCCCGTGAAGATGTCGGCAGCCGCGGTGAGCGGCAGCACCGTGACTTGGAAGACCGGAGACGCCGGGATAAGGCGAGGAGTCGGAGCAGACCACCTCGGCCTTATAGAGATTGAGAAATTCCCGTCAAAGTGTTACTATGTTTTAATTCTACACCGGTTCCTCAGAGATACCCAAATACACTTAAGAACAATGAAAGCAAGCCAATCGCTAGTCTATAAATACAAGCCCTGCCTCGTCTTAAGGCAACCCATCCGCTGAAGATTGTTCCTAGCGCCTAGCCCCGTTAATCCATATTCCACGCGTCCCACAAGTCCGTCGACGGTGTCTGTGTGGAAGACTCATCCTACAGATCCGCCAGATATCTTCTCCATCCCTCCCTAACGCACTGACGCCGACCATCTGGACCTTCCTGGACAACAAACTTTTCCCACCGAGCATCTTTGCCTGCCCCGATAACTACCAACGTATTCTCGTCTAGCCAGCCGATCACCCCCTTGGCTGGTCTCGACGTGCCTAGTGTCGTGCTCTCCGACATGGGGAGCCCTCCAGCAGTGCTCTCGTCATCCGCCTCGAATGGCGCCGAGGCGAACGAGTACACATCCGAAAACACACGAGGCATCATTGGAATTTTGGACAGAAACCCCCACTTGCCCCGTCCATCACCGCCATCGGACGCGCCTCCACCGTGGCCGGGGCCACCGCCACTGGGACTCCTACCGGCTTGCGGCTGGCGGGCCGGTTTCTTAGGATGCGGGATGTCGAAAATATGCAGGGTAGACTTATCCGAGGTGCATGCGAGCATGGTACCAGATGGGTTGAATGCCAAGGAGAAGATTGTTGCCGGGTCAATCCCTCTTCTGAGCTCCACCAGTCGGGCGCAGTTGCCCGTCGAAAAGACCCGGATCAAAGTTCCCTTTGTTGAACATTAGCAGACAGCCACAACAAAAGATGTAAGTGAGAACCTACGGTCTCGCTCGCAGTCGCCAAGAGTTCACCATCCGGGCTCAGCTGTACGGCCTTCACGGCCGACGAGTGTGCCGGGATGATGCTGACGTTGCCCGTCGCGATCTCGACAAGCTGCACATGCCCGACAGTCCTGCCCGGGAAAGCTAACCTCTTTGGCGACAGGCAACACAGTCCCCAGGGGTTGTTCGCCGTTTCGTATGCCGACAAGAAGCTCGGCGGCTTTGCGAACTTATACACGCGCACGCTGTTCTGCAGCACTACGACGATGCGTTCCTTGGACAGCTGGACCCCTCGTACTGGTGTCAAGGCGCTGATATCAAGAGCCGACTTGCTTTTCGCCTCGTCCCAGAGAATAAGCTAGGTGTGTCCGCGTGAGCAGGTAAACAATCAGGACAGAAAGACGGGGAGCCAGTCAGCCTTACTTTGTTTGCGGCGAATTTGGGCTGCTTCCCTCCACCTACGAGGCCCAAGAAGTTGGTTTTACCCATCATCCGGACTAAACCCACCCCCGCGTTGAAGTCTGTGTCGGGTGCCAGTGTTAGTAATAAGCCCCCAAATAGAAGCAGGGAGTAAGGCGCCTTACCGCGTGCTGCGCGCAGCGTGCATGTCTCCGACTCGAAAACTGGTTGTGTTAACCATGGCTGATTACGAAACCTTGAGATCGAAACCAGAAATTCCAAGCACGGAGCTGCCGTCGTGATCCGGCTACAGATGGTGGAGACATCCCTAGTGCATTGCGACACTCTAGAATCGGAATAGCGAGGGATACTTACTACAGAACCCGGTGCTCAGCCCTACAGCAAAGCAGCTGCAGTCATCATTGAATGTGATGGAGAGAACAACGGTCGCGTTAGGCGTCTCGAGCGGAGTCCTAGTGTTCATCTTGGATTCCCTGTAGTGCCTGGCCCGGTTCACCGAGCGCGGACAGCAAGGTTTCGGGGATGAAGGCTGCCTGCGGCCTAGGCCCGGTTTAATGGAAACCGATCAAGGTCGAAACTCACAAGACTCGTGGCCAATCGTCTTGATGCAGAGGAAGTAAAATGATGCTACGGGTTCATTGTGCGCGGCGGGACTGGACTGTATGTTGAACTGTGATGCTTTGGAGTGTCGACGGCTTGGCGGTCGATGTCAGCTGCAGGTAGGTATTCACTTGGGAAATCGCTGGCTGCAAAGGGCATAGCCCGGTTATTCCGGGTTGCAGGTCGAAGCTGCCAGAATCTTTAAGGCATGTATTCGGCCCCGGAATATCGTTTACATCTCAGGCTGAAAACTGAAAAAGAACCGGTGTTTCGGCCGTCTGGCAGTGTCCTTTTAGGTAGGCAGGGAGCCACGAGCTGGCTGCTTCTGGGGAGCGCTAACACCAACAAGGCGGTGTTTGGTGAGACGAGAAGGCGAGGAAGAGCATAGGCCATATGAAGAGGAAGAAAACAGGTGTCGCCAGCTGCGTCTCGGTAATAAGTGGAGCTCCCGAGGAAGAGCCGGCTAGCTTCCTGAGGTGAGTGTCAAATAAACTTTCCCTCATCTGGTTTAGCATTGGCGTTAGAGTGGGCGACCCCTGAATTGTGGGTTGGCCATTGCTCCTGCGCCTGGGTCCTGCGCGACAAGCTCTGGGGGAACCTGGTGCTCTGGCTTGCCGTAGCACAGCAACAATTTGTGAAATTACCATTTTCCGTTAACGCCCATCCCGACAACTCTTCTCCTTTTCCCAACCCGCACCACGATACCCTCGAGCTCGGTAGTCCCGCACCACTTCCTTCGGCCGCCGTCTTTTTGGTGACTGGATTGAGCCCATTCCTCCATTTAGCATATTCTTCCCTGCCGCCGTTCTGAGGTCGGCGCTAGCTTTATCCGTGCCCAAAACGCGACGACTCCGCAGCCGATATCATGTCTTCTCCGGCCGTACGTCTGCCTCTCCCCGTCTCACCAGTTCTGTGACCTCTGTTATATCTACCATCCTCGATCCGTTTGGTTTCCATTTCGCCATTTCTCTCCCACCGTCTATCCGCGCGTTGAGATACGTCGGTCAATCGCGGCCACCCCTCCTGCTGAATGGCTAACGGAGCTAACGTGTGGGACAACAGAAGATGATCCGCCGAAAGAAGAATGTCAAGAAGGGCATTCAGTTCTGCCTGATGGTCTGTGGCGCCTCAGGAACAGGTGGGCCGTATCCCCTTCAGCCATGCGCCGTGCATGCGTGATACTAATCGATGACCGCGTCTGTAGGCCGGACTACCTTCGTCAACACGCTCTGCGGCAAGCCTGTGCTTAATCACAAGGAGTCCGACGATGCGACCACCGCCCATGTCGAGGAAGGTGTTAAGATCAAGCCCGTCACCGTCGGTACGCATTCACACCCCTACCAGGGAACGCTCGAGTTCGATGGATATCTAACCCCAGGCAGAGCTCGAGCTGGACGAGGAGGGAACGCGCATTTCCCTTACCATTGTTGACACACCTGGCTTTGGTGACCAGATCGACAACGAGGCCAGGTATATTTCCAGCGATCTATGCTGCTAGCGCGGCCCATGCTAACAATGCTCTGTGTATAGCTTCTCAGAGATCGTTGGCTACCTGGAGAGGCAATATGATGACATTCTTGCTGAGGAGTCGCGTATCAAGCGTAACCCCCGCTTCAGAGACAATCGTGTCCATGCCATGCTCTACTTCATCACTCCCACCGGCCATGGGTAATAACCCCGCTTCTGCTCCTGGTTAGGGCTCCGCTGACCCTATTTACTAGTCTGCGCGAGCTAGACATTGAACTGATGAAACGCCTCGCACCCCGGGTCAACGTCATTCCTGTTATTGGGCGTGCCGACTCTTTGACGCCCTCTGAGCTTGCCGAATCGAAGAAGCTGGTGATGGAGGATATTGAGCACTACCGGATCCCCGTCTACAACTTCCCCTACGACATTGAGGAGGATGATGAGGACACAGTCGAAGAGAACGCGGAACTCAGAGGACTGATGCCGTTCGCTATCGTCGGCTCGGAGGAGATCGTCGAGATTGGCGGTCGCAAGGTTCGCGCCCGTCAGTACCCGTGGGGTGTCGTCGAGGTCGATAACCCGCGTCATTCGGACTTCCTGGCCATCCGGTCTGCCCTGCTGCACAGCCATCTTGCCGACCTGAAGGAGATCACCCATGACTTCCTCTACGAGAACTACCGTACTGAGAAGCTTAGCAAGAGCGTTGAGGGCGGTGCTGGAGTGTACGCTACCCTTTTCCACACTCACCCATCTTGGTATGTGCTAATCAGGCTCTTTAGTGACTCGTCGATGAACCCCGAGGATCTTGCCTCCCAGTCGGTGCGTCTCAAGGAGGAGCAACTTCGCCGTGAGGAAGAGAAGCTGCGCGAGATCGAGGTCAAGGTCCAGCGTGAAATCAACGAGAAGCGCCAGGAGCTCCTCGCCCGCGAGTCTCAGCTGCGCGAGATCGAGGCGCGGATGCAGCGGGAGGCGGCGGCTGCGGCTGCGGCCCAGCAAGGCTCGCCTGTTAACCACGGCGATGCCAACGGCGCGGAAGACCGCTAAAGGATTTCACGGCCCCATTGCCCGCCGGGAGCTTGGTCTATCGTTCCTCAGGCGGTATGGCCAAGCTCGACCCCGTTTAGGCGATCTTCTACGCGACCTGATCATTCCGTGCAGGCGTTGGTTCTTTGTTGTGCTTAGAGACAAAATATCCCCCCGCTGTTTTTACGATTTTTTACCAAGACGATTACTCGCTCCGGAAACAACCTATGATTGTGACGATAACCGAAGACGATTAAGCGTCAGCATGGGTGGTGGCAATCCGTTGGCCAGAAGGCGGTGCATGATGGGTCTGTCCGAGACGAGTGGCATGAGAGGCCGTGAGGGGAACCTGTGATCCGTGGCTCTTGGTCTCGGTAATCCTCAGCGTGCGGCTAGGACGTCGGCAATTTCAATCTCATCGGTACCAGACCTCTCACACGGGCAATGCCGAGATGAGGAGGGAGGTTGCCGGCCAGTCTCGTTCAGTCCAGCAGCAATAGCGGCTCGTCGGTTACGACTATGTCACCCCTTTACTTGATTGTCTGCCTTTTTCTTACTTCTATTATTGGACTTCTAATGCAGATATCATCTAAATTCAATTTTTCTACCATCTCATGTCTTAATTGCCTGGCCACTCTGCCCGTCCAACGTGGTAGCGAGAGTTAGGCGGGAGGGCATTGATCACCGTAGGACTTGTAGACTGGGCAATGTAAACAGATATGGTAGATTTAAGACTACATTGGCATAGGGAGAGCCGCATCCTTGACCTGGGCTGGCTGACCGAATGCTTTAAATATGAATACCAATATGCCACCCAACTAAACGAAACCCGAAAGCAGACGAACCAATCCGTATCTCGGAATTACCGAAACCGGCGAATCAAGGCTTCTTTCCTGTGGATTTAGATCTCCCCAAGAAACGGAAAACGAACCAGAAGACAACAGGCAATTTTGTTCGTCTCTCCTGATGCAGAGCAGAACCACTATCCCTTACAAAACAGCGTTCCTGTGAACTTCGCCGGCATCTCCAGACCCTCTCTCCCTTGTCATATTCCTCAAGCACCTTCCCAGTCGGGAATCCCTTAGTTGTTGGACTGGCTGTTGAGAATGCGCAGGATGGCCAGGAACAGGTTGATGACGTCGAGGTAGAGGCTGATAGCGGCAGCGATCTCCTCCTCGACGTGGTGCTTGCGCAGGACCAACTGGGTGTCGATCAAGATGTAGGCGCTGAAGATGAGGGCGGCAAGCAGGCCGTAGACGAGCTCGGTGGTGCTGGTGTGGGGGAGGAAGAAGGACATGAAGCCGAAGAATACGAGGCCCCAGAGGGCGCCGAATAGGTAGGGCATCCAGCTGGTGAAATCGTACTTTGTCTGGCAGGCGAAGGCCGTCAGGAAGACGAAGATGCCCGCCGTCAGGACCACGGCGTTGAGCACCACAGACGTCTTGTAGAACGAGACGACGACGCTGATGGTGTAGGCCTCGAGGAGCGTGAAGCCTGAGAGGAAGAGGAGGTTCGTCGGGTAGGAGTGCCGCTTCCAGTACGTGAGGAGCATGAAGACGATGGCGCCAAGGAGCTATTTGGATGGGGATAACCCCCTGTGGTTAGCCTCATGAGGGACGGTAGGAAGCCCCGGTTGGTTCGTTCGGTGGGAAGAGGGGGAAAGTTAACGTACCGAAACCCAGACCACGACGGGATGGGTTTGGATCCAATTCTTGTAGCCCTCGCTCATGAAGCTGAGGGCGCTCACGGCGCCGGTCGCGACGAGCTGTACTGTCAGGATTGTGTAAACTTTGCGGATGAACTGGTTCCGGATCTCGACGGTCGCCTCGGCGACAGAGCCGCCAAACTAGAGGATGAGAGTTAGCGATTCTGGGGCGACAGCGACGAAATCACGAAGGGGTGGCGATGGAGGGGCACAGTCTTGTACCATCACGGCCAACCTACCTTGAAGTCATCGGGAATGTTGTCCTCGCTGCTGCGCGGCGCGCCAAAGAGGCGCTCTTGATCCTGGGCAGAACTACTCTCGGCCTGATACGACGGGGGAGGCTGCGTATAGTTGATGTGGGCATCAGGGTCCTCCTGCGGAGCAGGCGTGTATTTGGCTGTGCCAGACATGGCTGCTGCTAGTCGGCGATCTCTCGCAGTCGTCAGGTAACGTGGATCTAACTGGCTACGGTCCGAATTGCCAAGAGGTAGGAAGAAGAAAGGCGCGCGCTCTCAAAGCTTAAATACCGATCTCGCAGGCGAAGCCCTTAGAAGATGGAAGAGTGGATGACGCCGCCTCTAGGTAAGAGATGACCCGAGAGGGGTGGGAATGGTCCACTGTGGAACCTTGCTGCAATGCCTAGAACCTGGTTAGTCAGCAGCAGCTTTGCCCACATGGCCCACCGCGACGTCAGCCCCTTCACGAATGAACTTGTCAGCTGAAGACGATGCAATTCAGCTCTTTTATTTATCAGTATATTGCGTCAATTTAATGGTAAGCGAGAGGTGTAACAGTGTTAAAGTGCCTTGCGCACTCGGGCCGGAGTCGACTCCAACCCCAAACCCACCACGGGCGCAATCCAGCCAGGTGGAGTTTCTATTTCTTCGCCATGGTCGCATTCATCGTCTCCATCCCCTCACTCCCCAAACAACCGACTCCACGCGTTTCATTCTCTTCACATCCCGCTCAGCCATCGTGCTGCTCTTTCCTCGCGGTACAGCTTCTAGTAAACCCCGCTGTGTCATTATCCTTTCACGTGAGCTCCAAACATAACAGCGGCAGCCACCTACCGGAGAGTCTCTGCACTCTATCCAATGTTAACTGGCGCGACTGTGCGTCTGACTAATGGACGGAGAGCCTAGTATGGTTGCATTTGGCAATGGCAGTCCAGAGGCTGGCAAAGATATCGAATTAGATCCCCCCCTGGGCGCTCAGGAACCCACATTGACCTGTCCAAGATCCTCACAGTAAGCGGTACCGTTATGTATTACAGAGAGTGCGAAACGCATCGATTGCATCATCACCTCTTCGGGTGCGAGCGCAATACGGTAATAGTAGATGCGAACCGAGTCGCAAGGAAAATACCGCGATGGATGATCGAGTCTATCGAGAAACGACCTAGGGAAAGAAGCTGTGTAAAGGTAGAGGCCGCGGGGCGCGGGCGCGTTTTTCGTAGGGAGTGCTAGAAGGTAAACCCTTGACACAGCATCCGGCGGAATGGTTTTCTTTGTCGTGTCCTCGCCCGTGTCCCGTTGGTGCCGCCGTGCTTGGGCCAAGGCGATCAGAACCGCTACGATATATGGATCTTCGAGCTCATTCGCTGGTCGGAGTCGGCGCTTGCGCGTGTGTTGAAGTCGTGCAACCGGGAAATTGGGAACAATGCGAGACTGAGACAGGCGGACTGTCTTGTTACGACGCGACGCCGTGGTCTCGAGATCGAGATAGGCTAGAGCCGGAAAAGCCGGGGCAGATGATGCGCATGAGAAGACGCCGTCAGTTTGTAGTGTAGCGACGGCGCGTTGAGCGAAGAGGAAGACGAGATCAGAACTAAAGCGCAAATGCATCAGCGAAATCCGCCCACAGGTCGCTGGTTTGCCTTACCCGGACTGATGGATGCTGTGGGCTTCGAGAAGATCTCGAATTGATGAGGTCTTCAGCCGGGATGGGTATGCCCGGAGTATATCCTGTATCGCAAAAATGATGGGCTTGGCAGACAACACAATGGCCGGTGCGCGGCTTTCGACCTCGATCGTCTTGGATGTCCGTTTGATTCGGAGAAATTGGCACCCTAGAAGAAGTAGATGTTGCGGCGTCCAGTGGAACGGTTGGACAAACAAACGAACTCGGTTGTTTTGACGGAGGATGCCGTTGATTGACAATGGCTCAGGTGCACGAATGTCCAGCGGGCAGGAATGAGAATTAGGCATTGAGCGGCGAGAGGACGTCGTCGAAAAGGAGTCCCGCTGTTTACAAAGTTGGAGCGTCATCAGGACGCATGATTGCGTTGTTGGAAGATGATATTTGGCTGGCATAAGTTATTGCCGGATGCGAAGACGCGCCGCAGTAACTCACTGTGCAAGCCACACATGTCCGGCTGTGGCCCTTAGCCACGACTTCAGCCACAGCTGCTGCTGCCTAACTAGGTAAATCCTTCAGTTGCTCGACAGGTTTCGCTACTTCAATCTCATGTTTCGTTTCTTTATACACTACGTCGACCATCGCGTGCTAAATATGGGATATAAGTTGTACTCGGCGCGAACTCCTGAAGACCTCCTAGCCAGGTCCGAAGAGCACAACGGTATACAAGTCGTTTCACAGCTGAGCAGAGCAGACTTGGTAGCCCCTGCCAGCAGGTGGACGTCTCGCCACCTGGTTGCCTATCGACTCCTTACCCATCCAAAAACGAATTTCCTCCCGACTTTGGAAACCGACCATAACGAACAGTGCCCGCTTTGCAGAACTGAACAGCCCTGTTCCCAGGAGCTCGATTATGCCAATATCGATGTACTCCTTGGAGAGACCCCACGGGCTCTGTGTACCAAATCCGAGGGCGAGCTTATGCGACTGTCAGGGGGGGCTTTCTGGGCCGCTCTTGCGCGGGCTGCTCACCCCGAAATCGCCGACGAAGCAAAAGCGTACCCTCGGCGCGATAGAAGCCAGGTGGAGCGGCCGGGCTACGTTAATTCGGCGAGTGCAATTCTTGGGTCGTCCTCACCAACTCAACCTTCGTCGTCCGAGTTTGAGGGTGATATGGGCGATCTTGACGAAGATATGCACGAAGAGCGACGGAACAAGCCCGAGGAAGTGACAGTTCACCTTGTGACACGTTTCCTGCAACATACGCTAAGTCTTTGCCTCGTACAGCGCCCTTCTATCGTTATTAAGAGGGAAGAAGTAAGGTTCCGGGTAGAGCGCAAGAAGACTACCGCTTACATCGGGAGTGCGCCTGTCACGGCTGAGGATGATGGAGGCATTTGCCTGATGCGCCAGAATGGGGTTGGGTGGGAGATGGTCTACCAATGCTTAGCAATACTCGAAGCAAAGAGGGCATTCCAACACATCCGTTTCGAGGAGAGGTCGGGAAATTACACCCCTACCGTCTCGAATGCTCACCTAGCTCAATATCTTGGCGAGGCGGTAGTTACATGGAAGGACAACCAGGAATACCTAGCAAATGGGTAAGACGATTTCACTATAGTCCCAGTATAGCCGCTAATAGCAACTCTCTATAGCGTTTTCCTGATTGCAGCAACCAGCACTTTCATACGTTTTATCCACTTCACGTTCGGTCGTGATTATATGGAATATCTCGACGCGCCGGACCAAGAGACCCAAATTGATCTTGCTAATGACGACGAGAGAGATGCGTTCGCCTACATGCATAGCACGGATTGGTTCAACCTTCAGTTGCCAGAAGGGAGACGAATTGCGCTATGCCACATTCTAGCGCTTGTGAGGTGGCATGCAGGCGATGTCGCTCGCCAGGCTGCATCAGGTCTATCCGCAGATGATCATATGGATATTCAGGAATAGGATTCTCTTCTTTGTGTAGCTTTCCACCCCCTCCCCTCCTGGACTGGCGGGACGACTGTACGGGTGAAAAGGCTGGGATGGGGGTTAAGTGGAGACACACCATAATTAAAAGTAGCGAACAGAGCTTGCGATAATGCTTCTCGCAGAATTCCATTCACCTAGGTATACACAGTATTCATCACGTCAGCTAGCAAAATCCAACTTTTTATTTGATAAATTCGTTCAGGTCGGACCGTCGGAGTATAGAGCCAGTTCAAGTATCTTAACTAGGTAGGTACGTAATTAGCTCAACTCATGAGAATTCTTCACCGTTCTGGCAAAAATGGGTCGTCCGTGAAGCCCAGCTTCCCTGTTTCAGTAGTCTCTGTTTCAGTTTCTTTCATCATATAGGAGTCTGCCTAATTAGGCAACTTGATATCATCTACCCTGCTATGACACAGCAAAATGTCTCCTATCAACCTAGTAATAGTTGGGCACTATGCTACCTTTGGTTTACATGCCTGGAATGCTAGCATTAGCTGCAAACCTGATGCACTTTGAATTGCCTCTCCTGTTTTATACGATCTGCTAAGTGTCTGTTAGCTCCGAGCCCGAGGGTGGCTCAGACGTGTAGCGAAACTTTGATCACAGGCATCAAACTGCCCGCGCTAATCGTCGCCACCAGAATGTTCACTGATAAATAAGTGCCGTCCACCCAATCTCTGTTTCTTGAATCTTCTCCATTTCAACCCTCACTTGCTTGCTCCAGCCCGGAGTTCCTCTCATCCCAAGCCACCGTCCCTATTGAACGGAACACCCATTAACTATCATCACACCTTCGTTTAATATACGCAGGATGGATATCAGGACTAGATTTCTCATCCTTTCCGACACACGCTAGGAGGGTGGCCGTCCCGGATCCGCCGGTTGATGTAGCGGTACACTGCGGCGACATCACGGATGAGTCTAAGATGGGCGAATTCCGCACATCGCTGGAGCTTCTTCAAGCTATCAATGCGTCCCTAAAGCTGGTCATTGCCGGAAACCACGACTTTACCCTCGAAACCCACATCTTCAGGAAAATAGTTGCTGGCGTCGACGCATCAATCACCCCGGAGGAGATAAAAGGAGTGTGCGGCGATTTTGGCGATGCCGAGCGGCTCTTTGTCGAAGCATCCCATAACGGTATCGTGTTCCTCAGCGAGGGCATCCACCATTTTAACCTCCAGAATGGGGCCAGCTTGGCGGTGTATACCAGCCCATTCACTCTCTCCAAAGAAGCCGGCGGCGGTTTCCAGTTTAAGCGCGGAGAGTACCACGACTTCACTATCGGCGGTGGTAGGGCGGTCGACGTGGTCCCAAGTGTATACCCATGGGTTACCTCCGTCTATATCCCACGTGAGCATCTAACCCAGGTGCTGCATCTATCCTTGTCTACCTTCCGCCCCTTCCTACACGCACACTCACACGCACACTCACACGCACACTCACGCGCACTCAGCCCAGCCCACCTAAGTCCTTCCTTGCTATCCCTTAGCTGATGTGTGTAGCTACGTCAGGCTCAAGTCATCCTACCTTCTCCAAGATGCCCTCACCCTCGATTCCTTTGACAGCGTGTCCTGATGCTGTGTAGAGTGGCCCTAGGATTCGAAATGCACAGGAACAGACACGTCGACCTTGATATAGCGGAAAATGCGACCGGCCTGTCCACCGTCCATGGTAATCTGGAAGCTATTGAAGGTGGCCTTGATTACCCCAGATTTTATGAATCTGACGGCGATATAGTACTTGTCAGGCACTTTAGCGGGGTCTTGAATGTAGACCCTGTCGCCGGTGAAACATATAGCACTAGGGCGCACCGTTACGTTGCCAATTTTGAAGCATCAATCAGAAGATGAAGAGTGATCCTGTCTTGGAGTTGAATCAGCTTCCCCGCATCGACAGTGTCCTTCTCAGCCACGAGAATCATACTGATGGCCGTTCGATGAGCTCGACCGCCAACTCTTGGACGGCCGTTACGTCTTTACCACTATCGACAGTGTTAAGAATCTTGCCCCTCGGCCCAAGGTCACTGGCTCCAAAGATTGGGAGAAGAGGGGCTCCGGGTTGCCGGAAAATCCTTCCACATCACAGCCACACCATGCAAGCATTCACTCGGCCGCACGTGTTACACCTTCACCGTCCCACCGCAGCCTTTGGGACCGCTTCTTATGGGCAGTAATTCCAGAATTTCAGGTGGAATTTGAACTTGCCCCAGTTATTGCTATGCACGAGGCACATAACACAAAGGGAACCTTGCGTCTTCAGGGCACAAGTAACTAGACCCGAGGCCATGAGTTCCCGCTACTGGTCATGATGTTGTTGTGCCGGTGCGGATTTGACAGCAGTCGCTTGCAGCTTCTCTGACTCTGCTCGCACCGACTACTCCTTGTCTGTCCAGAACCATGTTCAATCAGGAAATGAATCAAGTGCTTAACGCTCTTGCCCAGTGTGGCAGGTCCAGGGACGCCAAGCTTCGCACCTAGAGACCATTGCCGGAACGAAACTTCTCATTTACGATATGACATTGGCCACAAATGTGGGAAGAGTAGCCCACGACGCACAGGGGGTACCTGCCAGTCGTCTGGAGGTTCGTTGCCAAAGACCCATCTCCCGTCAGCCCGAGTTAGTCCTGCCTCTTCTCCATTGACCATCGAGCACGGTTTTTGGTAAGATGTCCGGAGCCAAGTTTGGTGCTAACTTGGGATTCCAGATGTATTACAATTATCGTCGGAATTTCTGTCAGTACCCATTGTCCGGTTCTTATGTTGGGGTGTTTTCCTACTGACCAGGGTCGCAGCTAGCAAGCACTCGTGCACCAGCCTTGCCCCCACTTCAGTAGCTCTGCCTCCGATCAAGCACCAGACACATCCAACCTCTTGGTCCAGTATGGGCTCACCAATGTTGGTGATGATGAGGGACAAAGACAGCTGCTAATGGCATGGTTGCCCCGCTCAAACCTTTCTTGTCTCAGGCCTCTACAAGATGCCGAAGCCCAATGTCACCATCGCCGCACACTGTGTGAAGCGCTCCTTGGGTGCTTCCGCTCGATCACCTGCCTAGTCCGGCCGGAACTCCGCCGCCAGCTAGATCTAGTTGGCAGTGCTGCGAGCACTGCCCACTCCTCCATCTAGAAAACGGAGGACGTGGATGTTGCTGCGCCTCCAGCGTGCTAATTGACATTTGGGAGGGGTCAACGGCCGGCACCCTTGGCTTCAGCTTCGAGTCCGACGGCAAGATCGCGTTCGATGCCCCGCAAGGTTTCCGTGTCAAGGTTAACATCATCGAGATGGGCGCGGGATGCATCGAACGGATCCACGTGACAGAGCCTCTTTTTGATGGCTCTGTCGCGTCCATGCCGGACTTCTTGCTGCTGAGGGCCGCGACGGTGATCGAGCGTGGGGGCGGTGGGGACATTGTGGACTTTAAGTGGCTGTTGGGAGAAGTGGCAAAAAGTAGTCAATTTCCGGCGGTTGACAACGAGGAGCTGGAGTGTCTGGTCAGAGCTATGTCTGGGGAGGCTTGGGTACTTAGTTGTTGCAGCCATTCTTTGGCAGTAACAACGAGGCCGCGGCGTTGGGGCTGTTCGGATATACTTTACTGTATTAAGGTAAGGCCAAGGCCCTGCCCCACACGCCTGGGGGCTCCACACAACTTTCCATTCCCGTTGACCCTTTCAAACGCCAGCCGCGTCCAGTCCGCCTGCCCAAGCCCACCGCACCTCAACAACCTCCACTAATTAGCCCCATGTCTTCGGGGAATTAACGGCCCGCATCGGTTCACCTCCAGCAGCCAGCTACTAGAGGCCATGATCAGGCGAGACGCGGCAGCCAGCAAACGATTTTGAGCTTTGTGTGTTTCGCCCATTTGCGGCCCTTCCCCCACCAAGGCGAGAAGTCACCGAGACCAATGCGCCAGACCGCAGCGCAACCTTGAGCGGGCGCAGCCATGACGGCAAACACGAACCGCTATTCAACCTACACGGCCGCTTCTGCCGGCTCCGACTCCAAGAATGGCGACAAGGCGGAGAAGAAGGACCTGTGGAACTCCATGCTCTACTCGGTGGCCAGCGGGAAGCGGCTGCCAGAGAAGAACATCATCCTCCTCGGCGGCACCGTCGATTCGCAGCGCGAGTTCTTCGAGTCGCTCTCCAACAGCGAGCTTCGTCGCACCCTAGACCGGAACGCCTCGCGCATGCCCCCTGTCGCGAACAGCTTCGCCCTGGGCTACACCTACTACGATGTCCTCGACGCCGACCAGGAAGACACCCTGGCGCGCATCTCCCTCTACACCCTTACGAGCCCCTCGCCCGCATTCGCCTCGCTCCTGCAGCCGCTTCTTACGCCCCAGACGATACCGAACACGCTGATTGTGGTGTTGCTAGACTGGTCCCAGCCATGGAAGTGGATGCGACAGCTGCGGGAATGGATCCTGCTCCTGCGGACGGTGCTGGTCTCGTTGACAGACGAATGCAAGGATGCCATGGAAGAGGTCATGCTCTCGTGGCGAGACAGGGGTCGAGGCGGCGCGAACGGGACAAACCTCGACGGCACGGCTGCCGTTTCCTCGTCAGAGGTTGAGGTTGCCCTACCCCTAGGGCCGGGTGAGTGGGAAGATGCGCTGGGTTTGCCCCTGTGTCTGGTTTGCCAAAATGTGCGTGCCTCGAACTGTTCCTCTCTCCTTCCCGGGACCAGACCACTAAAAGTTGTTACAGGCCGAGAAGATGGAATACCTGGAGAAGACGCAGAGCTGGAAGGAGGAGGAATTCGATGTCGTTCTACAGTTTATGCGAACGGTGCTCCTAAAACGTGAGGCTCCTCTCCAAGGAACGCACCGGCTGAGCTAACGGCCAGACTCCACGCAGATGGTGCATCGCTAATTTACACAACTCCCTCCGTTCCCTCGCAACTGCCTACCCTGATCCATTCGAGCTTGGGCGTTCACTCGCTCCTAAAGAAGCAGCCGCTAAAACACAACGTCATCGACAGAGACAAGATTGTCGTGCCGCCAAACTGGGACTCGTGGGGGAAGATCCGGGTGCTGAGGGAGGGCTTCGACGTCGAGCGTGTCAGCAATGGGTGGTCGATCGATCTCGACCAGCCCTTCCAGCCAGCCCAGCTGAACGGCAATGCAGGGAATGGGGAGGCCAATGGCGACGACCACGACGACGACTACCAGGGCTACGATGAAAATGCGCGGGAAGACCCCGAAGGGTCTGCAGTTGCCTTGTACGAAACGTCGGTGCAAGATCCCACTATGGATGCGCTCCAATTAGCAGGGCGCAACACCCACTCGACCGAGCTCGAAGTCGAAACGACCGACACCCAGACATTCCTCGCCCAGCAGCTCAAGATTCTGGAGGCGTTCAAACAGAAGAATGAAGAGGCGTCGCGCGAGGAGTCGCGCCAGAAGCACAAGAAGCTGGACGAGACGGACCTCGTCAGCGGCGACACGGACCGCACGGCCGAAGCAAAGGTCCTCGAGCACATCGGCCCGGTACAGTTCAACATGGGCGGTATCCAGGTAGATGCCGACGATATGGTACAGCGGCTCAAGGTATGTCCCTCCCCCCCTTCCCTCTCAATGTCCGTCCTCCCTGAATTTCGCGCCTGACTCAACTCTCCTCGCAGGACCGCCAAGCATATGGCTCCGAACCTTCGAGCCCGACCGGGTCCGAGAGCGCCATGGAGACAACTCCGCACATGGACACGGATCATCTCCAGGCCTTCTTCCACGGGCTCATGAACAGGAGAGGGCCATCCGCCAAATAATAACACGGTCCGCAGGGATTTGCTTACCATCATCATGGTCAACCTCGCATCTCCCCTTACCTGGAGTCCGGTGGGACGTCAAGCAATTAGATCACAAGGATGCCACACAATTAGGCCGAAGACCAACCTGTAATTCCCCTTTGTACTTGGCAGCGGACATTGCACGCGAATGGGTGGTTATCCCATTCTTTCGGGTCGAATATGGGGCCAAACTAGTGAGATAGGGGCCGACTGGGGATTGAAGGCTGGGGCTTGGGAAGGGTGTGACTTGTCGCTCCTTAGAGAGGTGGAGGAAACCGGGAGAAGAGAATGTGGACTAGATACCCTTGTGGCGTTGCGAGAAGGTCCGGCTATTGCCATGGGTTACCCCCCGTATATACAGTGCATATCTACTGAGCACTCCCTAGTAAGGGGTTTCACGGTGATCCCTTTCTGTGTGTATGTGGTATACACATCAAGCATGGTCACGTTAAGGATCTAATCTCATGCACGGACTGCTGATTAGGTTCTCCCCTCTCGTCAACGATCTATGACGATCTAGGAGTAGTGTGTACGCTGTCCCATACAGATGTCTTTGTAATTTAAGCCACTGGTTGAAGCGCTTTCTTGAACCAGCGCCAAATTCACCATTTGCATGTATACCTATTGTCTAAAGTAAATGCCATTGCCGAGATGAGAAACATAACTGGTCATGGTTAGGGAGGGGGAGAAGAGATGAAAAAAGTTAACATCTTTCATGATCTTCCCAAAGGTAATGGTGGAGCGAAGCCAAACCGTTGAGCGGCTGATGGCGCGGGATATCTTAAAAAGAGTCTGTTTCGGGTCGCAGTCTTCATGGACGGGATCCGATTGTCATGCTCTCCACCTTGCTCCGCAATTCTTCTGCTGCTCCCTCCACGACCCTTGTCACAGTCTCCCGCTCAGATGATGCTTTATCTGTTTCCCCTGTCTTCTCGACGAGCAGGAGAACTTTGGCCTCCGCTCTTGGAGAGGTATAAAACTCTGTAAGCGCCTTCTCATCGCCTCGCTCAACGGACACCTTCTTGACGCCCAACCGGGCAGTCACCACACTAATGAGCAGGCCGACAAACAACCAGGGATACTGCAAGACCTCGGCCTCGAACGCGTTGATGGTCTCTTTTGCCTGGAGGGTATACGACTCACTGGCTAGGAGGACGCCCAGGCGGAACAGGTTCGACGCCGACACGGCGTTCGTCGAGGGTTGAGCCTTGTCCATACCGCTCTTCAGGCGGAGAATGGTGGGGCTCAGTGTCTCTGATTCCGTTGAGTAGAAGCCGCCAGAGTAGGCATGGCGAGGAGATGGCGCGGGGGTCGATTGGGCCTTGTCTCTAAGCGGGGGGGAGTCATAGAAGAGCTGAGTTTGCGTGTCTAGACCATGGACGATTAGCGCTAGGATGAAACTATGAAGGCGAGGAGAGAATGACGAAATTCAGGGGCTGGAGGGAGAGAAAACAAGATACCTTGTAATTGCTTGGCCCATGTTAGCCACTCTTGTTCAAACGTCGCAGTATAGAGGTCCAAGAGGCCGTCGACTAGAAAGGCGTAGTCATCCGCAAAGGCGAGTGTCTGACTCGGGCCATTCCAGAAGAACCGATGTAGAGTATTGCGCCCGTCGTTGCTCGGACCGGTCCATAGCTTCTCTTTAATAAACGCGGCGGCCTCCTTTGCGGCTTGCAGGTACCTCGCTGACCTCTCCGCGTCGAACAAGCGTATGGCAGCCGCCGTCCTGGACAAAGCAGAGATAACCATGCCATTTACACCAACCACAACCTTCTCGTCCCTAGCCGGGCGGACGCGCTCCTTCTCTCGGTGAGCTCTCAATTTCTCCCGTGCGGTAGAGATGAGGCGCTTAATTTCCCCGGCCGGGACGCCGAACTGTTTCGAGAGCTCGGTCATATCTTTGTTGATGGACAGGACGTTCTGGTTGATGAATTCATCGAACGGGTCCTGGTCCTGAGGCACATTGCCGTCCTCCAGCACATTCCAATATGCAGCAGCCACCGAGCTGGCGTGGTCGCTCGCACCTCCACCGACAACCTGATCAAACTCACGACGGGTCCAAAGGTAGTATGCACCTTCCCGCATATGTCTGTCTCCTTTTCGGTAGAAGGAGTCGGCCGCCTCGCTTGTCACAAACGCTCCCTGGGACTGGCGTATCAACGGGCTCGTGAGATAGTCGGCAAGCTCCAAAACAACATCGGCAAATTCGCCATCCAAGGCTAACCCCTTACCACCTGCTGGCGCGTAGCCCAGCCACGCGTCGAGGAACACGCCCAACAGCAGGGCATTCTCCCCAACCATCTTCTCAAAGTGCGGCATGCTCCAGTCACTAGTTGCGCTGAACCGCATGAAGCCAGCGCCGAGATGGTCCCTTAGGCCGCCGTCTCTGATCCGCCTAAGAGTGCTAATCGCCATCGAAGTGGCATTTGCAACTTCTCTCTCCCCGATGACGTCGCGCACCTCGGAGGGGAAGACCGCAAGCCTAAGCAGGAAAGACAGCCGCGCCGGGTTCGGAAACTTGGGCGTCCCGAATCCGTAATCCACGGGGTCAAACATCTTGGATATCCGGGCCAACGCTTCGTCCAGCTGGTCGAGATCAAGATCACCCGTGTCCACCGGTGGAGTAGGCAGGGCTGTGGCGCCTCCTCCGAACCCGGCGAAGGTGCCCTCTTGCGCAAAATCCTGGAGCTTGTGCAGCATCTCGAAGGCTTCCCTCCGACATCGCTCCTCCTGTTCAACCCAGAACTTGTGGATCTTCTTGGCGATGGCGAGGAAATCGTTGTACGACTCTTCGCCCGTGTTGTCCGCAGCAATCGCGGAGCCGGCAGTGCTGTGATCGGTGCCCGGACCAGGCCAGTAGGTCCCGCCGAAGATGGGGTAGAGGTCAGGGGTCAGGAAGAGATTCAGGGGCCAGCCACCAGTGGCGTTGACAGCCTCGCTGTAGTTTTGGTAGATGGTGTCGAGGTCTGGGCGCTCTTCTCTGTCGACAATGATCGGAATGAAGGCGTTATTCAGGAACGTAGCTAACGAAGGGTTGAGAAAGGAGTCTTGTGTGGTAAGATGGCAGACTGACAGGGGACTTTGGTTAGCCGTCGATGGAAAGTTGTGGTAGTTTCTGGGCACTCACGGTGGTCGGCTAGGAAGCCAATGTGCATGAATATCGGCTTGTTCTCGACAGTGGCTCTCGCCAGAGTTGCTGCGTCAAGCAGCTGCCATGCCACGGGAGTCTGGGCATGGTAACGCACGTAGGGACTGTCACTCTCGCCAGCGCGGTTCCGGAGGCTCTCTGGCGGGGTCGCGTCAGGGCGCTCGGAATGCTCCTGTTCCCGATACTGCTCACGTTGTGTGCTCATCATTGTGGCAGTGGGCATTCCGAAACTGGCGACAAAGTTGGGTTGCGGGTAGCGGTGGCCGCTGATGTTCGGTTAGCTGTGACGTCTAGAGCGAGGTGTAGGTGGGGTGATAAGGGTGGGGTGGCTTGCAAGGCAGCTTTCAAGTGGGTCTTGCAGATCAACCGTCACGGCCCGATGTGGGATCTGACAAGGTTAGTTGCCGGATGCGCTGTATATAGTACAAGTACTGTACTGGATTCAGGTGATTGAGGGGCCCTTCGCCAGATAATGCGGAGGGGATTAATTCGCACGAAAACCCAGTTATTATAAAGCTTAGTCGTTCCATTTCCTTTTCCACCGACTTTCCATCCACGCCCGTTGCCCATCTTAGGCCTATTATCACTATCCGTGAAGCATGAATCTTTTCATTCCCCATGTACGAACAGAGGGTGATTGACAGGGAGCTGCATCAAAATCACAAGAGAGTTTGAATAGTGAGATACGAGCGTGAGGCCGGACCATTTTGGACCACTTTACCACCATGCTCACCAAAGTGATAGAAAGCTAGACTAAACAGTAGATCGTCCTTTAGACTCCAACATTTAGACAAAGAGTGTACAGTAGGCGCACGTGTAGATCTTTTACCCGTTCTCGATAGATACGTTTCTATGGATCCCAAAGCATGGCTTCGTGGCAGTGGGGGTAAAGTCCAATCGGCTTCTCTACACATCTCGATATTATCCCATGTTTTTTCGTTTTCAATCCCCGTTTTGCCTCAACGGACTTAGCTGGTCCCGTAACATTCTTCTGTGTATATAGTTTTTATTTCTAACTCAGGACTCTAAAGCCAGACAGGTCCCCTGTCATACACTGTAGCGAGATCACATGTTCCCCGTCATGTACAGTACCAACACGGACAGAACAGACGGATCGTATAAAATCCTACACGGCATAAGAGATAAAGGATCTGGATCAACGACGGCCAAGTTATATCTATCCCACCCAGCGGATTTGCTCAAACCTCCAGCAGGAGCCGCTTGCCTGAAGGGGAAAGAATCGAAGACTTGGGGAGTTATTTGTACAAAAAACTGGCTTGTCCAAAGAAACAATCGGGCACACGGGCAGAGCCAAAGGGCAATGTCCGGGCCAACGAATCGAAAGCGACGTAAATGCTCCATAATCCTTCGCCATATCCCAGTGAAACTTTTCGTGGATTCCAGAACCTCATGTCGTCGTTGATAAAGAACCTGCCCCGCCATGCAACCCAAACGCAAGGCTGTTGAAGAATCGACGGTATGATATTTCCTAGATACCATGGAAGATGTCGTCGTCGGATATTGCCCGCGTCAGCGTGCAGAAAAGTGAAGAGAACTCGATCTACGCGAGCAAAGGATGCTGTGTACAGATATATACACTACATGAATCGAAATCGCGGCGGCCGCCGTTGTCCGTTGGGTAGAGACCCCCCCTTTTCATCTCACTAGGGATGGCTGCGCAGGGGACCCCGATCTCGCGCTTAGGCAGCGAGAACGGCCATTTGCCCCGACGGCGGCAAGACGTTCTGTGCGTACGCGCCGCCCATGTTGCCTGATTGAAGTGTTAATGAACACAATTACCAAAGCAGACGGTCATCTAGGACATACCGGCAGGGTAATAGTTGCAGACAGTATACCACGACCCCATGCCGCTCATGGTGCCCGGCGGGCAGAAGTGCGTGGCGCAGCCGACTTGCTGGGTGTTCTTCCAAATAAGCTGCGAGTAATGACCCCACGAAGAGAAATTGGACATGTCCGGTGTGGGCTTTCCGTAGTCGCTGGATGGGAAGAGGTTGATCTCGCCGTTGTACCAGCCATTGCTAGCTGCCCGGGCAATCGAGGCTTCAGCGCCAACAGCTTCGGGATTATCCGACGATCCCCACATGGCAAGGTTCTGGCCATAACCGCCACCGCCGATGGAGCTAGAAAATGGTGAGTGTTAAGATCCACCACCTACAACGCAGGAAACTCACGTGTCATGCTTGAAAACACATCTCTCGGCGAGGACTCTCGCAGCATCCGCATGCTTTTCGCTCCACTGGAGGGCAGGTGCGGAGTGATTGGCGCGGTGAACGTTGTGATGGTGAAGTGCCGTGCTAATGTAACCAGATGGTGGCGGCGGCGGCGGCGGCGGCGGCGGGGGAGGGGGAGGAGGGGGAACCGCCGAAGATTTCGGAGGCTCGGGAGCGGCCGACGACTCAACCGGGGGAGGGACTGGCGCAGAAGTCTGTACCGGAATTGGCTCAGTGGTCGGTTGAACGACGGGTTCCGGGACAAAAGTTGAAGACGGCGGCGGCGGCGGCGGCGGCGGAGGAGGAGGAGGAGGAGGAGGAGGAGGCGCAGCCGATGTGGTAGTGACTGCAGAGGTCGTGGTCGGCTTCTTCGGGCGAGGGCCGGGATGACGGAACACGGTGGCAGTTTCACCCTCAGTCACCGTGACCGTGACCCACTCGATCACGATATCCGTCTTGATATAGAGACGACGGTCTTGAAGAATGGGACTGGCGACGGCCAGGACGGCGCCGCAGGCGGCGAGGAACGCCGAAGATTTCATACTGGAAGATGCTCACTTCTGGTACAGTAATTAGTTATTGTCATGAAATGTGGCCATCATGCAGCGGTTCTTAAATCCGTGGCAAGTTAGATCCTGCTGTATTGCTCGATCATTGGGTCATATAGGGAGCGACGACCCAGGAACACCCTAATAACGCGTTGTCCTCGTGTTCATGTGTCGACCCTTTTGCCCAGATCTATGTCTATTGAACAACGCCGCCTTGCAGGATACCGCAATGAGGTCCACGGCTTTTCAGGATCAACCGGATTATATGCACCCTACATGACGGCCGGATGCAGTGTGCGAGAAAGCAAGTCAACAAACGTACCTGCAAATGCCCAAGGCTCGGAGACTTTGGCGAAGATTCTATCCTTTCGGTTGAAAGCCGGGATGTTCAGAGCCAGCTGGAAGGCAGCACTGCTGTGTGACAGCTGTCGGTGGAACTGATGGGAAACGGATGTTGACGATACTTGTCGTCCTTGCCACAACCGGGGTCCACGGGTTGGGGCTGCTTAAACACAGGTGACAGCGCCGCCGTCGAGAAGGCTGAAAGGGCTGAAGGAGTGGAAGTGCGAAAGGAACGCGAAAAGGAATGGATTCGAGACTTCCGGGAAGTTGACAGTTAGGAAGTCGTGGGCCGTTGGAAAAAGGAGTGGACTGAAGTTGAACTTCAAAAGGAAGGGCGGCGAAGAAGGCCAGTCGGGCTGCGAAAAGAACGAGCTCGGAGCTGCGCACCCTAATGTAACGAAGGAACTGGCGGGTGAGGTGAGGTTAATAAATGGAAGGGACTTGGAAGGAGCAAGCGGGGGTAGGTGGGTCTCAATCTGATCCAAACCAAGCACGCCAGATTTTGAGTGGGCACCAAAATCCCAGCGAGTTGGACCTGGTCGTTCGAGCCCCTTCACACTGAGTCCTAATTTTCGCGGAAAGGCAAGTGCGGGGCGTAAGATTAGCAAGGGGCTGGTGTCGCAACGCACGTCACCAGGGTGTTGTCCACCGGCTTTTCCCCACAGTCAAAGATCTAGATTCCGGGACGTCAGGACGTTGACGCTCAGTGAGAGATGCATTCCACGCCGATCTTATGTACGCAGATACCCTCGACAACCGCTCATGGCAGATGGGCAACGAGGGTTGCGCTCGCTAGCGCCGTTATCCAGTGAGTCGTGGTTTCGGCTTTGTCTGTCTAGACCTGGGTGCCTACAGACCATGCTATTGGCTCCAGGACGCGCGAACAACGCCATCCCATGTTTCTGAACGGGCCGCTGTCCGCCCTCGATTCGATACACGCACGCCATTGCGGCGTTAACTATGGGCCCCACTTACCCCTGCGTTCCCGCCCCTGGCAAGTGCATGTCGTCAGCCAGACCAATCGCAAAGCCGTGCCTTGCAGAAGAATGTTTGGGCGCAGAAACCGGGTCACCTTCGTTTTTACCGTTCTTGGTTCAGATTGCACGCATGTTTCTACTTTCTAAATCGTGGGCGATGATTCCACGCCATCAATCAGGAGTGTTTGGCAACTGCGATCTTCATCGTCTGGACGTCTGGCATCATATTTTTGTGACGGCTGGCCTAGTCTTTGAGCCCTTGCTATACGCCCCGAAGAAAACTCCTTACATTCAGGGACCATTTCCCATCTTGGCTTGTATAGCCAAAAACCGGGATTCAATCGGACTCGGCCACCAATAATGCGGCGCGTACCTCGAACTGTACTCTCGAGGTGACTTCTTGTGACAAGGAGACATCTGATTAAATGTAACAAGCTAATCTCTCCATGAACCGCACCTTGCCAATTCATGATCACCACAACCACTGGATTATGTCAGACGAAAGGCGAACTTGGCATATCATCCGATTTCACTCCTATCTGATCGGTGGTGCCAGACACGCACGGTCCACTGGTACTTGTTGCGGGTTGTTCCGAGGCGGATGCCATCATACATCGCTCGTGAGATCTAGAGGTTTAGTTTTCCGAAAATGCGGGTGAGTGCCGCGAGCGGCTAGGCCGGAGGATTGGCTGCCTTGGAGCTACTGTGTAGAAAGCCTACCTGATACATTTTGCTGGATTGTAGGCGCGATACGAAGATGTGCCAGGAGAGCAGGCATATCATCCGGACTACCATCAAAGGTTCTGTAAAGAGCTACTTGAAGCGGGCCCTTCTGGGTGGGATTGTCCACCGTCCATGTGCAATGCATTATTGCGCAACTGTCTGGCCCGCATACTGCGGGATGCGACATCTCGACCAGCATGCTGGGCGAGACTGAAGGATACACTCTTCACCCCACCGTGGACTTTTTGAGCTGTGGATCTCTCCAAGTCGCAAAACCGCCAATAGGAGCTCACAGCGCCGTTCTGAAACGCCGCTAAGATGGAATGGAGTCATGCCAAATTGTTTTTCGCTTGGCAGTCTGGCCTTTTGCGTGACCCGATCCTTCATTATTTAGCAAACTACGGACGTACGCAGTACACAGTACCACAGCAGTTGTTTATTATTAACCCCGAGCAAGTATTGATTTTTTTTATTTGTTTATTTATTTTTTTTTTTAAAAAAAACGGCCAGTTATGCCCGTGCCTCACCCCTCCCAAAATTTACGGTTACAAACCCCTTCTCGGCGTCATTCTAATTATTAGTACACACAAGAACAGCACCGAAATCTTGCTCACGTCAGTGAACCGAATCGAAGATGTCTGAAGGCTAACTATGGCACCAGCGCGAGTTGGGAAAGCTCCATCTGAAACTCCATTTTTATTCCTCTTCTGCCCTAGGTCGCGGTACGGGCCACGATTAAAGTATTTAGGATCCTCGGTGTGACGAGGGTATTGAAGGGATTTGATCGTGGAAATACAGATCACACTACCTCTGCCTTGTCTCACTTCCTCCGGATTACCTATTCCGAGTGGACCGAATCTGGCAAAATGGTCTTGAAAGAAGGCCGTGCAATTAAGCGTCGATTTGGTGCTGATCGAGAAGATCCATTCCCGATCCCGCCACCTGAGCTTTGCCATGCCAAGCCCCCACAAACCTTAAGGCGACCTCGCCGATCATCTGCCCCCCGAGCAAGAAACATGTCTCATTTTAAATGTCTCCAATGACAGCCGCCGACCTCATTTTCGTGCAAACGAAAACAACGCAAACATCTTTTCAGGATTCGGAAGCCACAAACAAAAAGGGTGTTCCGACGACCCAAGACAAGATCACGCTCATTGGTCCCCGCAGCATCCGATTACAAACGGGCCAAAAGTTAGGCCAGCCCCGCCCCTGCCTCTCAAGCCCCTGGTTATTCTCATGATCTCAACATAGGACGGGTTTGTCTTGACGCGGCCAAGTCCTATCACCTAGAGGCTAGGCCGCTAGCCGGCTGATGTCGAACTGCCGGTAAACGATCCCCTACCTTATAGTCACTTTGTCGATTGCACCTGGTTCTGTGCAAGAATGCAGCGTGTGTATTGGGATGATATAGAGGATGGGTTAAGCCTCGTGTAGCGCATTACTGTATGCAAAAAGTGGGGGCCGTTAAGGTGATGCTCCAGTTCCACGTTGTCGCGGCCCCCGAGGGACAACGAAGGATTCAGGATTGGGAACCGGTGGCGATCGGACATTCGTTGCAATGCAGCCCCCAGTCGAGACCGGGGATCCGTTTGCGAATCAAGTTGGCATTTTTTTTTTGTCATACACCGTAACACTCTCGATCGAGTACCGTAGTCCGGCACCATGCAGCTTGATTCCGTTGGTTTGTGTTCGCCGCGTGCTGCAGCACTCCGGGTCTCTACATCACCACGCGTGCTGTGCGCGGCGAACGCGCCACTGTTACCGCCGTCCCACGCGCATAAACAGTGCTATCGGTGCTTGGCTTATGCATAGTTAGGAGGAGGATATGTAGATCCTGTGCACTCCGGAGCGAACGTCACTGTTTGGTTCCCTACGCTCCATGAAGCGATGCTCAACGATCCTATGGGACGGAGAATGGGCAGGCATTGTGGGTTGTTGCCGGATACAGAATCAACTCTCCTTCGGTACACTCATTACGAAAGAAGACCCACTCACATTGGTAACTGGTGCGGGTTTTTATGATATCGAATCCAAGGTTTGATGCCCTGGCGCCATGGCATCAAGGCGTCGGTCGCTGCTGGTTCTGCGTCACCATGATTAACACCCTTAAAATTCCTCTCTCACCAGCATGGGAGGTGTGGCTTCTATACATGCGCCGTGTAACCGCCGGAACGTGTATCTCAGTTGTCAAACCCCCGCATAATCACGGCCGGACATGGGTGGTAGCATGGAACCATGACACACCGCATCGCCTGTCCGAAGCATCACGACTTATATCGTCCCAGAAGCACACCCGCAGATGCTTTATGATGAAGCTGGGAGGTTTGATACACCTACCGTCTGCTGTTTGTAAGAGAGTCTTTGTGTACATAGCCGTAGGCGTCTTTTGCCGCAGCGCATCCGCGTTTCTAACTACGAGCTAGGTTGAATGGGACTCCTGTTTCATCTATAGGCCCAGTGTTGATGATTCCCTGTGTAAGTAATGTGGGCACAGACCCATAAGATTGTCCCTTCACCGGTGACTGAAGGCAAGCAAGTGTAACTGGGTCATCAGGATGGATATGGACCGTGTCCTCTGTGCACCCTGCTCGTAAGAATAGTGACTTTACATTGGGCCCCGCGCATTGGAAGGCTATGGTTACCATAACACGGTCGACGGAGTAGAGAGCTCGAGGGTTGTCGCTTTTGTTCTTTGAAAGGAAATCGACACTGAATCGCCGGACGGGCCGGTCTATCTCTCTTTAAGCCCCTATGTACAAACTCTGGTACGGTACTGCCGGCTCGCAAAACTTTCGGTACTGTCTGGGAAATGAATAATGTATCACCCAGGACGAGAATAACCACCGCCGTACTCTCAGGACGACTTTGCACCCTCGGTCTTCTCCGGGATGAACGGCTTCTCCCAGGGGGGAATCGAGCTGTGGGAGAAGATCTGCTTCGTCCTTAGGTGTACCGGAGTCGATTTCTCGGGCTGGTCGGGGATGACCTTTTCGAGTTTCTGCGAGTAGAGAAAGTTAATGGGGAGTGCACCAAGGCGAGCAAGTGGAGGCAATGACGTACCAGGTTCTCGTAGACGCACTTGTTGAGCTTCCACTCAGCCGGCCGGCACTGCCATAGCTGCTGGTTGTTGTTCTCAAGACATTGCCAATGCGTACGGAACTGCTCGAGACAGGATTTGTTGATGTCCTCGAGACTGGAGAGCAGAACAGTCAGCATCTGAACAACCAAGTCGAGCCACCAATGCTCCTGCCGCCCGCCTCCACCTCGCTCCAATAGATCGGAGATGTTAAGCATGGGGAATTGACTACAGCGGACCACATACACACTCCGAGCGCATCTGGTGACCCGCCGCCCCTCCTTCAAACATTCGAACTCGCCCTTGCCGGGATTCTGTGTCTTGCATTGCATGTAATCGTCATTGTAGTCTCTGCATCGTGCGCCAATGAAGAAGGAGGCCGAGAGAAGAGGGGCAGAGCTGGAGCCGATCTCCTTGACCTTCGGAATCGAGTCCGGTAGCGGCGTGGTGTCGAGGAGGACGTGCTGGTTGAAGCTGTTGTCCGGTCAGCAAAACCCGGGTACAAGCTGGCCAGTCGGGCCAATTGATTTCCCAGAGGCATGCGTGGACTCGAGGAGCACTTACACCGGCTTCCGCGCTGCCATCTTGATTGTGTTGGCAAGCCTGACTTGCAATGCGAAACTGTGCGTTGTTTGGAGCTGGTGATGCTTTCCAGCCTGTGAGGTTCAGGTTCGTGACTTGTGGGTCCATGTGAGTAAGCTGCGATTGGCTGGGGACCGTCTGACGCTCGAGCCATCACGACTGGCTCCGACGCGCCTTGGCTCGCAGTGGAACCCATTTCTGCCAAAAGGCTCAGTCCAAAACTGGTTGTGCACGACATATCTCAGCGACGAGTACGAAGTAAACGGCGCTGATAGTGTCATCAATAATCGCTAACCACCGTCAGCCTTGTATTTCATATTATTTGTTGCGCCGAACGCAAAGCCTTACTCAAAATCTTGGCTTTCCATCGCTTTCTGGCTTCTTTCCGCGACCATTGCAGGCTCTCGCCAGCCGTTGTTTTTATCCTCGACCATAACCGACTCTCCCGCGTCTCTACGCGGCGCTTCGTCCAGAACTACAACGTTGTAATGTTTTCGACAATAACACGGCCCGCAGGGCAATCTGTTTTTGGCGGAGGCGGGAGCAGCCTGTTCGGCCAACCATCCAATGTAAGTTCTCCGTTGTCTGCGGCTTTGATGAGCAGTGCTAATGTAAAACATCCAGCCGCAGCAACAACAGCAACAGCAACAGCAGCAACAACAACAACAACAACCTGCTGGCCAAGCGCAACCCAATCCGCAGCTAGCTGGCTCATTATGGCAACCAGGTAGCCATACAAGTTGTATGTTTGGCGCCAAGCCCGCACTCCATCAACCCTAGCGATGCTCTTTGCTAATCTCCTCATTTTACCGCACGCGCCAGACCAGAAGCCCATTCCTGAGCAGATCAAGATAATCACGGAAAAATGGGACCCGACGAATCCAAACTGCGCCTTTAAAACGTATCTCTACAACAAAGTCGATGAGCACACTGTACCGCTCTACGGGCCCGGGCCCAACGAGGATCCGAAGGAGTGGGAGGAAGCACTGCAGCACAAGCCTGCGCCAAACTACATTCCGGTGCTCTGCGCTGGCTTCCCGTCGATTGTTGCGCGCCTAATGCTGCAGCGACGGGTCATTACCGAGTTCAACAACAAGCTGCACGCCATCAACTCCAGCCTGGATGCAATCCTCTCACGTCACGACCTCGAACACACGGTACGGGCGTTGAACGCGCGGAGGAGACATGCCGAGCTGAGCAAGCGCTGCCTCATCCTTGCTTCAAGGGTGCAGGTGCTTCGCAACAGGGGTTATGCGCTGAGCGGCGACGAGGACGAGCTCAAGCAGAAGTTGCAGAGGATCGACAAGAGTATTCAGGATCCGGCGCTGAGCGCGCGGTTGGAAGAGCTGTGGAGCCGGCTCATCATCCTGAGGGGATATGCCGCCAACCTGAAGGACGAAATCAACAAACCTGGTTTTAGCGAGGGCGATGGTTTGGGTGAGGAGATTGAGGCCAAGGCGAAAAAGGTCAGTGGAAACCCTATTCTGGGATAATTGACGGTAGCAATACTAACAATGGCATGAAGATCCTCGAGGACTACGATAAGCAACTCCAGCATCTCAAGAAGCAGGTTGAGGAGGCCAAGAAGGACTTCGAGGACTGGGAAAAGCAGCACAACCCAACACCAGCACTGAAACCGGCAACGGCAGCCCAATAGCGAGGAGCGGTCCGTAAACGGAGCCTCCCTCAAGAGAGAGATACCCAGGAGCATGGAAGGGAAGACTGCTGTTGTGCAACTCTGGCCGAGGGAGTGAGAGGCCTGACCACAGAGTCGAGTCAACCTCATAGAGAAAAGCGCGCGAGAATCTGAAACGAGACGAGCACAACAAGCGATTGCGTCGTCTGTTAGCGTGGAGAATCACGGGCCTGGATACCTTGCGCGCCGAAGAGCTGTTTGTATTTGTATTATCGCCTAGTGGCTGATGGTCGCTTGCTGTATTGGGACCATGAGTTCCGTGCTATTATCTGACCCCTAGACCCAAGTGTCTGATGTTCTGAGTATGATGTCTATGAGAATGACGCCGCCCGCCCGTCGGCGACGAAACGCGGATGCCCTTGCAAAGCCGCTGTAATTGTACATTGAGTGGAAATATGTTGGCGTAGAAGTCGACCTTGGCCCGTAATCATGTGTCAAGGAGCCAAATCCTTCCACTCTTCCGTCCCAAGCCCCGCCGATCTGTCGAATAATACTGCAGGGAGTTGAAGCCGTTTTTGGGATACGATATAACCTCGGAGTTGGAGTAGCCGTACATCTTGTTACATGTATGGTGTAGTGGGTTGCCATTGATTAGAAGATCTTGCAGACGGCGTCAATGACGAAGGGGGCTGTTGATTTGGCGCCGCGCGTTAGAGTTTGTGGCTGTTGAAGGGAAAGCGAGAAGATGGCCTACACAGGTAGAGCGCCGCGGCGGCCGCGACGACGCGCTGGAGGGTGAAGGTCGCCTCAGCCTCGGCGGCACGGAGCTCCTCCGGTGAGGGCTGCGGTGGTTGAACTGCAGCGGGGTGGAGGTTAGGTTTGCATATTTCCGTTGTGGGCCAACTGAATGAACCTACAGCCTCCAAACATCTTGCTGTCTTGCTGCTATGCGTGTAAATAAACTTGGGTCCGGAGGAATGAGTTTCGCGGTGCCGCTGTCTCGGATGCTACGTCGCGATTGTGGATGTTGGAAGGTTTGGATGCGGTCAAAGGCGGTGGAACAAGGCATGGAAATTTTTTGGGCCATCTCCAGGGATTAGTGACGCCATACCTGGAAAGGGAAGGCTTGGGCGCACGAGGTCCCCAAGGCCCGTGCAGCGGGCCGTTTTGCAAGCGCAGGGATGTGGAAGTTTGGCCCTATCAAGGATAGATAGGAGGTTCATGGCCCCACAAAGCTATGGCTCAGGTATTTCCATATGACGTCGAACTGAACTCTTTGCCGTTTGTGCAGAGTAGAAAATAAACAAAATGAGAATTTAAAAAAAATATATATAATAATTAGACGAAAACCCCGCTTTTGTTTGCCACTCAAATCATGTATGTGGAATGAACGTACCACAACCTCGCCGATGTGTCGGCGTTGTCTGGTGCAGACGTCTCGGGAGCGCCCACGTGCCTATCGGAGCGCGAGCGCGAGCGCGAGGGATGCAGCCACCAACATGGACACGGGCCTGCAGCAGGGCTCCCTGAGTCCAGACCGGCCCGAGAATACCCGATATCACTTATCTACAGAACGAGGCATGCCCCGAGGCCACCGATAGCGGTGGGTGGTTTTATGTGTCTGCTGACTTCCCTCGATGTGCTGTCGCTGGTCAAGTCCGTGGCCATCCCCGACTTCTGTTCTGGCATATTTTTGTTGGATCAGGAAGCGCAGATCCGGGTCAATTGGCGACTATAGCCCAGGCGGTTTTCGGATTTCTGACGTCAATCTTTACTGGCTGCTGCCACCCTCTCACTTTTAACTCTTCCGCCGGCATCGTCGTGGCGTGAAGGACAGGCCAGTTCCTCTCTCCTGAGGGATTGCTTGCATCCCTTTGGACTTTCTCCGATTCTTCTCTCAGCATTGTTCCGACGGGTCAACTCTCGGATCCGCTGATCGACTGACTACTAAGTACGGCTCGACTCCCTGTGACCTCGGCGACAATGGCTGTCTCGCGGCAGATTGGCCGCCTTGGCCACAGCATAGGGGCTTCAATTCTCGTGTCCCGGGCTGCTGCCGCGCCGCTTCGGCGGCCTTGGATTTACACAGCATGTTCCCGTGCCACTTCAGTTCGGTGGGAAAGTTCGGCTGTCGGAGCCCGGGAGACGGCCCCGGAGACGACTCTAGGTACGGCTCGGGAGACCGACATGGAGCCGCTGCTGCGCTCCCCCTCTCTCCGGCTGCCGGGCCTGTATCCAAATCACGAAAATTTCGTCAAGCGGCACATTGGTCCCGACGACGAGAGCACGCAGCAGATGCTCAAGGCTCTCTCTCCTCCAGCTGAGTCGCTTGACAAATTTATCGAGCAGGTCATCCCTGCAGATATCCTGTCATCTCGTGAGCTTTTCCCTCACCATCGCCACACCTCCCCCACGGGCACCAGCAAAGAAGGCATCCAGGAATGGGAAGTTATGGCTCTCGGAAAGGCTGCGGCCGATAGGAACCAGTTCCATAGGAAGAATTTCATCGGAGCGGGTTACTACGGTACAAACACCCCCGAGGTCATCAAGCGTAATGTGCTCGAGAACCCTGCCTGGTACACCAGCTACACACCGTATCAGGCCGAGATTAGCCAAGGCCGTCTCGAGTCACTCCTGAACTTCCAAACTATGGTTTCCGATCTGACAGGCCTTCCTATCTCAAACGCTAGCCTCTTGGACGAAGGCACCGCCGCCGCCGAAGCCATGACTGTCTCGCTGAACGCCCTTCCGTCGTCAAGAGCTAAGCGGCCAGGAAGGACGTACCTTGTCGACAAGCATGTCCATCCGCAGACGCTTAATGTCTTGCGCAGCCGCGCCGAAGGATTCGGAATCAATGTCCGAGCCGTGGATCTGTCCGGATCCGACTTCTCTGAACTAGAGGCTGTAGGCGATGACCTGGTTGGTGTTCTCGTCCAGTACCCCAATACATACGGCGGCGTCTGTGACTTTAGAGCCCTTTCCGATGCCGTGCACAAACGAGGTGCCCTACTTAGCGCCGCCACCGACCTGTTGGCTCTCACGCTCCTCACGCCACCTGGGGAGTGGGGGGCAGACATTGCCTTTGGAAACTCTCAAAGGTTCGGTGTTCCTCTCGGATTCGGCGGCCCACACGCTGCCTTTTTCGCCGTCCAGGAGAAGCACAAGAGGAAGATGCCCGGCCGTCTCATTGGGGTATCAAAAGACCGACTCGGCGGCCAAGCCCTCAGGCTTTCGCTCCAGACGCGAGAGCAGCACATCAGGAGAGAAAAGGCAACAAGTAACGTCTGCACTGCGCAAGCATTGCTCGCCAATATGAGCGCCCTTTACGCCGTGTATCACGGCCCTGATGGGCTCAAAGCGATCGCTGAGAGATGCAGCCTTGGCGCGAGAGTTGGTCAAGCAGCGGCCCGGTACTTTGGATTTGACGCTGGTTCCCAGCCAGCTGTGTTCGACACATTTTCCATCTCTTGCCCAGGGAAGGCTCAGGAAATCTGGTCACTTGCGAGAGATTTATCCTTGAATGTTAGGATTGACGGACACGATAGGATTGTGATTAGTCTCGATGAGACGACCGAGGAGTCCGACCTGGTACGCCTCGTCAAGCTGTTCGCCAAATCCGGCCCCAACGGACACCTGCAACCCCAAACAGACGATAAATATACTGAACTACTCCAGCGACTTTTGCAAGAACAGCAGTCCGCTTTGCAGTCTGGCGGCCGGTTGTGGCATGTTCCCGAAGAGTTGCGGAGGCAGTCTCCTTACTTGACACACCCCGTCTTCAACACACATCATTCGGAGACAGAACTGCTCCGGTACATGCACCACCTCCAGTCCAAAGATTTGTCTCTAGTGCACTCTATGATACCTCTCGGGTCCTGCACTATGAAGCTTAACAGCAGCGCCGAGATGGCTCTCATCACGCACCCCGGCTTCTCCAACGTCCACCCACATGCGCCCGTGCAAGACACACAGGGATACCAGCTTATTATCCAGTCGTTAGAGGACCAACTAATGAAGATCACCGCCATGGACGGTGTTTCCCTGCAACCAAACTCCGGGGCCCAGGGCGAGTTTGCCGGCTTGCGTGCCATCCGAAAGTTCCACGAGAGCAACGGCGAGTCCCAGCGCGACATTTGTCTAATCCCGGTCTCGGCCCACGGCACCAACCCGGCGTCTGCGTCCATGGCAGGCATGCGCGTCGTCCCTGTCAAGTGCGACACCAAGACGGGTAACCTAGACCTGGCTGACCTGGAGGCCAAGTGCGCGCAGCACTCGAGCCAAATAGCCGCCATGATGATTACGTATCCGAGCACCTTTGGCGTGTTTGAGCCCGCAATTAAGAAGGTCTGCGAGATTGTGCACTCGCATGGCGGGCAGGTGTACATGGACGGCGCGAACATGAACGCCCAGATTGGCCTCTGTTCACCGGGCGAGATCGGTGCCGATGTGTGCCACTTGAACCTGCACAAGACGTTCTGCATTCCGCACGGTGGTGGCGGCCCCGGAGTTGGCCCTATCTGCGTCAAGAAGCATCTAATTGAGCACCTTCCGACCAAGGACGTGAAGAACACGGAAGACCCCAATCACCCGGTCAGCAGCGCGTCGTATGGCAGTGCCAGCATCCTTCCAATCAGCTGGGCATATAACGCCATGATGGGTAAGCTAAGACCACCAGTAGACTCGTCTGTGAACAGAATCTGACACTTCCCGGCAGGCGGCGACGGCCTCAAGAAGGCTACCAAGATCACTCTGCTGAACGCCAACTACCTCCTCAGCCAGCTCAAACCTCACTACCCGATCCTGTACACCAATGAACACGGCCGTTGCGCGCACGAGTTCATTCTGGACGTTAGGCCGTTCCACGATAGCGCCGGTATCGAAGCCATTGACATTGCCAAGCGGTTGCAGGACTACGGCTTCCACGCGCCCACCATGAGTTGGCCCGTGGCCAACACGCTCATGATCGAGCCGACCGAGTCCGAGTCCAAAGAGGAGCTGGACCGCTTCGTCGAAGCGCTGGTCAGCATCCGGCAAGAGATCCGCGAGATCGAAGAGGGCAAGGCGCCACGTCAGGGCAACGTGCTGAAGATGGCACCACACCCCATAGCCGATATTATCTCCGGTGACGGCGAGAGTGGGGCCAAGTGGGACAGACCATACACGCGTGAGAAGGCTGCTTACCCGCTGCCGTGGCTGAAGGAGAAGAAGTTCTGGCCTAGCGTTGCCAGGGTGGACGACAGTGAGTTTCTCTAAGCGGCTAGTTGATGAACATGGACTAACCGTTATCGCAGCATACGGTGATTTGAACCTCTTCTGCACCTGTCCTCCAATCGAAGACACCACGGGCGGGAACCTGTCGTCCGTTCAGGAGGTTTGAGAAACGTTTAGGTTTGCTGGCCGAGGGCAGTCATGCAAGGCGTACATGGGATTCATCTCGGGAAAAAAAGGATTTCTTCAACAAGGTTCAACAGCCCATATACCCAGCATCAGATGTCGAGTTTTCAACCATAGGGATGACGGAGTACCATTGGCGGTTTCTTTTCAACAAACGATAGATGTAGACCAGCCGTGCCATTTTCAGCGGGCAGAGTTCAACATTGAGGGTTCGAAGCTATAGCATAATCACGTGGAGTTTTTCGTTCGATGGTTACTGGAACATCTATCCCTTGATAGTGTGGGAAGTATTGCCGCAGGTGTCAAGACGCAAAGTGTTAGTAGAGCAATGGAGGACCATGATTGACTTTGTTTTATTTATTCCGTCATAGGAACCCAATAACAAACGCCGGCCGCATGCAACCCCTTCTCTATACGCTCTTCCTCCTACAGTGACGCCGCAATCAGGTCACGCCTCAAAAACCAAAACGATGGCATCATCGCCTGCAGTGACAACCCTCTCCCCGGTCTCCCCCTGCACGAACCCCATCACGCCCCCTCCCTCCCCGCCCCCTCTATGGCCCCTCCACTCCTTCACTAGCCCGGTCCCTGCGCTGGTCCCCACAACCTGCTGGCTGGCCGTCGCGCCGCGCAGGTCCCACCTCCTGACAACGCCGTCCAAGCCGCACGATGTCAGCAGCCAGCCGCCAGCGGGGCCGGAAGCGGAGCGCACAAAGTCGACCTTGACGACAGACTCGCCGTCGTGGGCGCCGCGCAGGTGGCGGCGGAGGGCGAAGGAGCGGGCCGTGTCGAAGACAGCGACAGAGCCATCCACCGAGCCCGCGGCGAGCAGCGGGGCCGAGGGGGAGAAGGCCAGCGACTCGACGGATTCCTGCTGCACGGCGAGCGACGCAAGGATGGTCCCGGCCTGGGTCGACGGTTCGGCGGCGCGGCGGGCGCCGGCGCCCCCGCCGCGCGATTGTTGTTGGGATTGTTGTTGTGGGGACAACCGCGGGATCCCCACGATCCTGATCGCGCCGCCTGCTCCCCCCACAGCCAGGAGCCCCCCCGATGGGGAGACGGCTACCGAATAGAGCCCGCCCTCGACGGCGAAGCGCTGGTCGGCATCGGTCAGGGAGACGACGGTCTGACCGTTGTCTGTGACGAGAGACTTTGCGGCGGCGAGGCCGAAGACGTCAAAGACGTGCAGCGAGGCGTCCTCGCTGACCGTCGCGAGGAGGGCGCCGTCGGGGGACCAGGCGCCGGCTGTGCACGGCCCGGTGTGGAGGAAGTAGGACTGGACGATTTGGATCGGGTTGGACGGGTCGGCAGCGTCGATGGTGAGCACCCAGACGGAGCCGTCTGATGCGCCGAGGGCGAGCGTGTTGGGGTAGTCGGTCGCCGGGCAAGGGGCCAGCCAGTTGATCTCTTCGGTTTCTTGGGATTCGGCGAGGAATTTGAATTGGGCGGATGCTCCGGCGTTGGAGACTGCAACCGAGTAGGCGCGTAGCCTCCCATCCATGCCGGCGCTGACGAGGAACTCTCCGCGTGGGAGAGTGAAGGCTAACGCATTAATGCTGTCGGTGTGGCCCTCGATGGCGAACAGGGCCTGGAGTTCGGTCGTCTGCTGGGTATTACTAGCCGCCGACGGGTCGGAGTTATAGCTCGGTGGGAGGACGGGACGCGAGGCAGCGGAAGAGGTGTCAATGACGTAGCCCTTACCCGGCGCATCGTCGGCATCACCCTCTGAACCGCCCGTCGCGACAAGGTTGGGATATAGCGGGTGCTGTGCGATCGCGAACACCGAGTCCTTGTGGCCGTCGAAATATGCGATGCTGTCGTTTTGCAAGAGAATCTCCTCACCCTCGTCGTCTGACTCCATCGGCACGTCGCCGTCGTCATCGCCTCCCTCGAGGATTTCCTGGACGTCGTCCTCGGCGAGCATCTCGGGGCCTGCATCATCGTCTTCGGCGGGGTTGTTGTGGTGGGAGCTGGGGTCTGGCATTTTGTAGGTGGGCGTTGAAAGTCGGGGGGGATATCGCTAGATGAGAGGAGGAGGAGGAGGAGGATGGATAGAGGACGGATGGATGGGAGAGCAAGCGGCTCTCGAGGCGTCTTGCACTTGTAAGTGGGATGCGATGGCGGGGTGAATATTAATTCGATGCACGATAAAATTTCCCCCGCTTTCCTTATCCTGCTTGATAAGCAACCCCAACTTCCCATAACTAGCGGGGTTCCAATCGGTTCTACGGGGCGCAAGCGGGCGATGATCGGTAATCTCGGAGACAAGGCCGCTGAATAATAAGGGTCCGATTTGTTTAACAAATAAGTGCTGATACCTACTCTGAAACTGAAATAAATGATCAAGAGTGTAATATGCTCAAAAATTAAGCCTCGTCCGTCCTAGAATCATTACCGGACCTCGCCATGCTTTCCAAGAAAGAGACAGTCGAACTCGCTTCTCCACAAACAGAACCTCAAACCTACGCAGATTAAATAACAGGCTCTTTAAAGATACCTTCTCAAAACAGATGAAACTAACGTTCCACCAAATAATCTTCCATCTAATCCCACCATCACCATCACCGTCGCTCCTCACCTAGCAGTCCTGTCGAACCGGCACCTCCTGGCACGATTGCGGGCCAGGGTGGGGGTTCGTGCATAGGGTATCGCAGTTGATGCCGGGCTCGACGAACACCCTGTACTCCTGGCCCGGGTAGTCGAGCCTGAACTGGCGCGGGTCGCTGGGGAGGAGGCCGGTGGCGCGGTAGCCGGCGCGGCAAGCACAGTAGAACTTGTTACCTGGGGCCGAGATGCACGATGTGGTGATGGTGCACTTGTTGTAGAAGGGGTTGGGGTTGCACACGGCGCACTGCGTCGGCACCACCGTCGTCTTCTTCTTGCAGTTGGCATCGCAGTCGGACCACTCCTTGCCGTTGTTGGCGGCGCCGTCGTCGCACTCCTCACCCGCGCCGGCGTCGACTCGAGCATCTCCGCAGACGGGGGCGTGGCAGGGCTTGTTCTTTTGGTGACCGTTGTCGTGCTCGCACCACTTCTTGCAGTCCTTGGTGCACATGCTGCCCGGCTGGCCGTTGAGGTAGCCCATGTCGCACTCCTCGTCGGGGTACTCGGGGATGCCGTTACCGCAGACGGGCGGGCGGGGCTTGCCGCACTCCTCCTTGAGTTTGCACTCCTTTGTGCACTTGCTCGCAGGCGTGCCGTTGAGATCGCCGTCGTCGCACTCCTCGGGCCACTCGGTCACACCGTTGCCGCATTCGCACTTGGCCCAGCGGCACTCGCTGGTGCAGCGCCAGCCCTCCTTGCCGTTCTTGTCGCCATCGTCGCATTCCTCGCCGGGCTGGACGATGCCGTCGCCGCACTCACCACAGGGCTCATTGACGGTGGTGCAATTCGCTGAGCAGGCAGCACCGGGGGACCCGTTGACTTGCCAGCCGAGATCGCACTGCTCGTGGGGTCCGTCGACGATGCCGTCACCGCAGTAGCTGCAACGCTTGCAGTCCTTAGAGCAGCCGCTGTTGTAGACGCCGTTGTATTGGCCCGCGTCACACTCCTCGCCGGGTTCGATGATGCCGTTGCCGCAGACGCTATCGGGGATCTTCTTGCAATCCTTGGAACAGCCGGAGCCGGGCTTGCCGTTGTCGACACCCTCGTCGCACTCCTCGCCTTCTTCAACCTTGCCGTTACCACACTCGCGGACGGAGATCTTCTTGCAGTGCTTGGAGCAACCCGAGCCAGGCTTGCCGTTGTTGACGCCTTCGTCACACTCCTCGCCTTCTTCAACCTTGCCGTTACCACACTCGCGGACGGAGATCTTCTTGCAGTGCTTGGAGCAACCCGAGTCAGGCTTGCCATTGTCGACGCCTTCGTCACACTCCTCGCCTTCTTCAACCTTGCCGTTACCACACTCGCGGACGGAGATCTTCTTGCAGTGCTTGGAGCAACCCGAGTCAGGCTTGCCATTGTCGACGCCTTCGTCACACTCCTCGCCTTCTTCAACCTTGCCGTTACCACACTCGCGGACGGAGATCTTCTTGCAGTGCTTGGAGCAACCCGAGCCAGGCTTGCCGTTGTTGACGCCTTCGTCACACTCCTCGCCTTCTTCGACCTTGCCGTTACCGCATTCTTGAGTTGGGATCTTCTTGCAGTGCTTGGAGCACCCCGAGCCAGGTTTGCCATTGTTCACGCCTTCATCGCATTCTTCGTCCTCTTCGACCTTGCCGTTACCGCACTCGCGGACGGGAGTTTTCTTGCAGTCCTTGGAGCAGCCAGACCCGGCCTTGCCATTCTGATTGCCGAGGTCGCACTCCTCGCCAGGTTCAGGAATTCCGTTCCCACATACAGGAACCTTCTTGCAGTCCTTAGAGCAGCCCGAGCCCTTTTTGCCGTTGTTGTCTCCCTCGTCGCATTCTTCGCCGTCTTCAACGATACTATTGCCGCATTCGCAGACGGGGATTTTCTTGCAGTCCTTGGAGCAGCCGGAACCGGGTTTGCCGTTATCCTTGCCGAGATCGCACTCCTCTCCTGGCTCAGGGTTACCGTTCCCGCACACGGGGATCTTCTTGCAGTCCTTAGAACAGCCCGAACCCTCTTTGCCGTTGTTATCTCCCTCATCGCACTCCTCGGGATACTGTACCTTGCCGTCGCCGCAGCAGGGCACCTTCTTGCACTCCTTGGAGCAACCGGAGCCAGGCAGGCCGTTCTTGTCGCCTTCATCGCACTCCTCGCCGTCTTGGACTTCGCCGTCGCCGCAGAAGGAAACCTTTGTGCAGGTATCAGAGCAGCCGGAGCCGGGCTTGCCGTTTTGGTCGCCTTTATCGCACTCCTCAGGAGGCTGAACCTTGCCGTCACCGCAGCAGGGGACAATCTTGCAGTCCTTGGAGCATCCGCTGTTGGGTTCGCCGTTTCTAGGGCCGAGATCGCACTGCTCGTCGCCCTGGACCTTGCCATCACCGCAGTAGGGAGCTACCGTACACTTCTCGGAACACCCCGAGCCGGGCTTGCCATTTTTGTCGCCCTCGTCGCATTCCTCAGGAGACTGGACTATGCCGTCGCCACAGCAGGGAACAACCTTGCACTCTTTGGAGCACCCACTGTTTGGTTCGCCGTTCTTCGGACCGAGGTCGCATTCCTCGCCAGGCTGGACCACGCCGTCACCGCAGTAGGCGACAATCTTGCAGTCAGCGCTACACCCGCTGTTAGGTTGGCCATTCAGCGGGCCCAGGTCACACTCTTCATGAGGGCTCTGGACGATTCTGGTAGTTGTTAGTGATCACTTTTAACGTACTAGAAAGTTTCAAAGCGGTAGGTGGCAACTTGCTCATCACCACAGTATCCCTCACAGTCCTTGGTCCGCTTGCCGTGAGCGTGACACCTGTTGGCACCACCGGCCGCAGCTCCTCCTATCAGGAGAGCAAGAATGAACTTGCTATAGAGCATGACGTGTGATATGGGGATCTAGGTACCCCAGTGCCCCTAGTGCCGAGTAGCTGTGGATGAAGGCAGGCGACTTGAGGGTGGCTAGTTTGATGATTTATCAGTAACGGCAGCCGAGCCGAGTCAAGACAGGTGTGAGTTGAAAACATTAAAGCCAGGACGAACTCTGAGTCCCCGGGTACAGGTTTTATATGCAGTCACTTCGACCGGAAGCATCTTGGACGTGGAGGTACGCTGATCACATGGTGGCTAAACATCTTCATTATTGTCGGATCAGCGGCTGATGTACCAAGCCCCCCCTTGGCTCGTGATGAGTCGAGGGCCATTCTCTAGCATTCTTGATGCTGCCATGATCGGAAGTCAACATGCAGAGCGGGAATGCCGCACCCGGTGGCGCAGAGGGCTAACCGTAAGGGTAACAAAGGCTGCCTTGTGGTGGGAATACGAGAATCACTTAGCTGTATTTAGTCTCTTTCATCGTGGCCGTCTATGCCATAGTTCGGGTATGCGGCCATCTCTATTTCCTCATCTCTTAGCCATCGCCTAAGCACATCGTGGCTACGTTTTCGGTATTCATGGGGTCTAGTGACCCTCCATGACTGGCGATTGGAATGGTCAATGTGATGGATGGCCGCATATGCAACGAGTACAAGTGCACCTTGATGTTGGCGCCACGTTTATCGGTATCAATGCTGAAGTTGCACTCACAGATGGAGCATGCTCCCAAGTCGCCTGACAACATAAGTTGGCGGTGAGGGTGTCGGGGCGCTGTTGAACTAGTGTCGGGATGTGATCCGAGATATCGGATGACCCGTCGGCTTGCCCGGATCTGGGGAAACACAACGGAAACGCTAGCGGCGAGCGCCGTTTGCATCATATCGGAGTTCAACGTTGTCAGCTGACGGGTATAAACACCAATCTGGGGTACACTAGAGTCGGCACATTCCTTTGTTGCCGGTTTGATGGCGCCCGTTAATTGCGTAATTAAACCCAGCCCTGGGGCAGTGCAGCCTTGGAATCTCAGCCTTACACCTACTCCTTTTCATACTAATGGAGAAGCCGAATTTGCATTGGCCGTCGTGCCAGCCTCGCTGTCTCAGCCGTCGGAGCTACAATCGATAAAACTACTAATTAGCCCGAGGACTAGGTCAGAAAACTCTACGACAACCGCTTCCGACCTCGCGGCAGCGACAACACATTTTCTGGGCAGTGGCAGGGAGCACATACTTTTGACATTGCCGAAAACAAGAGCCTTCGGGGCTGTCCTGGTTTGAGTTGGCCATAGGCGAGTGATCTAATAATAGGACATAAATCGTATCAAGAGCGCCGCCGGCCCGGCAACGTCGATACGAAGTTGAAGTGCTGGCAGAAATACCTTGGCGGCGGTTGAGCCTTTGAGGTTCATCCAGCCACACCGGGACGCAAGGTTAGGCCTAATGCGATGGGGATGTCCGAAGGCATCTCTGAGCTGGTTGGTTACTGAACTGTCGTGTGTCGCGTGCCATGGAGCTTCAAGTCGTAGAGAATGGAAAGCTTGATCTAGAGAACTGCCCCAAGATGTCTTATACAGGGCACTGAAAAAGAGCGCCGTGACAAGTTCTGGATCCGAGGCGCTCTTGCACCCCCATGGTAAGAACTATGTAGAGGGTCAATAGCCACCACCGTTAACCGAGCCTTGCAATTGGACGGTTTGGAGTTGCTCATGATTGCTGCGTTAAAAATGAGGCCTTCTTCCAGTTTCTTTCCCATTTCCGTCACACGATTGCTAAACATCACCTAATTGAATCCCGGAACCGTCTTTATCATCTGTTGCACTAGAAGCGACTGGCAACGTCTCCGCTCGCGGACAGGGGCTTCATTCGGATGAATGCGTGACGAGAGGGTGCTAGCAGCCACCCGGTCTTGTTGTAGTTACGTTTGATTACCGACTGGTTTCCAATAGTGCGCTCCACGGCCCATTTATTCTGCAGCCGCCGCATGTCGGCTCAGAATCCAGACAAGGGCGAGTATTTGTGCGCGGGTTCTAGGGAAGCGCTACCGCCACTTAGCTCATTACTGTACATAGTCACACGGGAAGTCTTGTCCTACGGGGAGGAATCCGTCAGGAATTACCGTCACAATGCATATGAGGCGCGAGCTTTTCTAGCCGATCGCCAGTTGGGCTGGCACATGGGATTTCCTCATTTCTCTGAAAATAACAACAGCATCCTGAACGGGGAGAGACAGGGGCCGGAGAGAGTTGGCGCAGTGGGGTCTCCTACTACCCACGCTTTCGTGTTTCGAGGATCAGAGGCGAAGGATCCCTACAGTAGCTTACCTGACTGGAAAGGTCCCGACCTGGCGGAACCGAGCTGCGGACACGCATTTCCGGTTAGCACAATGTGTGTGCTGTAGCCGTCATTCTGCTTGATTTCGCGGCCTGATCCAATTGGCCAGGGGCACCTGCAGGTCTCCTTGAAAAGGTTTTCCCAAGCAGGCGTCCCCGGGAATGCGCAGGGAACTTTCTTGTTGGCTGGCCCTTGCTTCCTGACCCCCACAGGCCCTAGTCGGTTTCTGGTTCACTTTCCTTGCTAGGAATGGACACGACCATCCGTCATCCCGTCCCCGAGCAATCCGACAAGAGGCTCGACAGGCCAGAATGGCAACCTATAGGAAGATGTGAGCATCAGAATTATAAAATCAAAGAAGTAAAAGTAAAACAGCAAATTGGGAGCATAAGGGAAGAGCGAGAGGGAAGGAGGCGGGGATAGGCCTGGGGGAGGCATCAAGATTGCCCGGAAGCATACCCTGGATATGGATACTGCGGCGACACACTAGTGAGCGGAGAAGCAGGGCGGAACAGGAGACGGGATATATAGATCTGCGGGGGAAGCCTGTCAAGTCCACACGGCCAGTGTCTGGCTTGAAACGCAACCTCCCACGGCCGCAAAAAGGATACATCCTTAGTCCCAGCACCTTACTATCGCCATCCGCCATGCGCAGCGCACTCCCCCTCCTCGGCCTAGCCGTGTCGGCGACGGCCGGGTCAAGCTACCAGTGCTCAGATGTGTCGTTCGAGGTGCCCGTCACGAGCCAGAATATGGTGTTCTCCTCCCCCCCGGATCCGAACAATCAGACGGACATCATCCACTTCATGCGGGAAACATGGCGTGGTAATATGCCCACCATCGACGGCACCACAACCGTCAGCGACACCTTCACCATCAAGGGTACTTATTGCGTGCCCGCCAACGTGATGGCCAAGGACACGCTCCAAGTGCTCGTCCACGGCATCACCTACAACAAGTCCATGTGGGCGGGCATGGGCTTCGACAGCCAGTACAACTGGCACCACTACGCCAACACGCGGGGATACGCCACTCTTGCTCTGGACCGGCTGGGCCACGGAGAAAACCCGCAGGTGCCCGACCCGCTCACCGTAGTGCAGCCTCAGATGCACGTTGAGATCCTGCACCAAATCTTCAGCGCCGCCCGCAGTGCCAGCTCTCCGGTCAACGTGCTCGGCCGGGCCTTTGACAAGGTCGTCTTTGTCGGGCACTCGTACGGCTCGTTCTTGGGCGCCGCTCTGGGTGCGCAATACCCGGCCGACGCCGACGCGCTCGTCCTCACGGGCTACAGCAGCTACCTCGACTTCACCGACGTCATCGACGCCGACTGGGTCAGCGCCACGGTTCTGGACCCCGCTCGCTTTGCCAACTTGCCCTTGGGCTACGTCACAATGGCGAACGAGACGCAGAGAGCGACGACCTTCTTCGTGGGCGACTTCGATGCGGCCATCCCGCCGGTCGACTTCGCCTACCAGGACACGCTCACCGTGGGGGAGATTGGCGGCCTGTCGGCCATCCTGGGCGATGCGGTCGCCTACACCGGCCCCGTCCTGGTTGCCACGACTGTGCAAGACGCCTTCTTCTGCGAGGAGCCCGCGGCCCAGTGCGAGGCTCATCTGGCGGCGACGGCTGCCTCGTTTCCCAATGCCTCGGATTACGATTACTTCGCGCCGGATAATACGGGGCACGATCTGACCCTGCACTACTCGGCCCAGGACACCTTTGAGCAGGTTCACGACTGGCTCGATGCGAAGTTGTAAATAGCGACGTCAATTGCTAGTACCAATACTAAAAAAGAATACCCATGTCCATGTATATCTCCGCCTCCTCCCCCTTCCCCCTGCTAATCCCCCGTTACGGAGATGGTTTTGCCGACTCGCCCAGGTGAAGTGGGGGTGCCGGCCGGGTTTGAATTGATGTTGAAACGCGGCCGGCCGGGCCCCCTACCGCAGGGTTGGGAAGCACTCGGCCCAAGCTGGGGCGCGGCATTTGTTTAATTGGATGTCCGGGTTCGGTTAGCGAATAGCGGCACAGCAGCGCTGACTGGTGCACCGGGTCGTTAATTGTCGCGGGGGTTTCGCTGGGGTGGTCTGCAGCTGGTCAGTTCCCCTTTCAGGATCACCAGACCATACACCTCAGACAGTAATTTGCTATGCGTTGCCCGCCTTGACCCTTGCCGCATCTGCCCATCTTGGGGAAATCCAAATTTACCGTCGTCTCAAAAGGGCCTTCGCCAGACGAGCGGTAACACCAGGCTAAGGCAATCCGAACGATGGCATCATCACATAATTACTATATGTAGCCTGGAATGGCTAGTTCAGGGGCCCTTCACTCGAGCTGCTGCTTCATGTACGCAAAAAGGACATACAAAACTAAGCCTCATCGAGCTGTAATTCGATAGCTCGTACGGGATATCTCAGTGAGCCAACCATCCAGCCCTCCGCCGTATATCTACTGCGTCGCATTCCACGCCGCCCAGCGTCACCTCACAACCCACAACCCGCATTGACGACGCCGATGCCGCTCGCGTGCATCCAAGCTCTAGCGTGCTTCAAACGCCGCTCCCGCACCCACGGCACCTTTCGCGGGAGAAATACTACTGACGTGACTTCCCCCTCCGACGACGACGACAACTCAATCCTCGAGAAACTGAAACTGGGCACTCTGAGCCCCGATTCGGGCGTCTTGAGCCCTGCCACGGGCGAGTTCAAAGGGTTTTCCCCCCAGATCTCCAGTCCCGCCCCGGCTGATTGCTGCGAGCAACACTTAAATTGTGGCGCGCGCAGAATCAGCTTCGGAGGCTGACCTGCCCCTGAGGATGGGAGACAGGGGCGTTGGGGGTGGCTGCAGTCCTGTCGAGTCCGTCTAATTGAAAGCTTTCTCGTTCGGCGTACAGTCGGGCTCCACAAGCTCCCAGGTCCGAGGAACATGTCCTAGGTTACGAGTGCATCCCTAGTAATTGTCAAAATGCCTCTTGAAGAGACCGAAAACTGAAAAGCCACGCACTTCCCAGCCCGCAATGCCTCTCCTATGGACACAACCGATCCATATAAATCCGGCCCTCCGGTGCGGTCATTATTTTGCAGAGACGGGGGCATCTAGCATCCTAAGGCCGGTTGAGCATACTCGGTTTGCTGCAGAGCGCGGGGAGGCATGATGGCGTTGCTGTCTTTGGCAGCAGAAAAGCGGAAGGCTATGTTCGAGGAACATGTATTCAATCAAAGAGGCACCATTGGTATCCGTTTAGTCGATCAAAGTCTCAATCAAAAAACACATAGAATTGGTTCAACGGGGCTGAAAGCTGGGAATCCTGTTCTACGAACAGGACATGCACTGGAGAACAGCATCTCGTAGGGAAGGGACACTTATCGGATCAGACCAATGCCTAGGTATTAAAATTGAGACTTTGCTAGAGAACGCTGCTCACGGGGAACCAAGGTTAGTATAGTTACGTAATTGAGGTCGGGCTTTGACTTTTGAAAACCATGAGCAATAGTAAGCGTCGACGGAGTCAAAATGCACACTTATATTATCAACTCCAGTCTCCAAGATATGCCTCCCAGTGCTCTGGGCCTGAGCCTTTTACCAACTGGAGCGAGACTCGTGTCCGGTGGACTTACCTTCCTGACGGTAGGCGGGCCGGGACTTGGATCGAAGGTGTCCGGGCTCTTAAGTACCGGGCTATTTGGTACATGCCACGGGTCCTGCGGAGCATCGGACTGCTCTGCTACGAATGCATGCGCGCGGGATATGAAGACCCGGACGCTGACCCGTGCTCTGGACATGTCACGGTCCGCTTCCTAGGCGAGGGTACGTGGAACCGGGCGTTTGCTGTCTCGACGTGCCATGGCGGCAGATACAGGGCGCTCATCTTCAGGGTGGCTCTCCCTGCCATCACGCACTTGTCAAAGGTCGAGGCCGAGGCGGCGACAATGGAGTGGGTCCGGTGTAATACGGATATTCCTGTCCCTGAAGTGCTCGATTACGAGTCTTCGCCAAGGAACCCAGTCGGATATCCGTGGATGTTGATGACAAGGATGCCAGGAGTTCCCTTTGCAAATGCCGTTCTCACTACCCAACAAAAGGCGGGGATTGCCGAGATCGTTGCCCACTGGATGAACACCCTCTCGCAACACGAGTTTGAGGGAATAGGGACGCCGAAGAATGGCCCAGATGGCGTAACGCCGTCCGCTCTCGGCCCTGCAGTTGATGTGGACTTGCTCACTCGGGAGTGGCATGATGGCCTTCCGCGCCCAGTGGACCCCTTTCCTGACCTCCACAGTTACGCCTCGGCCTTCATCTCCAAAGAATCATGCCCCAGACTCCAAGCCCTGATCGATCGAATCATAGGGCCCTTATCGAGAAACATCCCTATCCCAACACCCGCTGGAAGCATTCTTGCCACTCTCCGGTCCGTTGTGAACCGGTTCACGCTCCAACATTGGGATATCAACCCGGGTAATCTCCTGGTAGATCCGGAGACTGGCCTGCCCACGGGCCTCATCGACTGGGAGCACATCCACACCTTGCCCGTGGCTCTCGGGTTGCGGTATCCAAGCATCATGACCGTTGGCGACGACTCTTCTGACGAGAGCATTGACTACGAATGCTGCATCGAGGACAGCGAAGCTATGCGCAGGGCCTTCGACCAGAAGCTCCACGAACTACGGTCTCCATGGCTGGCCGCCTCAAAAGGTGGGCTACACGATTTGGAACTCGTCCGGCAGTGGGATTACAGAGATCCTTTGTTGCTGGTGAGACTGCTCATGATGTTTCTCAGGTTGGAGGACTACTCCGAGGCTACCATCCAATGGTTCGAGGACCGCGTTGCCGACGGTCTCCTTCCATGGTAAGTTGTTGAATGAATAATTAATTAAGTAATGTCGGAGACAGGTAATATAATAGGTAACCAGGTACATAATGAGTAATACTGCTGTTACTCGTACCTCGTTACTCATTCTTCCTGGTGTCGATCTTCCCTAAATACTAATATATAAGCCACACCTTGTTTCGCAGAAGTGCAATTATTGACCCACTCCATAATTATAGTTGGGTGTGTTCTGTCCGCCGCCCGTTTCTCGTTCGCTGCTTACTTAACGTTCAAGCCAAAGAGGATTTTAGCATTAGATACAACAGCGAGTGGACGATCTCAGCAGCCGCGAGGCCGGTCGTTTCTCCCCTGGTGTCGTATGCCGGCGCAACTTCCACGACATCAGCACCTACAACTTTGAGTCCGGCGAGGGCGTCAAGCAGTGTCAAGAACTCCCGGGTGCTCCAGCCCCCCGGCTCAGCTGTACCGGTGGCTTGAAACCAGCATCACGAGTTAACATGGAAGTTTTCAAGTTGGTATGCGGATTGAGACAAACCTGGTGCGAAGGCAGGATCGAGGACGTCGATGTCCACGCTGACGTATACCTTTGCGTCCCCGACCCTCTCCTTGAGCCGGTTGACGATGCCGGTAACACCGATTCGGTCTATTTCTCTGGCCGTGACGGACATGAATCCGCATCGCCGGTCGTTATCCATGTCGCCGGTCGGGTGCACGAGGGGAGCCCTTATACCGGCATGGATGCTCGTGTTGCTAATCAGTCCCTGGATACTTGGTTAAGCCCGCGCATCGAACTTATTTGCATCCCGGGTTTTCAGACCTCCTCGTGGGCAATATGGAGAAATGTCCCGTGGTTCAACCCTCTTTGGGTGAAAGTCAGCTGGTGCAATGGGCAGTCACTTTTGCCCATGGTTTTCTCTTACGCGTATTCTGACAAGTCGCCTCCTAGCACCTTGGGGTTCCATGTATCTGTGATTCAAGTTTCGAATTAGTCCAAATGCTTTTTCTATCACTTACGACTGCATACCGATATGGGCATCGAAATGTATCACGGCAAGTCTCCCCCACTTCTTGAATGCTGCTCTCAGAGCAAACAACGTTGTGGTGTGATCTCCACCCAGAGTGATGACGCGAGGGACTGGAGATAAGTTCTCGGATGTCGGTCGCCTGTCTATGACAATCTTTGCGCAGTGGAGAAGGGGTTAATCCAAGTTACAGCAAAGATCGATTGGGATGTTCTTGATGCCGGCACATAATTACCTCATGGGCCCTTTCAAGCTGCTTGAACGCAACGGAATTGTCCAGCCATGTCATCGGTACGTCGCCGCAATCCACTATCCTCGCGCCACTATCGAAGACGTTTTCGCCTGTGTAGACACTCCATGCCGCTTCTGGCATGATTCGCCATGAACCGGATCGAATGGCGCGTGGGCCGAATCTTGCACCCGGCCTTCCTGTGGTTGCCTGGGCAGCGGGCGTATCAACCAGAGCTGTCATTTTTCTACCCCGATGCCTCGCCGGTCTCGGAAGCCAACCGGAAAGTTAGGTATAGCTCACCGTATCAAATGGCGCGCCCAGGATGGCGATGTCATAGGATTTTGGGATTTCCCTGCCCTTTGACTGGCAAGGAACAAAGGGGACATTTGCGTACGTCGACAGGCCCCATGACCCTTCGTCGCCTTCGTTTTCCGCAATTGTAGAGAGAACTGTCTGGGTGGTATCGTCGACCCACGAACCTAGTGGAGCTTCGAGTGCACATCCTCGGCATAGAATCACAAAGAAGAGAATGACAATGCTTAACCGGTGCGTGGTGGGCGAGTGCCGAGCCATCATGGTCCTGTGGTAGTTGGTTGTAATTCACTTCGCTTGCTAGAAGCTCTTGAAAGATGCCCAGGGGATAGGTTGTTTGTTGTTGAGCGGGGTTCCTGGTTGGGTCATGGGCATAGCCTGTAGGAATAAAACTTTATCACGTCACTCCACCGGCCAGCCCGGAACCTTCAAGAACATTTTTTCCCCTTTTTTCTCTTTTCTTTCATTTCATTTTCTCTTCCTCTAATATCCATACTTGTCTACCGCATACCACTACTGGAGTTGCATTTCCTCGCCTGGGTTCGATGCATCTCTCCCAACAGGCTCCCCGATCCTCTCAAACACTTCTTGCATGGTACCCCATCTCAGATTCCATATCCCGTCATGGTCGGCGCCCTTGACGGTTCTACTTTGATAGTCGATCACGCTTCCTCGGCTCGTCTCATTCCAACACTGATCAAACCACAGCGGCCCCTTTGAACCCCCGTCCCCGATCATATGATCCTTCTCGGCGTAAAAGACGTCAACCCGCAGTCTCATCCCCGCAGCACGCAGCGCCTCGGCAAGCCGCGGTACGAACTTGTCGTAGTCTCCCCAGTCGCTCCACCCATCCACGCCGTCTACTCTCTGCATGAGCAATACCGCTTCGACCGAGATACCCTGCACTCCGTCCGTATACACGCGGTCGATGATGCTAGCCCAGATCTCCTCCTCAAACCTCGCGCCCTCGGGTTCAGCATCAGCACCACCGTTAGCATCATTATCATCATTCACGACATTACTCTCCTTCATAAACGATGCCGGTACGAGCTTCGCCAGGATGTCAAGTGTGAACCCGAACGAGGCGCCAAGCGTGGGACCGATGTGGTTGTTCACCAGCCGGGCGAACTTGTCGGTGTTGGCGAGAACGCTGACGGGGAGGTGTTGAAGAATGGAGAGGCTCGTTGAGTTGGTGTGCGAGGGCAAGATCCATGGCCCGCCGATGGCGAGGTACGGGCGGGACGGGTGCAGGAGCTGGGGGTGATGGAGGATGAAGTCGAGGGCCCAGATGGTGCCGCCGCTGTGGCAGGCGACGGAGACGTGGCTGATACCGAGGTGGGCGAGCAGGGCGGGGATAACATCTGCTCAGGTACCTCGGTTAAAAAGAAAAGAAGGGCATTCACTGGCGTCAAGAAAGAGAGGATCATACCGAGCCATAGACTCATCCTGTCCTTTGCATCGGCAGGATCGGTGCCTCCAATGCCGGGTCTGTCGAGGTTGATGATACGGATCTTGCGCTTCTTGGCCAGCTCGTCCTTGGCAATATGGAAGAGGCGTGATGCCATCAACGGGCCGAAGAAGAGAAGGGCATTTTCCTGCTCCGGATGCGCCTCGTTGCGGTAGCCATAGTCTGCATACTTCACCTTGAATGGCCCGGCGCGTCCGTTACTGGCTGGGTCCGCCGGCAACTCAAACGTTCTACTAAATCGTGGGTCGAGGACGTAGTCCACGGGGGCCACCATCGTTGGGGGAGACCTTGCGGGTGCCAAACTACCTGCAAGTCTTTTCCGATTGCTAATTAACCCTGAGAAGGAGGTGGAAGAGCCACCTACGGTCTGGAGGGAGGGAGGGAGGGGTAGTGCGCATAGGTAAGGGTAAGCTCCGGGTAGCCAGAAAGTACACACGGATCTGTTGGTCCATGCTCAGCTGCTGCCTGCTTCGGTAATGTCGGCTCGGTGTCCGCGAGTGATCATATTCTAATTAGCCCGAACTGGCGAAACCCAAAGCATCAAGGACAAACATGACATTGTCTGCACGGCCGCTCGATATGACAACTTTAACTAACCCTTGCAAAACTCAGTGATGACAAGTCCGCGACATTGCCAATGGCTTCCTTGTTCAGCGCCGGTAGGGTCCTCCGAGGCCGTGTCTCTATTTATTCCATCCTCAAAGAACTTCACGGGGCAGCGGATGATCTCTTTCTCGCCACGTGAGAGCATGTTGTGACATGGAACGTGTCTGGTAAACGACGCTAAATACGAGCTCCGGGAATCAAGGCGGCGAAAAATGCATCAAGAACATCAGAGGTCATTGGCGCCTACGAAATGAAGCCAACGCACTCGAGCGCTGCCAGGCCAAGACGCCTTTCCTTCGCCCGCTTGTGGAGATTGAGGGGCCTTCTGACTCCATCAATCGTCCTGAAGCATTTGGATGGCGGCCTTCTGACTGAGTTGAATAAGAGACTGTCCCGGCCCGAAATCAAACGTGCTGCGAGGTGCGTCCTCCAAGCGCTTAATACGTTGCACAAGGATGGATTGGTACGTACCGGTGCGTATTGTTGTCGAGATGCTTCCCGCAGAGCTCCCAAGTCTGATTCACTCTGAAACAGATGCCAAGCTGGATAATATATTATTCGTCAATCATGGTCAAGAAGAACGTTCCAACACAATACAGCTTGGTGATTGCAGTGGCGTCGTGTCGCAGAACTCAAAGTTCGCCAAGGAAGGTCACTTGAGCGGCGCCGGTTTCACTAGAAGTCCTGAAGCTACCTTCTAGGTGCATTGGGGGACAGCCACCGATATATGTCCTTCGGTAACGCTGTAAGTTGAAGGCAGCCGTTCTTTCGACTGCCTTCTTTCCCTACTGACGTGGCGGCAGATCCTCAGCCTCCTCTACGGCGGGAACTACCCATCTCTTCAAACCGGGCATTGAGGGTCTGAAGCCGGAAGATGATCAATACGAATTCACCGTTCTGAAATGAATGTACAAGTTCTTTGGCCCTTTCCCGCAGGAGTACGATAATTTTCACGATATCAATACCATCGGTATCGCCAATTTCACCAATCGTCAAGGTCTGCCGGAAAAACTGTTCCACCTTGTGACAACAAGGAAATCCCGCCAGCAGAAAACAGGTTCATCCGGAAAATTATGAGATTATACCCGGGCCATAGGCGGACGGCCAAAGAACTTCTCACAGATGAATGGTTTACTGAAGAATCCGAGGACACTAGAGAACCGCTCCCCGGCGAACAGCGCCAGACAGTAGTTGGTCAATCTTCGCCCCGGGGGGAGCCGTCCACCGGCTCAGTTCAAATACGCATGCTACAATATAAGGAGTAGCGGATGCCCGCAATCACCAACACCATTTCGAAACTTGTTGGATAGCTGGGCTTACGGGTCGGAAGCTTTATCTGTTCTCCTATGATGATCTTCTCTGTCACTTCACTGCGCCGCGCAGAACCCTCCTACTCAAAAAGATTGTGTGATCGATCTACTTGTCTTCTATTACTGTAGTTACCAATCGCTTCCCAATGCTTCTTTCGCAGGGCGTCCGCCGAATACGTATTTAACACGATCAAGCATAGCTGTGAAGTGCCAACGTTCAGACACTACCACGGTCTAGTCATACGGAAATCATATCAAGCTGACCATCATTGACGTTTATCATCTTCTTCATTGAATACTACTGTTCTTGTCGCTATTGCGGGGTTGAAGCCATGCCGGGGCACAGAGCAGTACGAGTTCGGAATCCCGCATTCTTCGGGCTCAGGGGTACCACAATCTGGTTCGCGCTCCAATCGGTCTCTTGTCCGCTACTGCGCGTTTCCACGGGGTTGCCGCCGCCGACGTGGCCAAGCCAGCGGCCAATAACACGGAACGAGAAAGCCGTCTTGAGTTTCTACTCGCGAAAGCCGACATTACACCGGCCGTCATCCGCATATCGGATTGACGCCAAGCCGCCCAGCCTGGAGTAGGCAGAAGTGAAAAAGAAATTATTTCCACATCCCCAGTCCCTCCACTTCTCGTCAATGACCGCAGCAGACGCTCATCCAGCGACTCTACCGGCCATCGTAACACGTGTACCGCATATGCCCGTCCCATGTACTCCGGCACAAACTACGACGGCTAAGGGCATCACTCTGTTGATGGCGAGTCAGCCAGGCAGCTTCAGCATCACTGCAGCGCGCGACACTGGTCCATGCAACTGCGTGCAGGGATATCCAACACCCGCCGCGCTTGTCATGCCTTTCGACCCGGTTGCGCTCAGTTCCGAACTTGCTCTGCCAGAACATTGCCTTGGAAATAACCCTACTAGTTTCACCCCTGCCCGAATCGTTCCGGTTGGATCTCGCGATGACGGCGTCTCCGGTTTCGCTTCCCGCAAAGGGCTTAGGGCCTAGCGAGCTGGTATTCACCATGGATACGAACCCAAGTTATGTTAGCAATGTTAAACAGTCGTCTCATGGATTTTGGAAGAGCGAGTTAGCAGGAGCGAGAAGGTACTCAGTCAGACGCACCGTAGCATAATTATACCGTTAACGCAGTTAGAGTTCACGGACCCGGTTAATGACGATCATCAACACATAGTCCATAACGACATAGCAGGGTTATCAACCGAGCGCTCATTGTGAAATGGCTCCGCATTTCATACCGAGGTGAGTGGGCAGCTATGTGAGGAAAACCGCCCTAGTGCCCTCAGCGGGCATTTGGAAGACAATGTGAATGATCACGAGGGCGTGCGAACAAACGGCCCGGGAGCCCAGGTAGGCAGTCCCCAGAAATAACATTTAGGCAGCGTCCAAGGGTCGACGTCTCTCTGGGGATAGCAGTGCCGTCAAGTAACTCGTGGGTTTCCAACTCCTCAGGCTAAACCTGTGTGGTGTTCACGAAGGCAACGGCCCGGGATGGCTTCCCCAAGGAGCAACATTATACATAAACATTAGAAGAATCCCTTCGTTCACCGTAACGAGCGAGCAGAGCGGATTTAGGGCCGACATGATGATGCGTCCCTGGTCTGCTGTTGTCGTTGCATGTGAACAACGCATCCCCTGGCTACCTAATGTATCAGAGTACTCCCATTTGGCTTTGAATATCAATAGAATATTGAAGGAATGATGGATTCAGAGCGGTTTATACAGTGAATATTTAAGTCTATCTACTAACAGTTGCCGCTTGCCCGCATCGGAGGCGGACTGCTAACACTCTATAATGCTCCTGGCCCTGGGCCGCGCACCTATAGCTTCACGTCCCGCTTCTTCTTTACGTATAGCTTCACCTCGACGCCTCTAGTCTCGGGCCCGCCGTTCTTTAAGACGCGCCTCAGGATCTTGCCGCTCGGACTCTTGGGAATCTGGTCGACGAAGACGATGCCTCCCATCAGCCATTTGTACTTCGCTGTCCGCTTCTCAACCAGCACCTTGAGCTTCCCCGCGAGTCTCTCCAGGTCCGCCCTCGACATGTTCTGCCTGCCCTTACGGGGCACCACGAAGGCCCTCGGCCATTCGGTGGCCTCGCTCTTGTCGTAGATGCCGATGACGCCGGCATCGGCAACCGCCTCGCTGCTGCACAACACCGCCTCGAGCTCCGCCGGCGCGACCTGGTACGCGCGCACTTTGATCAGCTCCTTGAGCCGGTCCGTGATCCGCAACCTCCCATCGGCGCTCAGCGCGCCGACGTCGCCGGTGCGGAACCACCCATCTGCCGTCAAGGCCTCCTCCGTGACCGACATGTCCGGCTTGCCGCCAGAAAACACCCCGACAGGCAGATACGCTGACAGCAGCCCGGGCGCCCTCACCAGCACCTCCCCCTCTTCATCCACGCGGGCGGGCCTCGTCCGCTCGTCCTTGGCCCTTGCGTACCCCTCCCCACCGGGGCTCGCAATCATCAACTCGACCCCCCAGTGCGGCAGCCCCGTGTCCCCGGCGCCCTCCCTCATCTCGCGCTCGCCCAACCCCCTCTGCAGGGCGGTGCTGCAGGTCTCGCTGAGGCCGTAGCCCAGGCGCACGCGGAAGCCGCAGCGGCGGTACACTTCTTCGACGACCTCGTGGCCGAGCGGGGCGCCGCCGGTGACGGCGCCAGCGACGGAGCGGAAGGCGCGCTGGGTGGCGTAGGGCTCGACGACAGCGGCCTTGGCCAGCATGACAGCCACGGGCGGCGCCATGTGCATGTAGGTGACGCGGCGGTCGCGGATGGCGGCGAGGACCGTCTCGAGGTGGAACGACGGCATCGTGTATACGGTCGAACCCGTCGCCAGGGCGAGCAGGAAGACGTTGCACAGCCCAAACACGTGGTAGAAGGGCACGTACCCCAGCCACGACTGCCGCCGCCCTCCGCCCGGCCCCCCCCGGCAGTAGTAGTCGGCGTCGTGCCAGAGCGAGGCGCTAGCGAAGTTGAGCGCGTGGTGCGAGAGCAGGACGCCTTTGGAGCGGCCCGACGTGCCCGAGGACCAGAGAATCACGGCGGTGCGGGACGTCGTCGAGGTCGGGGGGAAGATGGCGGACCCGCTACTCTTGATTGGCCGGGATGAGGAGGAGGAGGAGGAGGAGGAGGAGGAGGAGGAGGGGTGAAGGAGCGACTTCCAGTCCTCTGCCGACGGCTGGGGTTGGGGTTCTGGGTACGCATCGGCCGCAGCGTCGACGGTAAAGATGGGGATGGAGGAGAAGAACGCGCTGTCGTCCTGCTTGTGCAGCGCCTCCTTCATGGGGCCGAGGCAGGCCTCGGCCGTGATGATGACGTGCGGGCGAGCATTCCGCAGGATCCACGCAATTTCATCGCTCGTCAGCGCCGGCGAGACGAGCGTGGCCGTAAGGCCCGAAGCAAAAGTGCCCAAGATGATTGGCGCGAAAGGGAGGCAGTTTGGCAGCTGGATCAACACGATCGGAGCGATCTCGGGCCCTTGGGGACAGGACGGAGTGGGCGGCAGCTTGGTGATGTCCTGCGGGTTCAGGCCCAAGCTCGCGAGGCCCGCGGCGAGCGCCAGCGCATCCTTGTAGATCTGGCCAAAGGTGAGTTGACGGTCTGTAGATTAGCGACTGTGGTTAGCGTTGTGTTACGAAAGACGATAAGGGGGCGTCCAATGGACGGAGGACAACGTCGATACCTGCATGCAGCAGCAAAATGCAATGCAAAGCAGGCAGTCACGCAGCAATCTCGAGTCACACACCTGACTTGTTGTCCACAAAAATTGGTCTCGTCGCTTCGATCTTCGGTACAACATGCCCCGGCGGTGTGAAGTCGCTCTCAGTCTGGAATGGCTGGCTGAAGACGAAGGCGAAGGCGTCCTGAAAGGGCACGTTGCCGGGCGGCGACCCGGAGTATGCCGCGGGCGTGTTGCTGCTGGGAGCCATCCTGAAGGTGGTGAGAGCGAGCTTGGGGATCACGGCCGTCGCGAACCGGCAGAATGACGGAAACTGACACGCAGCAAAGGTCGGATTTTATGTTACACGCTCCAGCGCCGCCGTTCGGCTGCCATTGCCCGAAGGCCGGAACGCTGGCTCGGGAATTGCTGACATGCGGCCAAGAGCTAGGCCCCGTCGGCTTGGCCCTGTCCACAGGGGATCGGCAGTTGGATCCGAGCCTGTTCCAGGGGTCCTGAGGCCCCGTGGGCCCCAAATAGGGGAAAGTTTGCTGTTGTGGATCTCCTGGATCCGTCTGAAGACGGGAGAGCGGCGCATCCTCAGTGGGGGCTGGCCCCAACAGATTTCCCCCACAAAGGAGCCGGGGGGCATATGTTTGCCCTGTGGGCGCCAATAACCTCGGAAGGCGAGGGGTTTGTGCGATTCATTAGCCTAATTACGACCCAGCCAGGCCCAACTCCTGAAACCAAGCATCCCGAACTCTGTTTTGAGCGTCTCATTTCCTTTGCCGTGACTTGGGTGTCGTTTGGAAACGCCCACCTTGAGTCTTTCCTCCACTAGGAGCATGTGCATACCTAGTATGCGCCAGTTAGAGCTAGCTCGCGGGCTGGTGTTATCTGAGCGGTAAAAGCTCATTGCAGGTAACGTAGAGTACAATATAGTGCCCAAAGGTGTATGCCCGGTTTCGATACTAGTATCCTTGAGTAGAGGAGGCTTACACGTCTGGCCATTGGACGATACCACGAGCTCTTACTCGTGCGACCACAGCATGTCAGAAATGTCTGATGCGACAAACGCTTATCTCGTTTGCATGATCATGATAAACCCTCATGTATTACGTGCGGTTGATACATACTGTAACGAAGTGGGTGATGAAGGAACCGATTAGTACTAGTACGTTTCTTTGCTCAATCTGCCTCCTATGCCTCTTCTACAAACACCAACGCCCAGTAAAGAGAAAAGACCGCCAGCCGGTTTGATTATGATTGCAATCTGCGAATTCAGCTAGCCACCCAACACGACGATGGAGACATCCAACAACTCCAAACCAACATCTGCCACCCTTATTGAGCGATTCAAGACATACTATAGAACATCGCCGGTCCTATTCGCCCATAGCGGCGCGCCACTCCTCGATTCTATCGCTGGAGACTTGGGGTAGCCCGAGTCGATTGGCATCGGCATCATCGAGCTTGATGATGTCGGCTGGTCTTCGGTGAGTCGGAAGTCGCCATTGAGAACAATTAAGGGTCTGCTTACCGGCCTGCGCACTCAGCTGATCCTGGAGCCGGATGTACACGAGCGTGTCGACTCCAAACACCTTCTTGATCCTCTCATTGGCGTCGACGAGGCGTTTGCGCGACACTTGAAAACCATCCTGGCTGTTGCCCTGCAAGCCCACATATGCCGCTGTCATCGAGTTTTCCAGCGTCTTCCTCGCCTCCCGCAGCTGCCCGAGCATGGCCTCGAGATGGTGGTACTCGTGATCCTGCGGCTGCAGCTCTCGGGGTTGAATTCGGTGGCGGCTTTCTGCGCTCATGACCAGCATTGATGCGATCAAGAGCGCACTCAACTCCACGATCCCCCGGGCTTCCCGGCCGATTTCACGCGTCTGGAAGCTGTCAACCTCCTTGACAAGATTAAGTGCGTTGATTAGGCAGTTTGCCTCGTCGACAATGCCGCCCAGCGGTTCAGTGGCACCGCATATCTCAGCCCTGGCTTCCTTAATGCACTCGAGCTTCAGCACAGCCTGATCAACCACGGCGGGTATCCCCTCAACGGTTGTGGCCCCAGCAGCCTATAGATTTCTTCGTCAGTGCTCGTGGGACCATTTGTCATGTGTGGGGTCGAACCAACCATTCTTGGTGTCCGTGATGCTGGGTCTCGAGGCAAATGACGGTTGGAGATGAGGAGAGCTTGATGGTGAAACAACGGCAATGAGAACTGAGAAAGGAGCAAGGGGGGAGAGCTCGACTAAAAGGCATAATTCACTGTGAAAGGGACAAGATATCATGCCGCTGTGCAACGCCCGGAGAGCTGCCCCAAAGCTTGGCCCTGCCACGGGAGCCCGGACCCAGACTACTACCTTACTTCCATTTCTCGGCCCACCTTCCGGGTTTAGTACCCATCCGTTCGGGTCGGGCTTGCGGATATTGACCTACGTGACTCGGGCGGCTCGCCTTTCGTCCTAACAGTGTACGTGGCTCGGTTAGCCGATTCCCAGAAAGGGGCAGCATATATCTCTCCAATATGCAACCGACAAGAGATGGGAATTTGACACAGAACTCCAACCCTGGGCCCAACTGCACTATTCCATCAGCGCCCCCCCCCCCCCCCCCCCCCCGAGACCGGCATATTCCCCGCAGGCCTACAGAGCCAAAAAGCAATCCTATTAAGCCCCCTTACCACGTCTGGTCTCAGATGCCTTGCTGCATGGACTGCAGTGAATCTGACGTGGCGTCCTCCCACCCTCTAGGCTCTGGGTCACTAGCCTAACAATATTCAAACTTAAACAACCGCGATAGCCTGCCGAAATCCGGATGGGGAAAGGCCACCATCTCGAGCTGCATTTCGCCATTAATTAACGCTATCAGGCTAGTGTACAGCCAATCCTCTGACCACCCCCGCCGTACCTTAATGCCTCTGGCTTCGTTTTCTTCGTGGTAGCCAGCAGGTCGAGATCCGCCGCTTGCGTTCCACTCCCGTTCACAGGCCGGCTGGATCGCGTACCATCATATATCATGGAGAGCCGGGTCTAGCGCAGATACCGCCGGAGCCGGCGCTGTTTCCTACCAGAGAACTCTTGGCACCTCAGAAGCTTTTGCAGAGCTGGCGTGAGAACAAGCATATCCCTGCTCCGAAAGCTCCATGGCAGAAGAAATCTACAACCATTCCTCTTGGGTCGCTGTCTTTCTAACCAGGAGGTTTCCGGATGATCACAAGGCCGTTTACCCACTGCTTTAGGTTCACTCAACCACTGGACCAATAAACAGGGAATAGGGTCAAAGGATGGAGACATTCGTCTACTGTTGGAAATGAAAACGTTTGCTGGGTGAGCGGGTATCAAAATTGACAGGAATGTCCATCATAGCTACCAGTATGCCGCATTATACTAGGTCAGACAGTTTCAATATACCTTCTCAACTCCCTACAAGTAGGAATGTCAGTATGGAGCGCGTAGAATCCGGGTGATATCGAAATAGACTCACCAGTCCGTCACAGCCTCATCCCAGAGCCGGATTTCATGCTCCCTCGTCCCGCCATAATGCTCAACAAACTCATCACCAAATACTTCCCGCGCGATGCTGCCAATGCGCATAAATCTGTCGTTGGCCTCGCGGAGGTTCTTAGCCAGCCGGATCCCCGGATCGGCGCTGCCTCCCATATCCTCCCCTTTGCCCAAGGGGGGGCATGGAATCTGAAGGCGCTTCTCGACGCCGCGCCAGCCTAGCGCTAAGACGGCGGCGAGCACGTAATGGGGGTTTGCGTCAGCCCCCGGGACCCGAATCTCGAAGCGAGTGGCGCCTGGCTTGGACGTAGGGGGCGCTATCAGCCGGATCGAAGCCGCCCGGTGCTCCAAACCCCAAGAAACGGTAACAGGCGCCCAAAAGTTCTCAACCAAGCGTTTGTAGCTGTTGATGGTGGGCGCAACCATCGGCATGACATCTGGCAGACCTTCAAGGATGCCTGCTAGGAAATGCCGGCCCAGGTTGGACAAGTGGGCAACATCGGGATATGGCGGGTTTGGATCTAGGCCCTCGCGGAATAGGAGATTCTTGCCGTCCCTGTCTACAAGCGACACGTGCATATGACCGCTGTTTCCGGGCAGCCCTTGCCTAGGCTTGGCCATAAAACAGGGTGTGATGCCGTGCTTGGTCGCCACGGACTTGACGACATACTTGAACAAGCTCGCGCGGTCCGCCATCTGTCCGACCTCGCCAAACTCCAGGGCCGCCTCGTAAACTCCTGGCCCACTCTCCGTGTGCCACCCCTCGATAGCGCAGTTGAAGGCCTCGCAAGCGTTGAAGACCTCGTAGTAATATTCTTGGTTGAGGACCGGCCGCGTTAAGCTGTATCCAAACATGCCCTCAGTCAGGGACGGGAGAGCCTGGGGAATGTGCTCTTTGAGGAATGCGGCGGCCGACGACGACGAGCTCACGGAAGACGCAGACGGGGCTCTAAACTGGTAGAACTCGTACTCGGCTGGGCCAAGTCTCGTCAGCTACTCGTCAACGGTCGGGTGGCGGAGAGACTCGACGACTCACCGCCGGCCATTGCCCCCAGCCCTTCAGCCTGCAGCTTCGCGAGTTGTGTCGCCAGGAGGCCCCTTGGACAAGCCGAGACCGGCTGCATGGTATCCGGGTCATAGAAGCTAACCAAGAAGAAGGGCACGTTATTCTCCCAAGGTATGCGCCGGTAGCTGCTCAGATCTGGCACGGCGATGATGTCTCTGTACCCATTCTCCTTGTTGCTGACCTTCAACTCGCGCATGTACGTCATGTCGTGCATGTCCCAGCCGAATATTACCGAGCAGAAGCCAAATCCCTCGGTCGCGATTGACAGGAACTTCTTCTTGGAGACAAGCTTGCCGCGGAGCATGCCGTCGACATCGATACCGGCGAGCTTGACCGAGTTATCATCGGAAAGAATCGACAGGAGGTTCTCTGGCGTAATTCCCATTGTTGTAGAAGTCCGCAAGCGAGGGCATCTGCTGACGATCGGGCTGGTGGGGGGTTGGGCAGTTGAAGATGTGTCCCAGTCAGAATACACTCGGTCAGACTTGAACGGCGGTTTCACACTTAATCAGTGCGAGGAGACGGGAACGCAGAACCGAGTGCAGTCCGGAAGGGACACGAGGAAGGGACACGAGGAAGAGGCAACGAAGTTCAGGAATGGTGGAAGTAAGCAGGGAGAGCCACGAGATTCCTTGCGGAAGGCGCAGCGATAACAGAGCGCTAGATATGGCCAATCAGCGAGCGCACGCATCAGCCAAGGAGCAAGTTGCAGTGGATATACAGACTATGGTCTGCAATGCTTTAACCACGTCTCACCGTTCCGCATAAGAAAACAAAAGTAAGAAGAAAAGAACGGAAGGAAAAGATGAATAAATGAAAGGAAAAGGGAAAGGAAAAGGAAAAGAAAAAGGAAAAGAAAAAGAGAATGGAGTGAAACAACGGGGGAAAATAAAGCCAATAAAATACAACAGGACGGAAAATGAGAAATAGAAAGGAAGAAAATAACATTCTGTAAGCTGATACCCAAGAGCGCCACAACCGAATAATGTAGTTAGATATGGTTATGTTATCACAGAGCTTAGTTAATCTATCTGGGGCGTCAATGAGCGTCATCGCTGTTCCACAAGCACCCATCCGATGCGATGCGGGGCAAGCCACTCTGATGATGGCGGGGTACTGAGCTGCTCTGATCTGCACACCACCCTTACCCAAGAAATCAGACCCGAGAACCTGGGAGACAATGCAGGTTATCTTATTTCCGACCCAATATCACGCATTTGTTTCGCAGACTTATGTGGAGCACGAAACTTGGCTGGGGCCGTTGTCGGATGGGTGAGCGGCGCGGGGCAGCAATGCCATGTCACGATGGACAATGTTGTGGGATGAATGGACCCTTCCTGCTGCACTGCGATCCTTGAACGCCCTCCCCTGGTTGCCTTACTTCTCTTTTACTCCAAATTCTTCAGCTCGCCGCTTCCAGTTTGGCGATCCCCCCGGTTCTGTTTATCTGTCTTATCTCAGCTGCCGTTTCAGACAAGACAAGAACCTCGACCTCGCGCAACACGAGGCCAGTCACTTTACCAGTCACCAGTTGCTCGCTCAACGAGTCACATACAATGTCTTCTGAGGTTCGTGGCCGTCTAGCTGGCAAGAATGCCATTGTGACTGGCGCCGCTGGGTAGGCTTCCCCCGGGATAGCTCCCCGACCTTGTCATCGAGTTGTTGCGACTGCAGGATCGGATGCTGACGGCCGCAACAGAGGAATCGGTCTCGAAACCAGCATCTTATTTGCCAAGGAAGGTGCCAATGTGCTCATGGCGGATATCTCCAAGGAGGCGCTGGAGCGGGCTCTGGAAAAGGTCAAGCAGTTGGTGCCCAATGCTAGGCGGGTCGAGACGAGAGTAAGCCAGATGCACCCCACGGCCCGGCCTCTGAACCCGTTGCTAATTCACCGTCCCCCAGATCTGCGACGTCTCCAAAGAAGCCGCCGTGCAGGCCATGGTTGAGCACCTCGACTCGTGGGGCGGCCTGGACGTCATCTTCAACAACGCCGGCATCATGCATGCCCGTGACGACGACGCGCTGAACACGCCCGAGGAGATCTGGGATCTGACGCACAACATCAACGTCAAGGGCGTCTGGTACGGGTGCAAGCACGCCGTGCTCTCGCTGCGCCGCCACGCCAAGAAGAAGGGCAGCATCATCAACACGGCCTCAGTCGTTGCCCTCGTCGGCTCCGCCACGCCGCAGCTCGCCTACACGGCCAGCAAGGGTGCCGTGCTAGCCCTGACGCGTGAGCTCGCCATCGTCCACGCCCGCGAAGGGTTCCGCTTCAACAGTTTGTGCCCGGCCCCCCTCAACACGCCGCTGCTGCAAGACTGGCTGGGCGACGACCAAGCAAAGCGCCATCGCCGCGAGGTCCACTTCCCCACCGGTCGGTTTGGCGAGGCGATTGAGCAGGCGCAGGCCGTGGTGTTCCTGGCAAGCGATGAGAGCAGTTTCGTCAACGGGAGTGATTTTGTGGTGGATGGTGGCATGACCAAGGCATATGTTACACCTGAAGGCCCTGCCGCGTCGGCACCGGCGAACAACGCTCTCAAGGATAGCCTAGAGTGACTTAAGCGATAGAAATAGAATCACACAATGATATCACTACTCCCACTAGACTGAGGCCGTTTTAAACTGATTTATTCAGCTGAAATGGAAATCACTCGGATAACCAAAATTCGAACGCCTACCTAATGCAAGTAAAACATGCTAAGCCGCACCCATACCTTTTACACATCCATGTTCTCATCTCACAAGAATTGCCCTTCGGTGTTCCCCTCACCCATGCTCTTGCTCCCCGAGCTCCCACTCTGGATATGGCCCAGGACCGCGTCGACATAGCTCGCCCCGCTCCACTTCTGGTGCGTGAGCACGTCGACGCCGAGCTCCTTCTCCCGCTTCTGCACGAGCTCCACATACGCCGCCATGCCATCCGTCTTGAACTTCTTGGCCAGCTCGTTGCTTATCGTCGCCGTGCTGTGCAGGCCGGCCAGGCTCACGAGCTGCAGCACGAACCCTTCCTTAGCGATGTCCCAGATGAAGCTCTTGAGAGTCTCGGGAGTGAATCCGTGCGCCATCCAATTGAAGGACGGGGACAGGTTGTAGACGAGCGCCTTGCCCGGGTGCGCGGATCGGACCGTCTTGCCGAGGTCGAGGCAAACCTGGACGTTCGGGTCACCCGTCTCGACCCAGAGCATGTCAGCGTAAGGGGCGAAGGCGAGGGCGCGTTTCGTCGCGGCCGCCATGCCCGACCGGAAGTGGTAGAAGCCCTCCCGTGTCCGGGGCACATCCCAATCCCAGTAGACGGGGCTGTCCGGGACGAAGGAGTTGGCCAGCTTGCGACGCGCCGTGATGCCCATGTCGCGATCGGCTGCGACGGCCCGCTGATACTCCTTAACCTTGGCCCTGTCGACTCCTTGGGCCTCGAGATGCGCCACCGCGGCCTCGTCAAAAGTGATCAGTTTGGTGTTTTTGACCCATTGAGCTTCAAAGGCGTCGATCTCGGAGCCCGGCGCCCCCTTGGCTTCCATGGCGGCTAGGGTTTCGGCGAGGGACTCGACCGACGGATCGCTCACGCCGAGGATGAACTCGTGGTCGCGCACGTCGATCGACGACGAGAGCAGCTTGCCACTCTCCGAGTCCGTGCGCGCAATGACGAGGTTCTCGGTACCCATGACGTCCCACTGGAAGCGGGCCGCCTTGAGCCGGTTGATGTGCTCACCCGTCGGCACGAGCACCTTGCCTGCCAGGTGGCCACACTTCTTGCCGCCGTGCATCTGGTCCTCAAAGTGCACCGCGGCCGCACCGTTCTCCGCAAACAGCTTGGCCAGCTTCATGACCGCCGTCAGACCGCCGTGGCCTGTGTCGCCGTCGGCGATGATGGGGCGGAGGTAGTCGGTGTACGGTGTCTTGGCGCGCTCCTCGGGAGTCATTTTGGACCGCAGGAACCAGTGCTTGCGGTCATGCATGCTCTGGGCCTTGAACAGACGTTGCACTTGGTTCGGCACCGTGTTGTAGGGGTAGTCGCCAAAGTCGGGTGACACCTCGTTGGTCGTCGTCAAAAGCGACGAGCACGCCCACCCAGAGATGTAGAGCACTTCCTGGTGCGGGGCCTGCTGCGTCATCTGCACCGGGTCGATGGCGCCCAGGGTGTGGATGGGTTGGCCCGCCGCCTCGCGCTCGCGGACGAGATTCCACAGCTTGCGCGCCATGACAGAGCTTGGATACGACTGCTGCAGGGAGCCGCGCTTGCTCACCACGTCGGCGGCCGTCCAGTCCCGCTTGATACCCGCGTACCGCGACGATGCCCACCAGGCCTCCACGTCCTTGACCTGCTGCCCAAACAGAGCATCCTCCGCCGCGCCTGCCTTGTTTGCCTCTGGGAGGAGTTGGTATGCTTCGGCCGGGGAGGTGGAGGGGATTGGTGGGTTGACGGGCGGCAGCGAGGCCATTCCGACTGCTGCGCTGTTCGAGAGGAGCCGGAGTGAGCTTGTCCGGACCAGGCCGAGAGGCAGGGCAGGCAAAGGCCGTACCGATGCAGCCCGCCGCGGGGCACGGGGGAGAATCGTGCGCAGCATCGAGTGATCGCGGTGGGTATTACACTGAGGGCTGGCCTATTTTCCTGCGTGTCTTTGAGCGAAATGAAAACTGACGTTACCGATATATAAGCACGAACAGGTTCTCAAAACATCTCGTCTCTAGGCTGGTAATTACTCACACTGTGACCGGCACCGGGTGACACAACTGGTTGCTGAGCCAAGTCGCCGGCGCTGGAACGATTCTGAAGCTCGGAGCAAGGGGCGCAATGTACTCGTGGTTTCGGAGCCAGCGGGGCTGCTTGCTCGCTCGGTCAAATCAGTTCGGGGGATGGGGAGCTTCCAAGGTTCAGTCAGCGGGGCGATAGCGGACCGCGGAAAGCCGAGGAAATATCCCATTTTCTGATTGGTCAATTGGTCCCACAGAACCGTTTGTCCGGAGGGGCCACTTCTCCGATGCGGGGCAGTGACGGCTTTCCTCGGTTGAGATGTTCGGCGTGACGTGATGTTGCAAATTCAATGATGCAGCTGCACATGCGAGAGGACGTTTTGGAAATAACAGCCTCAATTCCCAGAGGGAGAAAACTTGATGCGATTTCCTCACAGAGAATTCCCCAGGCCATCGTATCTGGGATTTGTTGAAATCCCTTCCGCTGCTTCAATCGCAGCTATCCCACAGCAGCCGACAGGGGCCGCTTTTACACCCCGCACTGGCGGTCGACTCCTAGCCGCCCACCTGCAGCTGCGAAACTCTCCACATCCCTCGGCTGAGAAATAATTAGGACGTAGCTCGCCCAGTCGTTTCAACGCCATTGGGATCTTGGAAAAAAAAAGGCAAAGGGCGGGAAGGATATACCTGGATCATACACGCGCGAAATGGCTATGAATCTGAGGAATAGTCGGCGCGCTCTGGGCGGTGCCCTGCGTGTAAGTCGGTCAACCCGTACCGACTTTTCCGTGATGCTAACACGCCCATGCACAGCCCGTGACTGTCACCCCCGTTAGCCATGTTGCCTTCTCGCGGAGGACGTATGCGACTACCGAGCCCGATCTCAAGACGACGCTTAAGGAGGTGATTCCTGCCAAGCGCGAGTTGTTTAAGAAGGTCAAGGCCCACGGCTCCAAGGTTATTGGCGAGGTCAAGGTCGAGAACACTATTGGTGGCATGCGTGGCCTCAAGGCCATGGTCTGGGAGGGCTCCGTCCTCGACGCCAACGAGGGCATCCGCTTTCACGGCCGCACCATCAAGGACTGCCAGAAGGAGCTGCCCAAGGGCAAGACGGGCACTGAGATGCTGCCCGAAGCCATGTTCTGGCTGCTGCTGACGGGCAAGGTGCCCTCAGTCAACCAGGTACGCCAGTTCTCGCGCGAGCTCGCCAAGCAGGGTCAGCTGCCCGCCTTCGTGAACAAGATGCTCGACGACTTCCCCAAGGACCTACACCCCATGACCCAATTTGCCATCGCTGTCTCGGCTCTCAATTACACGTCCAAGTTTGCCAAGGCCTATGAGCAAGGCCTGAACAAAACCGACTACTGGGAGCCCACCTTTGACGACTGCATCTCGCTGCTCGCCAAGCTGCCCACCATCGCCGCCAAGATCTACCAGAACTCCTACAAGGGCGGTGGTGCCCTACCCGCCGAGATTGATCTCGAGCAGGATTGGTCTTACAACTTCGCCGCCATGTTGGGCAAGGGTGGCAAGGAGAACGAGAGCTTCCAGGATTTGCTGAGACTGTACCTTGCTCTGCACGGTGACCACGAGGGCGGCAACGTGTCTGCCCACGCCACCCACCTGGTTGGCAGCGCCCTGAGCGACCCCTTCCTCAGCTACAGTGCTGGTCTCCAGGGCTTGGCCGGGCCCTTACACGGGTAAGTGTTTTTTCCTTGGTTTTGTCGAACAAAAATTTAACCTTCCTTTTTTTCCAGCCTCGCCGCTCAAGAAGTCCTCCGCTGGATCCTCCAAATGAAGGACGCCATCCCGTCCTCGTACACAGACAAGGACGTGCGCGATTACCTCTGGTCCACGCTCAACTCGGGCCGCGTCGTGCCCGGCTACGGCCACGCTGTCCTGCGCAAGCCGGATCCCCGCTTCGAGGCCCTCATGGACTACGCCGCCGCCCGCCCCGAGATCGCCCGCGATCCGGTCTTCCAGCTGGTTCAGATGAACAGCCAGATCGCGCCCGAGGTGCTCAAGGAACACGGCAAGACCAAGAACCCTTACCCGAACGTCGACTCCAGCTCGGGCGTGTTGTTCCACCACTACGGCTTCCACGAGACACTGTATTATACGGCCACGTTCGGCGTATCACGCGGCTTGGGCCCCCTGGCGCAACTCATTTGGGATCGCGCGCTCGGACTGCCCATTGAGCGACCGAAGAGCATCAACTTGGCGGGGATTCTAAAGCAGGTCGAGGGGCAGTAGTGGGTTGACCTTGGCTAGCGGAGCGGTGTTAATGAATCGACGTCATGTAGTAAGACGGGGATTGTATTTCGAAATGGGTACCTTTCTTTGTTGTCTGTCTAGCAGATGATGGATCCGTCGTCAGGAAAGAGAGACTTGGTTGCCTGAGCAGCGTCTGTTCATCTCGTCGCAGTGCTTCATACCTCCCCCCGCAGCCTGAAGAGCAGAAGGCACTCCGCCCGGCCAAGGGGATAAACGTTTACCAGCTCGGTCTCTCCCTACTCCGCATCTCCGCACCTCATCATTGCGGGGAGACGTGGGGGTTGCGTTGTACTGGCGGCAGGCAAAGGTGTCAGTCCAAGAATGGCACAGCACAGTCCATTGTTGTACGTATGTGGCACCGGGAGGGGAGTCCCGTCGTGCAGTCACACTACCTGGTTTGGAGCCGGTGCCGCCGGGTCTGCCCGCGACCTCGGCGCCGCGTCCTCTCCGCCTCCGGAGGCAGCCTCTCGGCTTACCGCTTCAACGAACAACGAATTCTTCAAGAGGGAGCTCGGGCTGCGGCTGGTCACCCCCGGGGATGAGACCTGTCAACCGTAGCAGTCACATCTGTATGTCCAGAAATAGATACTGAGAGTAGACACCCCGAAGAAATGACACTGTAGCGATGGCTGAAAGAGCATGGAGTGGTCTTGAACGGCTTGCACGGCAAGATCAGACCCGAAAAGGATCACTGTATGCCCTGTCTAGACAGGCCGTATAAGGGTATCCCGCTTTATCCGCCATCCAGAAAGGCGAGCATGTTGCCATTGATGGCAGACAAGCATCGCAGAGTAGCAGAGTTCGACCATCAGGGTCCCTTCCCGTAAACCACCTTCACTAGCGCCTTATGACAGGACCGGGTTCGTTGTCCGTCCAGCATTCTTCCTCATATACCCTGTTTCTATTCTTGTCACTGGCCTTTCGGCCGGGGCGACGCTAGTATGGATCACATATTAAGCCAGACTGCACAAGGCCCATACGACGAGAAGTGATTTGTGAGCTTTAATAGGGTCCTTGAGCAAGTATCGTGACGATACAGAGGAACATCGCATCGTCCAGTGCTCCAATGCAGCCCGTGTGTGTGTGTGTCCCGTCGCCGCAGGGGCGGCTCCGTGTAGGGTGGCTGATGCGACTGCAACTGCACCACAGCAACGTCAGAGTTCCAGGGGTGGGTGGTGTTGAGACCCCTCCCCCCTCGTTCAATGGATGCGACGGTGGGGGCCAAACCCGAATTCCTGGCTGGGGCAACCTCTGCGGGGCAACTCTCCCGCCGGGTCCAGTACAGCAGAAGACCCTCAACGGGGTTTGGTTGCACAGAACAAAATATCTCCTATGGAAGGACCTGACCGGCGTCATGTTAGGTTTTCCGCTTCCCTTTCTTCCCCCTGGTGAGTTGTATCCCAACCACCTACTATAGTCAGCTTTCCATCGTCCCTGGCCGGGGGCAGCTTGTCCGAAAATATTTCCACGGTAGCGTGCGACATTGTTGGGCTGTCCGGGTAAGTTACGTCGCATCCACGTTGCACGCCGGGAAATCGCATGGATCTGTCCACACGTCCAGGGCCGTGTCATCCGAGCCCCATTTTTGCCACCTGAAGAATGCCTACGTGAAAAGCCAGCACATGAGATGCGATTCGGGGCAAGGCAGGGAGTGGTTACTGTAGGCTAGGGCCGTAATGTTGCGTAGGTTAAGGTGCTGGCTAGATTCCAGTATGTCTGGAACGAACGCTCCAAGAACCTCGTGTCCTGAACCAATCGCGAAATATCCGGAGGCTTTGGTTCCTAGCCAGTAATCCTGTGTGACGGGGCGAACACTTTGGTACTCCAGGGGCAATCCAATGGAGTCGGTCCTAGGCACGGCACGGGTGAACGGCATGGGCATTGCAGGCCATGGAGTTAACAGCACTATCCCCCCCAGATATGACGACCTTCAAGCCAACGGCAATATTGCGATGCCTTGGCCTTCCGAGAAAAGGGCTTTCCTAGACAGACCAGAAACGGTCCTTTGAGTCAAAGACCCGCGGAACGATACGGCGAGGACCTCAATTATTGCAGACTTGTCAGCTGACTCCCAACACATCGACATCCGCACCTATCCCCGATAGCAGCGGGGATGCAGTCATGCCACGATCCCAGGTTGGCCATGTTGCCCCCCAGTGAACGCCTGGTGGGCCATCAATTAAGGTTAATCAACGAACCCCTGAGGCGGCCACAAAAATAGCATCGTCGACGGAGTAGATGGACGCAGTCAGTGGTGGTAGCGACAGCCAGTCAGCTCCATGTGTAGGCGACCTGGCTTTGTCCGGGTTGCAGGGACGGATCAACACAGAAATTGCCCGGCCGACATGACTGATGCCACCTTTGCCAATATCCCGGGTCTGGTTGGGCTGGCTGGGCTGGCTGTTCAGGGGTGGGCATGTTGCCACTCTCCTCTCGACTGACAGTTGACGTGCTTGCCTCCGCTTCCCGGCGGCCGGATCTGGAACCAGCCTGCAATGCGACATGGGTCTGACTGTCCGTTAAACCCGAATCGATCTGTAAAGGGAGCTAGGACATGGAAAAGTTTGGAGACGGGTTTCTATAAAAAGAATTAGGTTGCCGGCATCCCCACATCAAACATCAAACTAAATGGATCTTGTCAGCGAGTGAGCTGCGAAAGGCGAGTGGGCAGGGTCTCGGCGCGGCCCTTGTCGGGTCGATGGTACCTTGTTGAGGCGAGCCATAAGGGTTGTACGTCCCGTCTTAATTTGTGTTTCATTTATCCTCACTTCATCCGCAAATTTGGCTGCCGCGAACCACGAAGGCTGACAAGGCGCAAGAACCTCGGGCCACAGCCGGAACGCCATGGGCGAACGATTGTTTACACGCCCCCGGATGCAAACCCTAGTGACTTCCGAAGAGGCAGGCGAGATACCGAGAACGAGGAAGGTTCGGGGCCCTGGGAGGCGGATGCATCAATCTGGAGAGCAAATTAACGACACCAGACCATGGACGCCAAGAGACGCTCGCTCGACGCAACCTAGCCTCCGCGGCCGAGAATATGCGGGCCAGTTCTCGGAACGGGGCGATTGAAGCCATCGCGAAGGAGTCCAAAGCTAGAACCCAGGACGCAGAAACGGGTATAAGTATCGAGGGCCGCCAGCGAGATCATCATCCGTTTTCCTCTCCATCAGCACAGCAGCCCTCCAGCCTTCCAGCCTTCCAGCTCTTCCACAGCTAAACAAAGCTTCAAGATCTCTCTGGTCTCTTTCGTCCACACTTGGATTACCACCAGTCAATATGCGTTCCACCGCTTTCCTCCTTCCCGCCCTCGTTGCCGCCAGCCCCGTTGCTCAGATCGTGGGCAATGACGGTTGGGCCGATGCTCCGGACCCGGCCCAGATCCAGATTGTGGACGCCAGCTTCTCCGGCAGCGGTTGCCCCCAGGGCTCCGTGTCGACCAGCATCTCCCCCGACAAGACTGTATGGCCCCATTGACCGAAGCAACACGCACAGGATGCTGATTCGCAGCACAGGTCATCACCTTTGGCTTTGATGCCTTCCAGACCGAGATTGGACCCGGCACCCGGTTCCCTGACCGCACCAAGAACTGCCAGCTTCACCTGAGCTTGAAGGTAGGAGAAAAGCATCTCGCTCTCGCTCCATGAGGCGTTCCCCCCCTCCTCGCGGAGCTCCCGGAACAAGAATGGAACTGACTGCTATGTCCAGTACCCCGGCGGCTTCCAGTTCTCCGTTGTCGAGAGCACGTATCACGGCTACGCACAACTCGAGAAGGGCGTCACGGGCAACTTCTACAGCACCTACTACTTCAGCCAGGACGCCGGCGCGACGACAACGACGCAGACCTCGATCACGGGCGGCGGCATCTGGGAGCAGGGCCAGGTGTACACCAAGACGGACCAGGTCCCGACGGCCAGCTACATCTTCTCGCCGTGCGGCGCCAACGGCATCCTCAACATCAACAACCGCATCGCTCTCACCAGCACCAACAGCTCCGCGGCGGGCTTCATCACCGACGACGATGCCACCGTCGCCTTCACCCAGCAGCTCAACATCGCCTGGCGCACCTGCCGGGACTAAGCAGCCGTGGCCAGCTGTGAGGACGGAGCGGTGGATGGCGAGCGGAAGGAAAGGGAAACAAAAAAAGAAGGGTTGCATCCTCCATCATCTTGTCTCTTCTGTTGTGCAATCCGGCTGCATTGGATCAGGGGTTTAGGCTGGCTGGTTCGCGAATTTCCTTCCCTCCGGAGGCGGCTGATGTGGGACGAAAATGGACCCAGGCCCTCGGCCTCGGACACTGGGTGGCCCCAGAGGACGGGACGGTTGATCGCCTCGGTGGCTTCTCGGGGTTCGGGCTGACGGACGGGATCCGGTTTTCCTTTTGGTCTCTATTTTCTTTTCCTTTTTTTTTTTTTTTTTTTCCCATCTCTCATCTCGAGTATTTCCGTCTTTTTGGCACAAGTCAATCAAGCCTTTTCCCATTTAAAACGTGGCATCATAATGCTTTGTGACATGGACCGTGAAAAGCCAAGCGGCCTTGGCGCTCGATACTCGGCCAGCGAGGACGCATCCCGATGAACTTGGTCCCGTAATATGCAGGTTTATGCCGCTGACTCAGCTCTTTTTGACCCGCGATCCGATGCAACAACTCTGTGCGGAGAACACTGAGGGGCCAGCTGGCCGGCTGCGTTGTTGGTGCCAGCAAAAGAACCATGGCTCATGGCTCACGGCTCATAGCTCCTGGCTCGTCGAAACCGAACACGAAGCGAAAATGTTGGGTTGTCACATTCTGCCGGTTACGGTAAATGATCGGGTTTGGTCCAGCCTCCAAAAATAGGCACGGCCGAGGAGCTCCAAACAGGCATGGTCGGATGGAATAGGCCACGGATAGCCTGCCATCGCAGTAGAGGTGTTGCATCAGGTGGACGCAGAGACAAGTCTGTGAGCTGCGCGTCCACGTCGCTGTGTCGAAAGCCCTCGCGGCTTTTGTGTGCGGTCTCCCATATCGACAGCTTGTCGGCTACGGCACAAATCGAATTTCGCCTCGGGGTGACGGGACTTGGTAAGCACGCAAGGGGTGTGCTTCTGATCAACGATAAATATATCGAGCCGAGAATGAGCGCCGGGACACGGTGCTGGTTGCTGCTCCCGAGTCAGGTGTCTGGTGATCCCGTCTCAACCACCTACCAGCACTACGTTACGACCCAGCATCAAAGGTGCCGCAAGCACAGTGCAAGTCATTGTAGAGTTTGAGAGGGCTTTGCCGACGCCTGTTTGACCAAGTGACAAGTTGATGTCGAAATAGAGTTTTGTCTATCGGTTCCCAAGAGGGAAGGTGGTGGTGATCACCATCATGCCCAAAGATAAGGGAGGGGCAGCGACCAGCTCCTTGCAGCGACTCAACCCTCCCGTTCTGGTGCTGAGACGTGTTGGCCCTAAGCTGATGATTCAAGACGCGCCGCAGACCCGGGCCTCGGTCCCTCGAAGCACCGAAAACACGCAAAAGATGTCGAGAAAAGATGCCTACCATGAGCAGCCACGCGGCAGGCCAACCAACGTTCGCGACGGCTCCTCAAAGGACACAGGGCTCACCAATGGGCCACACGTGTAGTTTGACGCATGCATGAGTAGCAGCGGTAAAACAGCGCCAAAGGATCAACAAACAGCAACCGGCAGATCGACGTTTAGTGTAACTAATTGAGCGCAAGAGAATTCCGGGCAAACAAGCAATGTCTGTGGGTGGCAGCTGGGGCGGGGTCCGTCCGATTGGTGTGATAATGATAAGAACAGGGGGTGGTTCCCGCCCCGAGGGCGACCAGGACTGATGATTTACGCAGTACCTGAAGCTGGCTATTCTCAGGGTCTATTAGCTTCTTTCTTATTCTCCAGGTCCAGACTTCGGTCTCCGGTATTATTACCCCCATGGAATTCCCTCAAATGCGATCTCTCACATTTCCGACGCTTCTCACGCCTCGAAGGCGGCAAACAGATTTGCCGAGTTGCAACGGAGTCGTACGAAGAAAGACCCATTCTCCTCTCTTTTTGGCCCTTGGCCAAGAACCCGAAGTTGGTTTCTGGGAGGACTGCTGGTCGTCCTTCGTCCCGGCGACTTGGTTCAGGTACTCAGCCAGATGCAATGCAAAGGGCTCAGGGCGATTCCTTTCCCTCCCTGCCGAATGGAAATATAAGAAGGCATCGTGTGACCCGTACCCAGGGTGAGGCGGTGGCGCATGTCACTCCAAGGGATTGGTGGTTTGCTGTGGTTGTTGTTGGGCAGCTGGGGGAAAGCCCGGTTTTGCTGTGCATCCAGCTTTCAGTTGGCTTTGCGAGCTGTCGGACGTTATTCCCGCCCCATCCAAATCGAGTGTGTCCCATCCGACACCGTATGCGTATGCTCATGCCCATGTTGCCACCTTGGATGCTGCAAGTGGCCATAACAAGCAATTGGGCCAGACGCCAATGGTCTGGGGTCTTCCTGGATCAGCGGTCCCTCACTGAGACATCAACATTTGACTCGTGGGCTATGGTGTGCCGTGCCGCATACAAGAACAGCTGGCAGTCCCTGTCGCGACTTCATTGTTACCGTCATAACCCCTAGTTCCCTGTCTCGATCCATCGCTAGAATCGCCCCTTCATGCCGTAGCACTGCCGGAGCGGCGCACACCACCTCATACGTGCCCAACACTCGCTGCCATCATGTGCGATTATACCCAGAGAGAACACCGCTGTGACCACTTCCGATGGATCGCATCACGCTGGTGCCAGGCGTACGCGGTGACACACAAGAGATGCACCCCCAACGTCACGCATTTTGAATAGTAGGCAAAGCCCAGCGGCCGGCCATCTCCATCCGATCCAAACCGCTAACCGCTTCATCCTTAGTAAGCCAGTGCTCTGCGGCGAGTGCAAAGCTAAGTTCAACCAGGAACCCTGTCCCTGGGAGCACTTGATCAGACGACCAAACACGCGTTCCGCCATTTCATTCTAGACTGCCAGAAGTTGCTTGCTAGGCCCTGGAAGGTGCATTCTCGCGGGCGCTTTTGTTCTGGGTCTACGTTCTGGGTCTACGTTCTGGGTCTATGGTGTTTGGTCTTCTTTCAATAAGGTGTTTTGGTACGATCTCATTAGACCCATGGGATTTTAATAGGATTTGCTTAAGATTAGTGTGGAAACCGGAGATTCATTGGTTAGTAGTAGGAACAGCGAGGTGCCGCCGACGCTTGTATATATCCAGTCATCACCCTTCAGCGAGAAAGCTCAATCCGTTGCGACACGCTTATTCAACTAGAATATCGTTGTCAATACAGGACACACGGTGTCGAACTCCATGCCAAATACAATGCGGCCCGACGTCATTTCGCATGGAGTTTTGGTTATCTTGGGCATAGTCCTAGGCCTCTTTAGCGCTGGGAACATTCCCGTACGGATCAACCATGCAGGTACGGTACCCAGACCGGGCATTTCGGCAAATGCCTTTGGGATGTGATCAATGCGCATGGTGGCACCGGCTGCTAACACATGTGCACATCAGCCAAGAGCAATTTATACCAGGGCTCAGCCGATTCGGGGGAATTGGCATGTTGAGCTAGCAACGGGCGTGTCTCAGGTCGATTGAGGGCTCGACGATCCGGCAAGTGCCGGAAGCCACAGTTCCATCCGGCATCGCGGCGTTCTCCGGTTGAAGGATGCCTGCACCCTGCTAATCTGAGTAGCTAACCAATCAGGCAACTTCCACAGGAAAGCCATCCCAAACGCCCGCGTAACGTAACCGATGTACAGTACTTCCCGTAACAATACTTGCCGCCTATTTTCTCAGCGAGCCCTCTGACCTCGCCAAGCGGTCCGTCGACAAGAAAGTCCGGGCAGCAGCGGGCGGGGCAGAAGAGATGCTGGGCGTATAGTGGAAGTTGAGCTCATGATGGGGCTCAATAGAAGGCGAATCAAACGTCTGCGGGCGCGCCAACGGAGCGGCATTGTGCAGTAATACAGGGGCCGGGCCGAGATGGTTATTACATAATTTCAACGGCAACTTCAACCGAGCGATTGGTCAACGGTCACAACGTAAATATCTATCCGAAAGGCAACCCTTGATGGTCAGGGACTGTCCTTCTTGGAAAGAGCACCAAGCGTCTGAGAGCACATTCCGCATATCTATCTACCACCCCAATAGTGAGCCCACAAAGCATACAAGTTATATGCAGCAGGTGCTTCAATAATTACGCGGAAACAGCCAGTGCACGATAGTACTACCGCCCAGCAGAAGGGCTGCGGCAGCTGGTTTGCAGCAGTCTGCGTATCTGCAAGCAACGGATCCACAAAGGAAAACCGCTCGAAGTGGCAATTAGTGCTCATAATTTCAGACTGGAAAGCTCCCATCCGGCATATGGAAGGTCCAAGCAAGCTTTCGCTACTACGAACACACTGTTGCAAGTTCATTATATAGTCACTAGAGTATTGCCACATATACGGATGTTGCCAACGTCAGGAGACATCATCCCCGTAAAATGCTCTCTACAATCAGTCTTGAGTGATCGGCCGTGCTGTTATGTTATCGCCTTGTGGGGTAAACATATCGGTGCGCCGAGATTACGACACGGTGCTGAATGACAAAAACCACTATTATAATGTGAAGGATAAATGAGCGCAAAGAAATAAGTGCCCCAATATTACGGGATATGTGACACTGCAGGGAGCAAAAGGTAGGGTCAAAATAGAGCGTAGGTAGGGAGAAGGAAAGAATTTTGCGCCTTGTTTTGATCCAGGAACTGGGCGAAAATGATCGATGCATATACCAAGGAGATCTCCTGCGGCTAACTGTGCTATAACTCTTAGCAACGTTCAGCCATATCCGATCGCAATAGTATAGAAGTCAATATTGCGAGGATTGGCTCTACAGGAAAAGCTCAGTTGCTCTAACTACGTGGAAACGAAGCGAGTTGCTGCTGCAGCCAGATGCTACAGTATTATCTCAACTGACCGAGGGTTGACGGACAGTCGAAACGGCTATTGTCTGCACGTTGCCCCTGGTTCTGCCCTAGGTTGCAGCCTGTCTGACGTCTGGTGACAGATGCCCCATTCCTCCTTAGGTGCACACGTAGAGACACCATCGGTCTGTGGGCATAATGACACCAATGGCCAGCGCTCGGCCGAAACACGGCATCTAACCACCCCGCAGGTCTAGGTTACGACAGGAAACACCTCCTATTGGTACCGACGCTTTGCACTAACCGCTCACGCGGCTACATCGGAGGGGAAAATGGAACAGGAGAGGTGGGCCTGCGAGTGAGCGCGCTCCTCTAGAAGCCTGTGCTAGATTGTGGTTATAGACTAGGTCTACGGACAGTTATAAAGCGACAAGAAACCTAGTTCAGAATCACTGGGACGCTAATTCACCTCCTCACTTGGGTAGCTTCGCGCTCCGTTGATCACTTGCTACCAGTACCATACTCTTCGTCACATATACAATACTTCATGCTCAGCTATCTTACAATGACTGCCTCCAAGTCCGAACAGCCCGATAGCCCCCAAAGCAACTATGCATCGGAGCCATCAAACCATTTGCTCTATTTGAGGCCATCCTGGGCCGTAAGCTGGACTGGAGTGGGCCTGCCACATTGAGCATCATGATGAGCATTCTGCAGACCGACTATGAGGAGCTGTTAGACATGCGCTTCCGTTCGATTCTCTACGCCGGCATGAAGTTGAACGACCGCGAGGACATGGCCGAGCCAACCCCCGCCAAGGACATACACACGCTCACCGACCGCGACCTGGACCGACATTGGGAGCAGCCACCGCCAGGACGCCACCATGTTCAGTAACCCGGTTCAGGGGACCACCATCAACAGCTGGCTGATCGCCGCCATAATGGCCATGGCATAGTCTGATCTTTCAGCCATCGTGCACTGCAATTGTTCCACGTCTGGCTCTTCCGGCGGCCCGGGCCATGGGAGCCGCGAGAAATGGCGCAAATCCCACTGCTCGCTCTCGGTCAAGCTCCATAGCAAGGGCGGCGGCAACGACGCGCCCACCTCGACCGTCACAGTCAGCTGCGGGGTTCCCACCAACAACTCTAGCTCCTTCCTCATGTATCGCCGGCCTTCGTCCATGAATGTGGCGGCGAGATCTGGCCGTGCCTGTGCGAGAAGGCGTTTACCGAGTGGATCACCAAGGCCGAGCTGGTTGGTAGCATGGACGTGTTTGCCATCGAGACGTCCGCGTTCAAAGTAGTACTTCGCCGGTTTGGGCGTGGCGAAGTGAGCGGAGGGCGGGTTAGAGGGAATTGGATCGAGTTACACGACCGCAAAGGTAGTATGGGGATTGTGTTTCGTGTGAGGTTGTTCGGGATGGTGGTACAATGCGCAGCCCAGCTTAGATTGGTAATCGCGGCAGCATCAAGACAACCTTCGTTCGCTGCCCTCTCGAGGATGTGGCTTGCTAGGCTAATTCTGGTTGAGTATAGAGGCGGCAACATGTCCTCGACAACGCTCATTTCAAGGGATACGCATATCTGTCTCCAAGACTGTAAATTGGCCCGAGGTATTTAGGTACAAGCACGTTGCTCTCTTTAGTGTCGTCTCCTTCATTGTCACATTTTGGTTCCAATTTCTCTGTACTACTACTTGGGTACTACGTCTGAATCCTTTTGCTTCCCCCTCGGCCAAATCTGCAGCAAAAGCCTAAGTCTAGAACGTTGAGCAGCAGAAAGAGTTCCATAAGAACGCGGTGGTAAAGTTATGGTAGTGAAGAGATGTCAGGCAAGAATGTTTGTGATGCGAAGCGGAAAAGAAAAAAAGGAAGAAAAAAAAAAGAAAAAAGATGAGTCCCCTCGACCGGAATCGAGCCGGTGACCTTTCGGTATCAATAAATTCCTTTACAGCCGAACGTGATATCCAACTACACCACAAGGGGATTTTATTCGTTGCTTATCTTAGCCGAGAACTCCTACAAATGCTGCTGCAACAGTAAGCATCCACGTCCACCAGGCGTGTCGGCGAGCTTCGCCCTACCGAGTGACTCAGTTCCGAACACGACGTAGTAGGATGACCTTCCATTATTCGATGAGCTCCATGTGAAAGGAAGCTCCGGCGGTAGGAGTACTGTACATGAGTCGTAGTTTTATCGACAACCCGAAGTGCTGATTGAGCGAATACTGGGCTAGCCAACAACCCTCCAATGGTGCTACGGAGACATCGTGAAATTTGCTAGCTGCCCTCAGGCAGACTGCTATCGTTGCCTGTTTACAAACTACCCAAATGTTTAACTGGCCGACATTCCGTCGAACTTCATGCTCTGGTTTAGGCTGGCAAGGTACAGTGCACTAGCTAATGGGACGGCATGAATCTTGACTGTACGTACCCTGAATCAGAGAGACTATCAACAGTCGAATATGATCTCAATCTGTGAGCTGACTCGGGTTTTTATCAACTGCTCAATAGAGGCGACAAGGGGACGAATACCTAGCCGATCTTAGCGGCTCGTGAGATGCCTCATTAACACCCACACTAAATCAAGGCAAGCCTGCTTAGTTTACTCGCAAGATGAACCCTGCGCAAGATTTATGACTGAGAGACGTAATCCACTCAGAGCATTCTTACAATGACTGGTATGCCTGCGACGCGCTCTCGTTGTTTGGTGCTTTATCACTGTAACATTCGGGATTGTATCACTTGTGAGACTGGATCGGGCGTGAGAAACGACTAGAACATTCTGCCATACCGACCGCTGATTTCATTTTGATGTGATGCTACTTTGTTGGTCTCACGTAATGTACGTAAAGGGGAGGTGTCCGATAAGGCTGGCACTGCCTTACGCAGTAATAAATCATGCAAGTAGAGCACAAGATTGAATTGAACCAATACTAGTTCCGTCTTAACTACTGCAGCAGGCTGACACTGCTTTGAACACATGGCGAGGGGACCACTGGGCCGCAGACGGGGTTGAGAACAAGCTCCTATCAATATATCGGTAAGATGCGGCAACATGCGAAATTCTGGTTGGTGAGGCGGAGCGGGCACGTGGCTGTACAGTACCTGAGAATGCAACCGATATCTTATTGAACTACCTGCAGGCGACGCATAGTTGTATTGTTGTGGCGGCTGAGGTTAGTTCAGGGGCGGACCCCCGCGGAGCGAGGAAGGCTGGGTAGTCCGATTCAAGATTGATATGGAACAGCAGATTTTAAGGCTCTAATTGGAACACCCAAGCTATGCCTTGCCAGAGTCCGAGGTTAGTGGTCGGCCTCGCCCGAGACTCTGTAGGGCTCGGAAAAGTTGCTGTTCCTTGTGGAGGCCGACCACTGCAAGACGAACCACGTTGTCGGGTTTCCACAGCCCTACACATAGTGCCGGAAAGTGTGAAACTATGACAAATAATGGCAAGTGCTCGACGGCATGGAAACCATGCCACATGTAGCAACGTACCGCCTTGTACCCGGTACTGGAACGCAAGGGTGACCCTATTCGGAGAGCGGAATTTAGGGGTTCGACGGGGGCCTGCTTGCGGCTGAGGCAATCACATTCTCCCACGGATTTTCGACTGCGGCTCACCAGTCCCCAACCAGAAAGAGCCAGCGCTGTCGACACGCTGAAGGCACTGGAAATTAACAGCGCATACTTGAATGGAGCTATTGGTCGAAGCACAGACACTGCGCTCAATGTTGCTAGCCTCATCAGGTAATCACTAACCTCCCCGCCCGCGTTGCCACCTTCAGGGGAAGCTGCAGGTACGTTACAGTGCTTGGGCTGGACTCCAGCTACTTGGCGCCAAAACCTCTTGCTGCTTTTCCGTGCCAAGAACAAAACCTAAAAGCAATACGGGCTCTATTCATGCAGACCCATCTCCGGATTTCAAGATTGGCTGTCCGCCACAACTGCGCAGGATACAACCACAGGTAATGCGACGGGAGCAGGGCGCACGACACATCACATTGGGTAGGTAAGATGGAATCAGATTGCGAATTATTCTTACTGCGTACAGTAGAAAGCACTTGCTCTCAGTTCGGCAGAGGCCTGGGCTTGCCTCGTCAAAGCGCCCGCTGGGCAGGGATGTTGGCGCAAAACGGGGCCGGGCTTCGGTTCGTCCGTTGGAAGGTCCAGATCCGGCAACGACGGCAACGGCAAGCGAGGCCCAGCACGATCGCTCCACTGGTGCTGCCGGGCAGGGTGGGCCTGTGGAGCTCTTTACCGCGACAGCGGCCCTTAACCAGCGCTAAACCCGTCTCGTCGAATCTCGACCGGGCGACCCTCTACTATCAGCTGCCCAGCCCTCATGAGTGCATCTTTGTGGGGAGCTGAGTCGAGAGCGCTTGTCTTCTTCCCACTCACCACCACTGCTCAAGTTGTTTGTGTTGTTTGTCTCTCCCGATTGATTGGGAAACGTCCTTCTCTTTGCTCCTCACATCTTGACCTCTATCCGTTCGTTGATTGCGACAAATACTTCGGAAGCCGCGATATTACACGGGTGCTTACTTGCCCCATTTTACAGTGTCTCGCGCTCTGTCCTTGAGATAATACCCGCTTGATTACCTCAGTAAAGGGTGTTCGGTTCTGCGCCGCTTCCCGAACTCCCGGAACGGTGATTTGGTTGCAAAGGCCGACTGGGCTTGTTCTCGGCCGCAGCCATCGCAGTACTCCGTGTGCTCGCTCACGCACCGCAAAAGACAGCGAGTGGGCTTCTGATGGATAACGAGAATTACTACGGTCGTCCGGTAGCGGGCAACCCTTCCGTCGCATCAACCGCCGCTGCAACCCCGCAACGGCCCGGATCACCAGACGATTCGGTTGGGCGCAATCCCTTCGGTGACGGTGTCGAATCGCAGCTGTCTCATCGGTCAGGGAACAATGGCAATCCCTTCTCCAGCCCGGCAGGCTCGCGCCCCGCCAGCAGCTTTGACACGTCCTCGGCATTAGGGAATCGGTACGACGGGGGCCAGCGATACTTCCACTCGCGGCGCGTTCGCAAGGGCGAGGTGGAGAAGCCTTGGACAAAGACGGCTGATCCCAAGGAGAAATGGGTCACGATCCTGCCCATCATCGGCATCATCATCGGCCTAGGCATCTCTGGCTTCCTGGTCTGGGACGGTATCCGCAGTGTCGTGCACCATGAATACTGCCCGGTCTTGGACGAGGACTGGTCAAATGGCTTCAACCCCTCCATATGGCAGAAGGAAGTCCAGGTGAACGGGTTCGGGTGAGTCCGCGGCATCAGACCCTCGGCAAAAGCGACGGGCAAGGAAGACTGACCCATAACTCTTTAGCAATGGTGAGTTCGAGATGACGACACCAGGAGACGAGAATGTTTTCGTCGAGAACGGCCACCTCTTCATCAAAGCAACGCTCCAGGACGACAGGTTTATGCAACAGGACCATAAGATCGATCTTCTGGAGACCGGCACTTGCACATCGACCTCCCCCGACCATTGCATTGCCTACACCAACGTCACCGCTGGCAACGCGACCATTGTCCCACCTGTCCTGTCTGGACGTATCAACACCAGGAGGGGCGCCACAATCAAGTATGGCCGCGTTGAGGTAACTGCCAAGCTGCCCGCTGGCGACTGGCTATGGCCCGCCATCTGGATGATGCCCGTCGACTCGGCCTACGGTCCCTGGCCGCGGTCGGGCGAGATCGACATTGTCGAGAGCCGCGGCAACAATTACACCCACCCGCAGGGCGGCAACGACATCATCTCGTCGGCGCTGCACTGGGGCCCGGACCCGGCCAACGACGCTTGGTGGCGCACCAACGTGAAGCGCCCGGCGCTGCATACGACCTACGCGGCGGGCTTCAACACCTTCGGCCTTGAGTGGTCGCAGAAGTACCTCTTCACCTACGTCAACTCGCGCCTGCTGCAAGTCCTCTACGTCAACTTTGACACGCCCATGTGGACCCGTGGCAACTTCCCAACTGCCAACAGCAACGGCACGCGGGTCGACGACATCTGGGCCAGGACGGGCCGCCACAACACGCCCTTCGACCAGCCGTTCTATCTCATCCTTAACCTTGCCGTCGGCGGTACCAATGGCTGGTTCGAGGACAATGCCCATGGCAAACCGTGGCTCAACGGGTCGCCCAACGCTAGGAAAGACTTTTGGCAGGCCAAGGACAGTTGGTATCCGACATGGACTTCCCCACAGCTGGAGATCAGCAGGGTCGTGATGTTGCAGCAATGTGATGGCAACGAAGACCTTTAGCGGGTTGCCGTTTTTTCCTTTTCCCCGTAATGGTGTTTTTGGGAGGGTATAGATTGGCTTGGCATAATGTTTATTTTATATTTATTGGTACACACATGGGGTCTCAAGTTGGTAGGATCTAGAAGACGGGCTCATGTCTCAGCCAAACTCAAGGCAGCGTTGATCTTTATTTGGTTTGGATCGAATTAAGCAGGATATACCACGGAACCAGCTCGGGCTTGGCAACATGACCGTAATGGATGCGTTTCTATATGACCTACTCTTGCACATGCGCATCCGTCCACAACCGAAGCGGCCGGAACGGCTTGCAAGCAGGGAACGAGCCTGTGCCGGCGTGTCCCACCGTCGACATGATACCAGCTTCGGTTCCTGAAACACACTACGGTGCCACTGCCTGCGACGTCGGCGATCTGAGCGGCACCACTTTCTGTCTGGCACCTACGGATGCGTTACGGGGCCCTAAGACCACAATCCGAGCTTTGGGCGCGAGACAAACATTGCTTCGCGGAACGATGTACGCCAGGCAGTGAGAAAGGCTCGTCCGTGCTCGAGACGGGAATGTTGATGAGGAACGCATACAACTAGCTGCTGTAGAGCTCGAGCCCGGCCGCATTGCGGGAAGAATTCACGATCCAAGCTGAACTGGCCCAGGGTGCACTTCGGGCTTGGCACTCCCAAGTCTAGCACCAGAAAGCGGAGACTAGAGCCCCCATTTCACACTAGAGCCTCGTTTTTCGTGGAGATGGTTCGCAGCTGTCAAGGGCCAGGTTAGTCCGTCGAGTGACTAGTGGAGATGAGGAGCTAATATTTTGTTATCGCCGTGCAGGGGAAAGGGGTTCAGTTTCCGGTAATCGCTGATAGGGCTTGTTTGAGACGGGGAGAAATAGAGCGGTCTAGGGAGCAGCTGAAGCTGTGCACTACGGCGACAACCACTGACATTTCGGTCCCCAGCCGTGTGTCCTTATCCCGTCTGGTTGGGATGCCCTGTCACGAAAATTCTTTCAATTATCGCGCGAGGATGATCGAAGGGTTGGTGGCGGCTTCGCGATAAGCTGGCACCACGCAAAATCAGTTTGTAAAACCCGGCATGCGGCTGCCGTAGCGTGGTGAATCGTCCCGTAATAATCATTCGTGCAGATGTCAATCCCACACCATCGGGTTGCGAATGCTGTTTTCGACATCGGATCTCGCTTCTCGCCAACCCTTTTTCGTGTACATGCTGTGTAGATCCCCCAGAAATGCCCAGGAGATCCTCCGACGATCAGCTTTGCCAAGATCTGCTGCCGCGCAGCCACCGCCTGTGTCTCAAATTCACGCGCAAAACTGGCGTCAAAGCTTCTAGACCGTTGAGCAGCCGAATTCCGTGAAGCGCGGCGAGGCGCCGAAGGTCAGACCGAGCTCACCCGGCCGCCCCGGGGGACGCTGCGTGTACATACAGCATCCTCCACGATGCATCATGGAAGAGTCATCAACTGGCGGAGATCTAGCTCACTATTTGCTGAGATTGCCAGCAAAGCATTCTGTAATGAACGACCGTTTTGGGAAGGTCCAGGACGATAAGTTGATTGACAGGTTCACAACCGAGGACGTGCAGCTGGTGGGGTTACGATGCAGATGCGATCTGATTAGCTATGGGTACTCTGCAGTGTACAGTACATAGGGAGGGAGGGAGGGGAGGGGAAAAGAAGTAGCGCCCCCTATTTTTGGTTTGTGATGTGGGTGTCGGCACATTTCTCGTATTCAGAGCCCCTCGCACATGCGAGAGCGCGATGCCACCAAACAGCGAATGGCCGCGCACGGTCCAGCCCCATCTGAGAGGTTTCAAGATACTCAACGGTGCGAGCCCAATCCTAACGGGAGAATCACAAAATGTTGCGGCAGCTGCTGACACGACGTTGCCTCCATCTTGAAAGTCACAAGCACCACCTGTCGCAAAGTGCAACACAAAGAGTGGCATATAACAGCAAAAGCACAATTTCTTGCCGGACAGGAGGGTTGCATATGCCCCGCCGGCCAAGCTCTGGCATGCCCTGGCAGTGCTGTAGTACACAGTAACGTGTTTAGCAGAAAAGTGCCCTGAACCAAAATGGCGACCAGAGCGAATCGGGTAAACGGTTCAAGAAAGCAAATCGCTAGCGCTCGCCGCTTTAAGGGACATTACGGTGCTGCCGAATTTATCGCAGCCACGTTGTACTACCCAACCGAATAAACACTCAATAGTATTCCCTATTCTGCGCAGCTTCAGCTCAGTTGCTGCCGCAGCTACCTGTTCCCTATGTTCTTTGTGGGGAATGGTTGAAATGCTGTGATGACTGAGACAGCCCTGCCCAAAGATAGCCTTATCAAAAGTTGGGCCACGAGATGTTCGGTCTGCTTTTGCGAGATGCCGAGCGCCAAGACGGCGCCACAAGGGGCAGTTCAGGAACACTGCCCACCCGGCGCTAGTGTCCCAAACTGCTCACATGTCTCTCCCTGCTGTTTAGTTATGTGAAGATGGCTGCCTCACGATGTACTGTTTGTTGATATGGAGGCTTGTTGATTTACGGCGTATTCGTACAGCCGCAATCCGTTGAGACGGGAAGATCGGATCGGGAGAGCAAGGCGCAAACGAGGGGCTGAAGGACCCCTGCATTGAAAATTGTTTGCCCAGCACTGGCGCTTTCCATTTCAGTCAAGTGGAGCTAGGTTGGGAATCGATGTCCCCACAGTCCGAACCGGGGGATGGAAGGACCCAAATCTTTGCTCCCCACGTCTCTGAAGCCCGCTGTCTCGACCCGACTGATGAATCCTGCAAGCAGCCAACGATAATAAAGAAAATTCCAATCACAGTCTTCAGCCGCTAGACTAGCTGCCATAGGAACGCCATATTCAGCCATGAAATTTCCCTTACCGCCGAAGATTCCGAAACGGTCCTCAGCACGCTCCGTCTCTTGAGAGCGACTTCCCGAGGGCAATAGACCTTGCCCTTGACAGTCTTCAACGACAGGAGTTGCCGTGAGGATATAGAGTGACATAGTACGAGAATGTTTGTCGTTGACCTGCAATTTGTGTAACTCAAAGCCCGTTTATTGTCCGATTTATTTTTTCGATTTTTTTTATTTTATTTTTGTTTTTATTTTTATTTCTTCTCTCTGGGGTTCATCTAAACCGACTCTTGCTGCAGCTCGGGTCTGTATGAATAAAACATAGGCGGACGGTACTGGACGAACCCGGAACCGGCCTCCCGCTATCACTTACACGGGCCCCTCCCAGCCCCTGATCCCTGCTATGCGCACACGATGAGGTCCCTCTGCCAAGAAGCACTGGACACCACGCTCGACAGGGCATCTAGGCCAATCGCCAGCACGCGGCCTGCAACCTTGCATCCCAGCTTCCTGCGCTGTCCACTCTTTTGATCCTCCCCCTCCCTGTCGCTGTCCTTCCGCCTTGTTCCCCAAGGTTATGTGATCAGCAGCCGTTCCCAGGCCCTCGGGATCTCGAGAAAGCTCCTTCAAGCTTGTCTCTCAGCGACGGTGAATTATCTTGACCCTCAGGTCCTCTTCATCCCCTGGCTTCAACGACAACAGAAGCCGTCCGCTCGCTAAACTTGCCTAACGAGGGTTCCACGTTCGCTCCCCAGATTCGAACCTTGAGACTCTTCACTTGAGTAGGTGGCAGTCGGCAACCAACGGGAACTTTGAACTCGCACAACATACAGTGCTGTGCTACCGGACCCATTATCAGGTATGGGCAGTGGGCCTGGCTATCCCGAGGATCTGGCTCGAATAGCTCCGACAAAAGCCGCTTCCTCCCAAGCGACGGATTCGGATCTTGATCACTGACAGCAGGTTTCTAGGCGTGAAGGGTTGTGGACGGTAGAACGCTTGACTTGGCTGGGCAGCCAGCCCGCTTGATACCCTCATTTTCCTAGCACACCCCGAAGTAAGCCGCCTCTCGCGGCGAGACCTTCATCAACAGCGAAAACGGGGTCCACTACCCAGGGCCGCCGCTGCTGCCATGGGTATCGGGAGCTATTTCAAGGCTGAAAAGCCAAAGCCCGAGGAGGCACCAAACCCCTTACAGCGGAGGCAATCGAAACGTCAACATGGACCGCCATCCGCGCCCGGGAACCCGGGCCTGGAGCTGTCGGGTCGACCCAACTCCGAGCTGCATCCGCCCACTCCCAGGTATAGCTCAAGGCCGCAGTCGATATCAGGGCGCTCTGTGAGGTCAAACGGGAGCTCAATCTTCCTAGACGACATTAAGCACGAGGTCATGGTCAACTATCTCTACCAGCAGCAGTGCTCGCACTTGTGGGTCTCAGACGGCAGTGGTGAGATCGAAGGCGTCCTCCTCCGCAAGTCGAGGGGACAGTATATGGCCTGCCCGCCGCAATTGGGCAGTTCCCCTTTTGCGTTGGCTTGCGCCGCGCTTAATGTTCAGGTTCGTCCTGTGGTTCACCATCACTCCTTTATCGACAGGGGCTAATGTTGTCGTTGCAGTGCGCCATGACAGTCAACTCCCGAGTTATCAAGACGTTCTTGCAGTGGTCGCCAGATGCGGTCGACGTGCCGTTGATGAACGGCCTGCGGGTGCAGATTTTGCCCACTATAGATGACCTCCCGCGCGCACGGAAACACCAGTTTGCCGCCTTTGTCGCCTCCGAGGGCCTGCTTATTGTCTGGGACGATGATGCCCTGCATCTGGTGCAGAGAGCCAAGGCCATTGAGTCGGAGCTGATGGAGTTGGTATGGAAGGCCGGCACCGGGGATGACGAGGATGAGAAGGGAGGACCAACAGTTGGCGAAGTCGAGATTGACGAAGAGAGCGGAGAGCTCAAGCCGGAAAAGAGGCCAGTCCACCTGCTGAACACTTACCTTGTCAGCTTGACGCTTATCCTCGTTACGGTTTCACTGGGAGCGGCATTCCGGCAGCTAGCCATCGAAGTGTCGGTTGACAACAACTACATGCGCCTCGCTCTCGTTGCTCTGTTCCCAATCCAGATCTTCTTCACCCTCTTCTTCGCCCAGGTCATCGTCGGTTGTCTGGCGCAGATCTTCGGTCCAATCCGGCAGTTGACCATCAACTCTAAGTTCTATTCTGCACGGCCGCCCCCGAGACTGCAGTCAGCCATTCTACCGCACGTTACCGTCCAGTGTCCCGTCTACAAGGAGGGCCTCAACGGTGTCATTGCGCCCACCGTCAAGTCTATCAAGCAGGCCATGTCGACATACGAACTGCAGGGAGGCTCGGCAAACATGTTTATCAACGACGATGGTCTCCAGCTGATCTCAGAAGAGGACCGTCGCGCCCGCATCGAGTTCTACGCCGACCACAGCATCGGTTGGGTCGCACGCCCTAAGCATGGCGAGAACGGCTTCAAGCGCCGCGGCAAGTTCAAGAAGGCTTCCAATATGAACTTCGCCCTCATGATTTCCTGCAAGGTCGAGGAGAAACTCGCCGCTATCCAGCGGTCTCCGGACTGGTCGCAGCACGACGAGGCGCAGGCGTATGAGAGTGCTCTCAAAGAGGTTCTTGAGGAGGACGGCCGTGCCTGGGCTGATGGCAACATCCGCATCGGTGATTACATTCTCTTGATTGACTCGGATACCCGTGTGCCTGCCGACTGCCTGCTAGACGCCGTGTCGGAAATGGAGCTCTCTCCAGACGTCGGCATCATGCAGTTCTCGTCCGGCGTCATGCAAGTTGTCCACACCTACTTTGAGAACGGTATCACCTTCTTCACCAACCTGATCTACAGCGCTATTCGCTACACTGTCTCCAACGGTGACGTCGCTCCTTTTGTCGGTCACAACGCCATCCTTCGTTGGTCTGCCATTCAGCAAGTCTCGTACGAGGATGAGGACGGCTACGAAAAGTTCTGGTCCGAAAGCCACGTGTCGGAAGACTTCGATATGTCTCTGCGTCTACAGTGCAGCGGTTACATCATCCGTCTCGCTGCGTGGGCTGGAGATGGCTTCAAAGAGGGTGTGTCGCTAACTGTGTACGATGAGCTGGCTCGGTGGGAAAAGTACGCATACGGCTGCAACGAGCTGCTCTTCCACCCCATCCGCAAATGGCTGTGGAAGGGCCCTTTCACCCCTCTGTTCCGGCGTTTCCTCTTCTCCAACATCCGCTTCACATCCAAGATCACGGTCGTCTCGTATATTGGTACTTACTACGCCATCGGTGCCGCCTGGATCATGACTAGCGTCAACTACTTCTTGATGGGCTGGTTCAACGGCTATCTCGACAAGTACTACGTCGACTCGTGGCAGGTTTGGTTCTCCATCATCATTGTCTTTAACGGTCTCGGTAACATTGCTTTGGCCGTGATGCGGTACCGTGTCGGCGAGCGCAACATTCTGTACGCGCTGTTTGAGAATTTCAAATGGACCTTCCTACTTGCTATTTTCCTCGGTGGCCTGTCACTGCACGTCTCGCAGGCGCTTCTGGCCCACATGTTTGAGATCGACATGACATGGGGTGCGACAAGCAAAGAAGCCGAGTTCTCCAACTTCTTCATAGAGGTCCCCAAGGTGTTGAAGAAGGTATGTGGCAACTCCTTGCCGGTAGCAGTGTGGATGCAGCTAACCATGAGGACAGTTCAAATTCTCCATGCTCTTCGCTACCGTCTCCATTGCCGCCATGATCATCCTCGCCATCGCTCCGTTCATCCCATACAGCTGGCACATCACCGACTTCGTTGCCATCCTTCCCATGGCTACGGTCGCCGCTTCACACCTACTGCTGCCGCTGGCGCTCAATCCCGCACTTATGACTTTCTCGTGGTAGACGCCAGGTGGTCATTTCATGTTCGTTCTTTACTTTTCAGGCCGCTTGCCCATTTGTGCAGCGCCGCTGCACTTCAGTCTTCTACGTAAATTCCTCAGCCTCAGAAGCGTCATGTATGTCATCACTACACTAGTCAGTTCACTGCTTGAGTGACTCCCTGGCTCCACACGGACACGCCTCGTCATGTCACGAACTTTTCCTGTTAATAGTACTGTCTATATTTGGAGCACATAGAGCCGGGACGGTGGGATACTGGAGTTTAATACAGTGCAGGATATTATATATTGGTAATTTGTCACATTTGACGATGTTGTTTTCGGTTCTCTCTCAACGTGTAGCTGGGAAATGTGTCTCATGAAAATGCACCGATGACACATAATTACATTATTTTAACAATACCTCGTAAAGTTCACATCTCGAGCTTTGACATTAGCAAGGCGCTTAAACTCTCAACCGATGAATGCCGCTTTCGTCTGGGAAATACCCTTGATTAAAACGTATTAGAACATCATCGTTCCATCTCTAGGTGCGGCTCCAGTGTGCCCTGCCAATTAAACGACACGGCAATTTGTGACGGCCACCGGGCCACAGACGTACTGCACGAACAGATACACAAGTACCCCTGAATCTCAACGGTGTGGTTAGAAATTACATGGCGGCGGCCCGAAGCGTCTATCAACAGTAGTTCAACGTTGAACTAGGGTGTCTGCAGAACTCTAGTATCTTTGACATAAGTTGGGTTTAGCGCTTCATGGTGATCGGCATCCGGATCGACCCGGCGATTACCTTGCTGGGTCAAGAGGAAGCTTGGTCATCATGTTGCCATACCCTGACCGTAAAGCTCATCGCTCGCAATAGCATCTACACTAGTAACTCAATGACGGCTAGTTGGATACTGTAATGGTCTTAAGAGGTCAGGTGGTGCCTGGCTAGGCATGATAATGTGACCGACATATTGGAATTACCAACGTTGGACTCTACAGTCTAGGCAAATGAGAGATATTCCCCCTTCTCCTGCTCGCTAGTTGGCGACTGGGGTTCGCTAACGGATCAACGCTTGCTTGCATGTTTGCATGCTCGCGTGCAGACCAGGTAAGGACAGGGGAAGGAGACGATCAATCTCTCTGTACATGGGTTAGGGTTTCCCCGATTTCGTCAGCAGCAGATCGGCACAGGGGTCCGTCCGTATTCTCGTCAAGAGACAGTACAAGTCAAAGGGCATCACATCCATTCCTAAGCAGCAAGCAACGTATGAAGAACTTCCCGGGCGCCGCAGAGTCCATACTGTCCATGGCTGTAGTTGTTCAACCAGTGGCATTAAGGGGCTCGGAGCTTAAGGCAGAAACCGCCGGCGCCGGTGCCGCACCCCAGAACAGCGGAACACCGCACCTTACCTAATTCCATCATAGATATAGTAGTTCCGCAGCTTGCAATGTCGACTCCCCCGATGACTGTTGAACTACTCTAGTCTACGGGCTACGTGGTCATCGGGAGAGGTCGCCCACACTATGCCACACAGACCCTTCCGTGACAGCCTACTGTGAGATTCTTAGTTCGACCTGAGTCCAAGAAAAAAAATATGAATCAAGAAAGAGTAGAGAGTGAAATATGACTGAACAAAAAAAAAAAAAAAAAAAAAAGAAAAAAGACCATAGTGCAGCCCACCCAGTACACAGTAGACAGCAAACGAAGCAAAACCCTACCCAGGAACCCCCGTTCTATTCAATACTAGTGGCTAGTACCTCAACGCCTCTATACCGAGCAGCCGTTACCTCTATATGCAGCTGCATTCTTTCCGGTCCCGAGAGTTCTACACACACAAAGTCTAGATAGTCTACCAAAGCAAAAACATATACCTCGCTCATCGCTCGTCAAGATATGCCAAATCTACCGACCAACCCTGCCCGACACCGAGTTACTCGGCCTCATCATCCGTATCTGGCGGATGAGGCGTCCCCTTGGGACTGTTCAGCCATTCAATGTGCCTAAGCCTCCGCCTGACCTCGCGCTCCTTTAGCTCCCTCTTGGTCATCTTCTTCTTCTTCCGCGCCCGGAACGCCATGCTCTCGCCCGTAACCCCGGCAGCAGCAGCACCTCCACCGCCGTTATCCTCAGCCCCGCTGTTCACAGCGCTGCTGACGGCGCTGCTGCTCAGCGCGGGCGTGTTGAGGCCGCTGGTGATGGCGCTGGCGGGCTTGCTCGCGTCGTCGAAGCGGTCCAGCGCCACGGCGGCGCTGCCGCGGTGCGTGACCCGGCCGTCGCGGACGTGCCACTGCTCGGTGGCCAGGGCGCCGACGAACTCCTCGTTGTGCGAGATCATGACAACACCGCCCTTGAAGTCCCGGATGGCGACGGCCAGCCCGCCCAGCGAGTCTCGGTCCAGGAAGTTGGTCGGCTCGTCCAGGACGAGCAGATGCGGGTTGTTCCACATGGCGCCGGCGATGACCACCTTGACCTTCTGGCCGCCCGAGAGCGAGCCGATCTCGTTATGGTTGGCAATGTCCGGGTCGAGGCCGAGATCCTGGAAGTGCTTGGCGATCACCGACGGCTGCAGCTCGCGGTAGCCGAGCCCCTCGCGCGACGCCTCGTGGTCGTCGAACTCCTGCACGAGCTTGGCAAAGCCTAGCTCGAGCAGCGTCTCGCGCGAGATCTGCGTGTTGTGCTTTGGGAGGAAGCCACGCCATTTGCTACGTGCCAACTGTTAGCCGCCGAAGATCCGCGTGCGAGATGAGCGAGGGAGAAAACTTACACCTCGTATTGGAACGTCTTCTTGTACTTTTGCCGACCGACGAGCGCCTCGATCTGGCGCTTGCCCTTGCCGTCGCCGACATCGACAAACTTGTCCATCTGCTCCCGGTCCTTGTCCGACAACAGACGCGTCTGCTTCATGTGTACCTCGCGGTCGTCGCCGTGGGCGTACCGCCATTGAAGGTATTGGTTGGGCGTCTTCTCGAGGTGCATCTCGACGTGCTCGAGCGCGTGCTGCTTGATGTATCCGATCCGGAGATTGGGATGCTTCTCGACCTTGCCGGCTGTCGGGATGACCTCGCCCGTCAGAAGCTTGATCAGCGTCGACTTGCCGGCGCCGTTGGGGCCGATGATAGCCACGCGCGACGAAAGCGAAAGCTGGCATGACACATCGCTCAACGAAGGCTTTGGCGCATTGGGATATGTGTACGAAGCGTTTGTCATGCGGATAATAGCACGAGTCAGCGATTTTACCCCCGTCAAGATCCCCGGCGGGGGAAACTTGAACTGCACGTTCGAAGCCGACAGCGTGTAGTAGCTCTTGGCCTCGGGGCGCACTTTGACAAAGGCGGCTAGGTTGCCCTTGTAATGCGCCAACTTCTTGTTGGGCTCGTAGTGATAGATGTCTGTGGTGACCTCGTCGAGGAATCCGGAATCGTGGGACACGATCAAGCTGGTGATTTCGGTGTGTGTCTTGAGGTAGTGTTCGAGCCATTTGATGTTTGCCACATCGAGATGGTTAGTGGGTTCGTCTAGCAGCAGGACATCGGCTCTCTGCAGCATCGCGCGGGCAAGTGCCAGCTTCATCTTCCAGCCGCCAGATAGTGAGCCAACCTTCTGGGACTGCCGTCCTTCAGGCCCAGACGTGAAGCCAAACTCCTCCAGGACGGCCGATATTCTCTCTCTCCCCTCCTTGGCAATGGTTGGGTCTTTTGAGACAAATTCTAGAATGCTGATGTCTGCATCCTCGCCCTGGTTATGCTCGACATAGCAAGTCCGCAACACGTCCTGAGGAGGGAACCCCTCCAGCTTGCCGCCGGCAATGCTCCGCATCAGGGTCGACTTCCCTGCACCGTTCCTGCCGCAGAGACCATAGCGGTGGCCCTTGAGCAGTCGCAGGTTGGTGTGAGACAGGAGGAGCATGCCGCCATACGCTAGCGAGAAGTCGGCATTCACAATCTCCACCTCGCCGTCGTCCTCCTTTTCGGGGACGCCGTACTTGCGGTGGTCTTCTTCGATATAGAACTTCTGGACGGAGGCAGCAACTGCCTGGTGCGCATCCGTACCTTGCATAAGCGGCTGGAGATATGGGGCAATCCTGGTAGGGATGCGGCTCAACTGGCGATGGTTGACGTCCTCACTGACCATCTCGCAGACGTATGGGCGCACCAGCTTATAAGCGTCCAGGTCCCCAGCGAGACCGTTGTTGTTTTTGACCTCAGCGTCGAGCACCTTGGCGACATCGTCGGCCATGGTCCGCTCAACGACAGCCGTCTTCTCATTCCCCATGGCCTTGTCCATGACACCCAGCGCCCGCGTTGCCAACTCGCGCACCTCCGGGAGGGACGCTCTGCTTACGACACTCTTAATGCCGGGCTGGAGCTTCGGTAGGAAGGTTCGGGCCTCGATCGGGTCGTGGACGAGCTTGGTAAGGTTTTCAGTGATGACAACGGTTTGTCGGAGAACCTCTTGTGGGGTTGTCGGGTTGTTGAGGGAACGCTCAAGGAACGGGGTAAGCAAGGCCAGGACGGGAGAGGTCACAACGGCGACAAAGGTTGTCTGGGAGAGGGCATGGATCGCTTTTTGCAGTGCCTCGGCCGAGGGGTGATGCATGGTGTCGACGAGGAGGGGGATGCGAGGAGCGACGTCGTCGTTGGAGAGCAGGGAGGTGAGCGAGGTCATGGTCTTGACGGCCTGCTTCTCGACCTCGGCCTTCATATCAAGCATGCCGTTCTCAACGATAGGAATAAGGGCGGCGAGCTTCGCACCCATTGCCTCGCGCAGGATGTCTTGCTCTTCGGCCTCTTCCTTCGTGCTCCCGATCTTTAGCTTGGCCTTATCGGCCATCTTCTGCATCAGCTTGTATGCGCCGATAACACCCTGCCACTTCCCGCCCGCCTTCTTGAGGTACTCGGTGAGGGCAGGCAATAGGCCGGCAACTAGAGCCTCGGGGCTCAGGCCGGCGAAAAGCGCATCGATGCCGTATTGCGCGGCGTCGCGGACGACTGAGCCCTTGTCGGCGAGGGCGTCGAGGGCGCAACCAAGCATGCCGCCATCTTGAAGGAGGAGCACCGCTTCGCTGATTGGCTGGCGGGCGGGGAATCTTTCGAACAGGGCACCGAGGAGATTTTGCGCGCTCTCGCGACGAAGGCCGCTCTTCTTGTCGGCGGCAGCCTTCTTGATCTCGGCGAGGACGCCGTACTGGTGTAGGCCGCGGAAGCCGACCGAGTTGAGCAGTAGCTCGCAGAGTGCGTAGCACGCATCGATCGAGGCGGACGACGTCTTGGCGGTGAAGATGGTGCTGAGCAGCGACGAGACTTCGGCATGGGTAGGAGGAGGGGCAGCGCCGTCGGGCGCCTTGATGGGCACGACCATTGCGGCAGGCGACACAGGATGAGGCATAATCGGGTGCTCCAGGGTTCCTGAATGCGTCGCGAAGCCAGACGGGGTTTCGTGCGGAACCTAGGTGTGCTGGAGACACCCTCTGCAAGTGATGGGTTGGAGGTTGGGTTTGTGTGAGGCGCAGGATGTTTTGGGTATTTGCGATGAAAAATCGCCCATCCGCGCCCGTGCCGCCCTCTCACCGAGCTGATTCAGCAGCCCTGAGTGGGCCATAGCCCCACAACCCAGGCCCCGAATGAGGGGCATTTCGTCGGCCGAAAAGCTTGAATTGCTCATTGGCGCCAGCCATGGCAGCTCAGACTGATACTGGCCTGCCAGCTCGTATTGTACAATACAGTACTCTATTCATCCAGGGCGTGGGATGCTAATTACTGCGCTCAGAGTTAGGGCAATAGGCCACGATCTCGCACATGCAACGACTGGCTCAACGGCTCAACATCTCCGTTGCGGCTCGATTGCTACCAGCCGATCTTTGAGGCACGGTTTCTATTTGGAGGAATTACGGGTTGCATCTGCCTGCACCATGTCGATCACTTGTGCACAACGGCCCGTCTTGATAATGACGGCATCCGGCTGAGGCCGGAAATGGCTCTGCTCGGAATATCGACTTGCTCGGTGCCGCGAAACGCATTTTGGGGCCCGAGGCTTTTCGTCCAGATACCTTTAGACGGCACAGCCCCTCGGTACCATGTGCAGGGCTGCATAGGGCTGACTAGGGTGTTGCGGCGGTTGGGTCAGCAAGATGCCGTGTGACAGGCAGAGAAAAGCTGGGATGTGGCTGTCTCAACCCCAACCGCCATACAGCACATCCCAATCCCCCTTCTCCTCTTAGTATACGGGGGCGGAAAGATGCTGAAGGGAATATTAATAAATCTTCATCCCCCCTCGCAGATTATCACGGGGGATGAGCGGTGGGGGCCGCGGGCTGTGGGCCCTTGGCCGTTGGAAACGGCCAGCGTCCCCAAGTCCCATGCGTCCAGTTTCCACCGAAAGCACGCGGTCCGATTCTCTGGTAGCCAGATGGTTACACGATGTGGAATGCCGTTTTCCTTCTAGAAGACAGCGAAGCGGTCTGGTGCCAGGCTCCAGGGCTGTTCCAAGGAAGAATCTGTCGGCTCGGACTGGGCTGGATCCGAGCGCTTGGGTCAAGGCCGAACTCAAGATGGACGGGCCGTTGCTCCTGTACTCCCGGCTCCATCCGCTAAACCCTACAACGGCTACCCGTGCCGAAGGATCTCGGGTCCATGCCCGTAAGGCTGACCTGTGGGAAGAGCCTATGAGACCTGGGGGCCGGCGGCTCGTCACAAGTGCCGGACTGTTCCAAGCTTTACAGTTCGTCCCACCGGTCCGTGCCGCACGGTGCTTGGGATACGATGTGTAGTATCTATCAGCCTAGCTGCGACCCAGTGACTTGTATGCAACGCCATGGCGCATGGACTGGAAGGAATGTTAACACGGTACTCGAAGCGACCCTATCCCACGCCGGCAAGCCACCCACCCTCCCGGGTGGTCTGCGGCCACTGCAGTTTGTGCTACGCTGACGGGATTGTGTGCTTTGCGCTTATCTTAGAGCATGTTGACGCGAGAGATGGACTGCTTCTGTTTGATTTTCCCGCTGATGTTTCTGGGGAAATGTCCTCCATTCTTGGTGCCTAAGGGATCGGAAGAATGAGATCTGCTTCTAACCTCAGCCACCTTCCCAGGCTGCCACTGACCCAAAAAAGGACCGCAAAAGGTGATTTACGATACACTATTCAAGCTACATCGATGAAGTCCCAGATTCATCGTAACACCTACGGCAGCCTTGAACGTCACCCAACAGCCCCGTGATGAGGGTTTGGTTCACAGATAGTCTCGCATGCCGGGAATAGTGTTATTATCACTAAATTAATTTAAAAGTAAAAAAAAAAAAAAAAAAAAAAAAATCAGTTCATGCCATTCTTTTCTCAGAATAATGTGTCGGCGTAGTTGACCGCATATGTTCGATATCGTCCCGGAACGTGGGAGAACAAGGAAATCTCGCTTTTCGTATGAACTCGGACTCGTTAGCATGCAACTAAGAGCGCCTGACGTAACACGGCAGCGGCTCTTTCCGAGCCCATTTTTCTTCCCTAATGCACCATTCAGTGACTGTAGAGATGGCTCTCCGGAGCTACAGTTCCCCATTGGGCGTCGGCACCTGAGAGCTTGCCCATTTGACCACATGCGATGTGCAAAACATGTCCTGAGAGGTAAGGTGGCGCGTAGAAACAACTCAATTGAGATAAAAATGAAGTTCCACGATTGCAGCTTTACGATTGGCGATATCGTATCAATAACTGAAGCTGAACATGCGAAGGTCAGAGGGAAGGGTGACGATCCTGGAACACAAAAAGGGGCAGGGGTAAGAGAGGCGAGCTTCGAGTCACCAGTCAACAGCGCTGCATGCTCAACGCAATAAAACAGCCGATACAACAATGTTTAATGGATTGCCAAAGTGCAAGTGATCAATGCTAACTAGAAAAAAAGAAAGAGATCTGAACAAGACAACTCCGTTCAAGTGTCATCCAACCCGACACCGTTGACCCCAGTCATGACATCGTTATTCATTTGTTGCTAAAACCCGCTACCGATGGGAAAATCACACCCTAAACTTCTACCCAAACGCCAACACCCTCTTCCTGTCTACCCCCCCGGTTGTACGTATGTTGGATACAGCTGCGTCTAAGAACGCGCTGGTGCTCAAGCGAAGAGGTCCAAGGTCAGCGGTTGCCCGAGATTCTGTAGCGCTCCTGTCTGCCAAGCTTACCGAGAAAGGAGCCCGTTGGAGGCCCCGAGCGCCGGGATATTTAGGGCGTGGGAGGGGGTGATGGCACGTTGGGCCTGGGAACAAGCGGCCCAGGACGTGGGTTCGGGCTCGGCGTCGGCGGGCGCGGAGGGGTTGGGAAACTGAGTGGCATCCCAGGGAACGAGAGGCTAGGATACGCGAGATTGGGGGTATCCGAAAATGGATATTCATTGCCCTCAGGCATCTCGTGTGTGAGTGTGTTCTCTGCGGGTAGAGACTCGCCGAGAGACAGAAACTCCACCATGAGATACATGTCCGGGATCATTGTTTATAGGTTTGGGTTGTTGTTCTGGTGAATGGCAGTGAGAGTGTGTTTCTAGCGTCGGCAGGCTGGTTGCTTTGTGTTCCAAGGTGGATTGAAGGTGAAGAGAGCACAAGAGAATGGTGATGCTGTTGAGGTGAGTACCGGGACGCCTAAGACGAGCATACGCCGGTCTTTATAGATTCTGCCATCTTTGTTAGACGAACAAAAACATGACCAGAGTACAAAGTAACATCAGTCACAAGACGGTCGAGGCTGTTACACATGGCTCGTGTAACTTGACTACGTAACCAGGAGGCAGAGTCAGTTGCGCGCTTGTGCTTTTGCTAGACGCGAAACTAGGGCTCTGTTGAAACGAAGGATTGTGCTGTCCCCGGGGCACGTCTCGGTGGCCTATTTGGATAGGGAAGGTGGCAATGACGGTTGAGACGCCCTAGATGCGAAGCAAAGGATGGCAGTCGTCATCGGAACTTGTGGTAGGGCAATGACGGCGTGGGTCTAGGATTCGTAGTTTGCGGGTAGGGAACACCAAGTAGTGATGTCTCATGGGGCTTAAGTTTGGGGGCCCACGAGCATCCGTAGGGAAATGGTGGCACGAGTTCACTGCATCCAATACGTCGAAAGACGGTGGAACGGGATTGGGGCGTGGCAGGACGGGGCTATGTTGTGCAGGTTCCGCTGTTGCCTGCAAACCCAAGTGATTGTGGAGATGCAATATCGGAATACTTTAGACCGCACAATCCGGAGGTCAGCAAGCTAGTGATAGAGGTAAATTGGCGGTGACATTGGACCGCAAACAGACACAGCGATGACTCCTCGAGGTGGCCCGCGGCACGTTGACGCAACGCAGCCGGCAGTACTGCGGCTAGAGAGCCCCCGCAAACCGTCCCGTACAACTGCGGACTACTCCGTCATTGGAAGGCGCTGCGAGGGAAATGTGACCATGGACAAATCGCCGCCGATAAGCTGCGTGATCGACCTTGTTCCCGAAGTTCGTAGGAAGACGAATCACCTGGACAAGTTCGACGAGCCATGGGGGCCGGAGAGGCCCGTCCCAATGGTAACCCCTTTAGCGTCCTGCAGGACCGGTCGGATCTGAGACAGTGGAGTCCGGCTCCCCGGATGCTGCAAGTTGGGTTCACATTGGCCCCCGCGGACGCAGCTAATAACGGCAGGGCTGACTGCTTGGCGGCGGTTGGAGCTTCGAGAAAACTGTCCCTCTTGCTGGAGTCCACAAGCCCCGGAATCAGAGAGCGGCGTATGAAACGGGCTGTATGTGAGAAGTATCGCAAATGCTGTGATATTTCTAGTATCGCGAGTTCCTCATAAACCAGTTGGAGGGCCTTTCGTTCTCTATCATGGCCGTCTGCGTAGAATCTGGTGTTGCCAGTACCATGTACTTCGGCTTAGCCCAATCGGATTCGCCTAGCGTCCCAATTCGACGCACCCATCTTCAAGGACAAACTTGGAAGGTGCTACGTTGTGTAATATTCGTCAATCTCACCGAGTCGGCGACAGACTTAATTTTTTGAGGTCCTTTGCTTATCCGCTCCTCGGGCGCTCCCGCTAAGACGTTGGGCCGTCCGCACATGATGTCGGATAGTCTCAAGACTCTTCACTACCCGGAGCTGTGCCAACAGCGCCCTCGAAAGTTGCCTGGAACCCCGCTCGTCCAATTGTGTGATTCGGGCACTGTCACGTTATCTTGTACGGCCCGCTGCTCAATTTGGCAAGGCTGATCGTTTATGTTCGCTTCTTGCCGGGGCCCGAAGGGTCGCGGCAGGTATTGCGGGGCTCATCAAGGGACTCAAGAAAAGAGCCTTGCAGCTTATGGGGCTAGGCTCGATTGGTCATTGAGAGTAAGTAGAAAAAGAATCTGCTGAAAGGCATGCCGATAGCTGACGATACTCGAACCAATTACGTGCGCCGTTACCGTCCAGCGAGCTGCAAAGGCTGGGGGCAAGGGGGCAGGAGTAGACGGTTTGCGGTCCTGAGTGGCAAGTGCCTTCCCGGATGACGGTATAAACTATCGATCTTTCGAGCAGATAGAGGTTTCGCGGCAGCAGGGTTCGCCATCTGAGCTCCATTAGCCTAACAACGCCGGACGCTAAAGCACACGCGAGCCGAAACCCCTTTTGGACCACCTTTTCCCACCCCAACCCCCTAAACGCCGATTCCTCCCTAATGAACCCGGTTTCCAGCACAATTTCCTTGCTTCTTCATCTGCGCTCCCGTTCCCGACTACGACTGCGGCTTCTGCTGTGCCTGTCGTAGCTATCGTAGCTATCCCGGCTAGGGCTCCTCCGCCGATCTCTGTCACCGTAGTCATCATAGCGTCTTCCATAGCTACGACTACCCTTGCCAAGTCGGCCGCCACGGCCCGGGGGGGTCCGAGAGCGGGATCTAGACGAGTAAGATAACGACCGAGATCGGTATCTGCGGCCGCCGCTAGGAGGCGGCAAGGGCGATCGTGATCGAGAGCGTGACAACGACCTTGGGCGGTAGGTGTCGGAGCGAGGACCGTAACGGCTGGGGCCGCCCGCCGGAGCCGGCGATCTCCAGCCGCGACCGCCGGAAGGGCCGCCGCCCGAGGCCCCAGGAGGTCCAGGCCTAAAGTTTGTCGGTGGGCCGCGCGGGGCGAAACTTGCGCCACGACGGGCCATTGGGGGCGAGGGCGAGAGTTTCCGCCGCGGCAGGACGATCGACACGTTGATGACGGCGCCGTCAAGTTGGGCTTCGTGCATGTGTGCAATGGCATCGTGCGCATCGGCCTCATTCATGTAAAGGATGTAGGCCGTGCCTCGATTGATGCCAGCTTCATGGGGGCATTAGCTCCAGAACCAAGGGGGGCTCCCGAGACTCGCGTTAGGGGCTGGCTCACATTGTCTGTTGACAGGGAGATCTAGATCGTCAATTTCCCCATACTGGCCGAAAATCTCAAAGAGGTGGTCCTCATTGACATTCTTGGTTAAGCGCTCAACGACGATCTGAGATTGAGGTACTGGTTAGCCAAACGTTGCGAGGTCTGCACGAGTGCTTGGCTTGCCTTGGTAGACCTCATCCGCGGGCTCTGGCTGCGGGTTCTGCTCCGGGAGCGACTTGCTTTATCCCGGCTGTAACTCCTGTTACGCGAGTAGCTACGACTGCGACTGCGTGTGAGACTGCGGCCGCGGCTGCGGCTGCGGCTTCGGTATCTGCCATTTCTGGGGGGCGGGGAGCGGCTGCGCGAAGCTCGATCGTATCCGCGGCGGCGATCCATTGAGGGCGACCGCGACGACCGAGAGAGAGGAGTCCGCGACCAGGAGCGGGACCGAGACAGGCGTCGATCGCCCTGAGTAACAGGGTCGATAGACCTCGATACAGAGGCCATGGTTGGCGTAACCTAAATGGCGACTGATGAGGCGGCAGGCTGCAAGAAAGATTGGTCGGCGCTCGGGGGGAAGCCGTTGCGGCAACAAGAGATTCCAGGCAGCTTTGCGAGGACTCGAAACTCTTGGCACGCATGGGCGGTGGGCAGGAAAGCTGCACTGTGCTAGGCACGTGATTGGACGATTCAACTGACCAGGATACCCACACCTCGTTGGTTGCCGTTGCGTTGCGTCATTGTCTTGGCGAGACTTGCTGCTGTGTGTGCCAGTTCACCCATCGAACCACGAAGCAGCAACCAGCTTCATTTGCAAATCTGCACGATGACTGCAATGGCCGTGGCAGCCAAAACATAGACCGATGGGAACTGAGGCAAGTACGCAAGGCCTTTCTTGGGTTCTACTTCTGCCAGCTTCCATCACATCATCAGGAGGTCGGCCGTTTCGGTCAGTCGCGCTGGCCGTGTCCGTAACCTTAATCTGGCTGTTTGGCAGGTATAGCTTTGTTTTTCTATTTCTGGCGGCTCATACTTGGGCAGATGAGGTAATCGCGGCACCCGGTTAGACAGGACCCTGCATTTACTGGACCGACGGTCTGGCCCTTGGGCCTTGGCCCCAATTCGTCGTCATGGCCATCCATCCTTATTGGGCTACCACACCTGCCCCAACGGCTCATGGTGGCCTTTAATTTGACGTCATGTCGTAGATCACCTCAGACGCCCCAGAATCAGGTTTGGTAGTCGCTTGAAAGATGATGATGGTGAGGGAGAAACAGCACTCAAATATGGGTGAATCTCCTTATCTCCTTTAGCCATTGCCTACGTCTTCAAGTCACTCACCAACACCCCAAAGCTTCGGCAAGAATACAATCAAGACACCAAGACACCCAAGACAACCTAAAACCACCATGCCTCTCTTCTCACGCCACGCCGAACCAATCCAGGAGCCCCCGCCGGCACCTGTTTATGAAGAGCGGCCGAAGCGGCACGGTCTCTTCGGCAGCCGCCACTCAGCCTCTCCGCCGGCCACGAATGGCACGCGAGCCACGTCCACCACCCAGCAGACCTCCCCCGATCGTAGCCAGGGTAGCGGCATCTTTCGACGCTCAACCGATGCCAGCAACACGAGCAGCGGTCGTCGTAGCCTGCTCCACCGGTCGCATGGTAATGGCGCCATCGCCGGGATGGACCCCAGCATTCTACAGGCACGGGAGCGCGTCATGGCCGCCGAGACCGCCGAGCGAGAGGCCGACCGCGCTCTAATGGCCGCACGCGAGAGCGTCCGCGAGGCGCGCGACCAAGTGCGCAGGCTCGAGCTTGAGGCTGAGGAGGAGGCTAGGCTTGCCAAGATCAAGCAGCAGCAGGCCAAGGAAGTCTCCAAGAGAGGCAAGCAGCTTGGGCGTAGGTACACCCTTTTGGCTATGACCTAGTCTTTGTTACTGACGTGTGTTGTTGTAGGCTATGACTAGGAACTTGGTTGAATCGCCGTTACCTACTACGTTACTTTCCACCATGGTCTCTCACGGAATACAACCACTTTGAAAATTTGTCCAGCGGCTCTGTGTAGTTTGCAAGAGTTCTCTTTGTTATTTCCCTTGATACCATGTAACATCTAGCGATATACCATTTCTATTTACTATGTTCCTCATATGCTGCTAGTATCATGCCACTACGTCTTCAAAGACAAATCGTCACGGCATTATGTCATTACTGAAACTGAGAAGAAATGCGGGTGGCTTTTTCGTAATCCATTACTAGATTGCCGAGACTTGCGAGAACCACCAACCCTTTCGTGCTTCTCCCCTCACCCAACCCAACCCTCTCCCCCCCCCCCCCCCCCCCCCCCCCCCGGTTCCCTTCAGCATAAGGCACTTGACTCCCAGTAAGCCCCGTTCATTCCTCCACTCCTCTAGCCCGACATCAAAGTATACCTGGAATCATCGCCGCACCTAACGCCACACCACCGGTAGCCATCGACAAACCGCCACCAGCCGAGACCACCGACGCAGCACCACTGCGGTTCTAACTATCAGCTTTTCTAGTCTTGCACCCGTCCTTGCACTTAGCCGACGGACAGCCAGTCTTGAACGCCTTCTCCCTCACTACCACACGGGTTCTCGTCTCATCCGCCGCCGAGCCTGGGTCATCCCCCGCTCTGATAGGCATCCTCGAGGCCACGGGGTGAAAGGGGAGCGACGCTAACACGGAACGGGCCGTGGTTGGTGTTATGAGGAGTGGCTGTAGTGACGGTGTAGACGAGGAGGATGGTACTGGCGGTAACGGTGATGGTGACGGTGACGGTGACGGTGACAGTTATCGTGCAGTGGACATGGCGCAGCTGCTTGTGGAGGTTTTGAGGTCGATGATGCTGTGAGGGGTTTGGTGAGAGCTATAGCCGGGGATAGGGCCATTGCACCGCTAGCGACAAGATGAACAAGACGCATCTTGAACTTGGGTCGGTTGAGTTTGTTGGTGAGCGAGTTTCTGGGAGTTGGCCTCGTTATTGGTACTGGATGAGTTGCTCTCGGCTGGTACAGTCATGGGCCTCCGAGCAGCGCTTGGAAATGGAAGGAGGCAGCCGCCCTATGGTCTTCTTATACATGTCGGATGCGTCTGAGCGTTATGATCTGAGTTTTACTCGGCCGCCGCCGTTTCGTGAGTGATTAGTCCGCTCCTGCTCGTCCTAGACCCTAAGTTCTAGCCGCCCGTCATAGCACAATGCAGCCATCTGCCAAATAGTCCTCTTCATTTTCGGCCATGGATAGAAATCGTCGGAAGAAAGACTCTCCTATAATAATGCGTTTTCCACGCGTTTGTTCGTGAGCGGACCTTCCGCTGCCTGCGGTGCTGGCTGGCTTCATCTGATGCGAGGGCCGGTAAGACTGTTCCTGACCGTCGGTGCCTCGCGTGGAATTTCGGCGGGTACAAATGCTCCGTACATGCTCGATCAAACTTATGTGCTCATGTGAGAACGTATTTCCCTGGTAACTGGATGGATGACAGGAAGAAAACCATCGCCTCAGGTGGCATAACCTGGGCATTCTTTGTCCTGCCGCTTAGGTTGGGGTTCTTTGAGCAGTGGCGCTACCATATCCCAGGACAACAGGGTGTCACACGGGGAGCGGCATTTACAAAGACTCTCCACCGAAACTAGAGTCGCGCTTGAAGCTAACTTGACAATAGCAAAGAAAAAAGAGAAGTAGAGAAAAAAAGGGAAAGAAGGGAAAGACAGAAGAGGAGGAGAAAAGGAAGAGAATACTTTCTCCATTTCAAGCCGATAAGGCCCTAGAGAGATAATATGGGTTGCATCTACCCTATCGTGCGGCTAGCTGAGTCGTCAGAGCGTCGATCCCTGAAGCCGGATCTGGTTTGGGCGATGTTTGTATTAACTTACCATCTAGCCGCAGGCCCGCAAAGCTGCCCGACATCGGGGTAATGGACACTGTCACGGAACAAGTCTCCTGGTCCTTCCACAGTCCTCTTAGCCGCAAATATCCAGTTCAGGGTGCTGAACAGTTAATCGCATCGCGTTTCTATGAAACTGAACTGGAACCTAGCCACAGTCAGATAGAAAACTCGAGAGAGATAGCTATCTTCACTTCTGCACATCTTGCACCTGTCACTCCCCAGTATCCTCTGACGGCCACGCTATGAAATCTTCCTGCGGCCCCAACAAAGCTGGTGGCCCTGTATAGGTCTCCCTTGGTCTGGTCGACATCTCCTTTGGCCAGGCATTTCCAATGTAATCTTTTTTGATCAGGCTGCTAGGGACAACTTTGATCACGTTGAAGGAGTTAATATGTGAGGTGTAACCGTGGGTGCTCCGGTGTTCCTGCTTTTCCGCCATCTCCGGATTTTTCACAGACAAGGTGATGTGCGGATCATCCTTCCGATAGGCGCCTCGGGTCCGGGTTGTCGAGTGAATATAAGATCTATAACATCAAGTGTCTGTTAGGTCACGGTCTTCCCAAAGCAATGGAATGTCACTGGAGGGCTCTACCGGATCAAAACTTTAGTGGTGTTGGGGTCCGTCTGGATGGCGGTCTGATAAGCCGCGTACATCAATGCTCTGGCGATTGACTCGTCCTTGGCCGAGCGATCTTCCAGATGTACTCAATTTTCTCGAGCATGACCCTTATGACATGAAACAGTGAGGAATAATTAATTCTAGAGGGATAAGGAGGATACGAAAGGCACAATGAACCCGGGGATCAACTTAATCTGACGGGCATACTCTTCCTTATAGCTTCACGCCTGACTGAAATATGTATGCATCTTCCCCTAGCACCGCCATGCATTTCACTTAGACGCGGTCTTGTCCTATCTGGGCTGGCCAGCGGTTTCTACTTTAAGATGTGCATGTTTCAACTGCAGAGTCTAGACTGCCGCTGATTGGTATCAGAAGAAGTTGGGACCAGGACTCTGTACTTCATCTCAGAGCTGCGCGGCTAATACATATGGACTCATTGGAAGGCGTCAAGCCTCGTAAAGCACGATTTTTTCCTATTTTGGTGGTTGGGGTAGGCAGCCCACACTGTAGCAAACACACCACACCAAGAGGTATGTACTGTATTGTACTGTACTGTAATGTACTTGTACAAACACAAGGCTTTCAGTAAGAAATTCTTAAGGCGACCCTGTCAGCATAATCCGAGCGGCAACGCTGTTAGTAATGCATAGGCAAGCTTAGGTCACCAAAAAATTAAAACTCCCTTGCCAAGCAATTGCCTTAGCATCCCAAAGCATCGCAAATCTCAGCTAGGTTTCTCTGCCAAGCTAGCATTTTGTAGGTACTGTGCATTACACGCCAAGATTGTGTCACTTACTGTGTATGTGTCTCCCAGATAGCACACATAACCGCGCGCTTTTGCAGGGTCAGTGCGTAGGACCCAGCTCCGAGATGCGGCTTTCCTTCAATTAATTCCAACCGTCAAAGAGGGCTATTATCGACCATGAGACCCATTTGGAAGACGCCACAACTCCTTATCTCTCCAGCGACTCGCACTTATCTTAGGTCATTTTACCGATCGTCCTGCCTGGGATCTAGCCCGCACATTGCCTATTTTCCGCGGAGGCATCATCACTCCATCTTCAGTCCACTTTGCCCCGTCAGCCAGCGGTTCTCATCGATGGCCGCTAACTCCAATGCCCACGCCCACGCCCACGAGCCGCCCGACGATGTGTACATCCGTGAGATTGACGTTGAGGACTTCGAGGATTACACTACTGGCGGATATCATCCGACTGTCATCGGAGACACTTTCCATAATGGCCGGTACGACATTGTTCATAAGCTCGGGTTTGGCGGATACTCGACCATTTGGCTCGCCAGAGACAAACAAATGAACCGCTACGTCTCTTTGAAGATACTGGTTGCGAGCGAATCCTCCAAAAGCACTGAACGAGAGGTTCTCCGTTGGCTGAGTAGCCCCAATTCAAACCACAAAGGACAGCAATTTATCCCGCATCTTCTCGATGATTTCTCATTCAATGGCCCGAATGGACATCACATCGGCCTTGTCCAAGAGCCGGCGGCTTGTAATATTGCTGTGTCCAAGGACCATTCGGCAAACTTCATGTTCCCGGTCGAAACGGCAAGATCCATTGCCGCCCAACTCATCCTCGGTTTGTCATACTTGCACTCGCGCGGGGTGTGTCATGGGGGTAGGCGCACCTATGATTAGGCCCCTTTCCTAGCGGTATCTTTTCTCACATGGCCCAGATCTCCATCTACGAAACATTCTGCTCCGCGGCCCAAACTATGACGGCCTCAGCCCTGAGGAATTGTACAACCGCTACCGTCTAGATAAAACCCCTGTTAGAAGGGTCGATGGTGCTGCAGTTGAACCACACGCTCCACCGTACGCCGTTTACCCGATGTGCATTAAGATGCCCGCCGATAAGCTCGTTGACCCTGTGGTCCTGATCTCTGACTACGGCACCTCTTTCCTGGCAGCCGCCAATACCTCCCCGGTACTCTACACTCCTGCCCTATACCTCCCGCCTGAGGACTTTTTCAACGAGCCCATTACCTTAGCTGCAGATGTTTGGACACTTGGGGTCAGCCTCTACGAGATTCTCGGCGAACGGCCGCTCTTCGAAACCTTCAGTTGCGATCGCGACGATATCCTCGCCGACATGATCAGCACCCTGGGCACACCACCCGCGCGCTGGTGGGACAGATGGGCCAACCGCGGCGAGTTCTTCGAACCGGATGGCTCGTGGAAGCGGGGCGGTATCAAGCGCATTTACACGCCCGTCTTCCGGCGGCTGCATCAGCGCATGTGGGACATGGGCCGTGGCGAGACCCCCGAGACCTGCCAGTGGGATGTGCAAGGCGGGGAGATGCGCGCGTTGGAAGAGATGTTGAGGGGCATGTTGGCGTTTGAGCCCGGTGAGAGGCTGACAGCTGAGCAACTGGTGAGATGTGAGTACATGGTCAGGTGGGCCTTTCCGGCTTGGGAGAGGCAACAGGCGAGAAAGGGAACCTAGTCGTTTAGGGTATCTACAATTGTGCGGTAATTATTATTATTTCTCGTACTCCGCTATGCCTCTAGCTAGGGGCTTGCCGGTCCTTCTACTATCTAGTTGTACAGGAAAACCGTGTGAGTTTTCCCACTAGGTGAAAAACCTGTATCCTTCTATCTCTAGGCCATCCTTGTCGAGTTCGTCGTTCTACAGAGAAAAGGGGCTAGATTATACCCCCTGCATTCCCATATCCAGGTCGTCAGATCTAGCTGTCAACCTAACCGTTGCTGGCTCAGGTGCCTTTGATGGGGCCCCTGAAGCTCCCGCAACCGACCCCGAACCCATCGCCACTAGGTTAAGCTTTCCTTGCCTTGGATCAGCCGCAGCCCGCTCCTGTACAACGGCGAATGTCGGGGGCCTCCCCCGGAGCCGTTTCCTTTGTCCCTCCTGACTGTCATCCTCCTCGGGGCCTCCTCGGAAGACTACCTGTCTCATCGCACGTCCCTGCCACTGTTACTGCCATTGTTGTTGCTGTTTTTCCTGAGCAAGCTCGAATGTCCGAGGTCGCCAATGATATGCCTCTCTTGCCGCGTTGCGGGCTTTCACCGCTGCTGGGCACCACCTTACCCAGGCACTGTGCGGTAATTAAGCAGTGATGAGTAGGTGTAAGAAAGAAAAAAAGAAATGACGATGCGATACCCTGGACAAATAAACCTATAATTACAGCGCCTAGCATTTATACTCAACTAACAATCGTACTCTATCATACCACATATTCCTGAAACATAATATAGACAGTCCGTATCTTGATGGCGTTATAAGGGACAGTGGGCCAGGATGTCATAAACAGTACGAGAGATGGGGCTAGAACAACAGAACGGGCAATCATTAGAGATCTATTGATAACGCGCAACGGCCACAGACGTGTTTTACTCGCGCTTTATATCTCAAACAACGCCGCTGGCGATATCTAATCCGTCTCTGGGGCCGGAGATACTCATTTCTCGCCTATCATGCTGTCCCGACCGCCTCCTCAAAGCCATAAACATGTTCATCGACACACCACTATCTTTAGGCACGACGCTGGCCAATCGTATCCGGACCGGCCTTGTCCTGCCATTTGGCATCCTTCCTCATTTGCGTAGAGCACTATGATCATCTCTGTGAACCCATTACCCGTGATCCAAACAACCTGGCATGAGCTGCGCGTCGACATGTTGAGCTTGAGGAGAGCGAGGACTTCCCGATAAGCCTCCCTATTGCACCCAGATTCCCCGGCCATTTAAGTGAGAACGGTGAAACGATGGGTGTCTTTCTGTAAAGGTTGGAGGGTGGGACGGTCTGTACTGAAGACTTGTGAATACCTGACTAGGTGCTGCTTCGTAGGTTGTACTGCCTAGCGATGGGGGCCGGCAGGGTTCCTCCGCGGCCGGGTTCCTGGAGGCGGCGTGCATTTGGTTGATTTTACATGTCGAGAGTCGACAAAGAATTGGCTAATAGAGCAGAGCTGCTAGTCGAAAGACACTAGTACTGAATGAGGCTGGACATTATGTACTTGGCGGACGGAATAGCGGAAGGACCTATACCTTACAAGCGAAGCTGCATTATCAAGCACGCCAACAGACACGCATACCGGGCATGACTAGGTTGCTATGTAGGTGGGCGAAAGATCACTCCGTAGGTTTGAAGCGGAGCTAAGAGGATTAGCCGTATCAGCATCACGGGTACAGTAAGAGAGTTGAGCAGCGGTTCGGGTATGTTATTGAACAGCACGCAATGCTAACCAAAGGTTGGCAGTGAAAATTTGGAAAAGGGTATCGACAAAACGTCACATGTATAGAAAGCTAAAGTTCAATGGGGGGAAAAAAGTAAAAACATCTCCTGCGCGCCGCATCTCATCTCATTCATTCGTGACAGATAAAGAGAATTGCAGCACGCTCGAACTGAAACCAGATCCGGCCTTGCCACCCATCATCTCCCAACACGCAAAGTCAAAATCCGTCCCAGATCGGTCTCCTTGAAAAGTTGTGTCCAGCCAGGCAAACCATCGCATATTGTGTCTTGCACGAGACCCCGAGACTGCATCCCTCCTACTTGAGCTTTAGTAGGTACTGAAGGAGGGCATATGAACGTAAGCCCTGTTGCTGAAGTGAAGTCGAGGTGTGGGGTATCAAAGTCGTGAGCGAGCCGCAAGCGGCTAATGGGGGAAATCTCGGGCGTGCCGATGTTGCGCGTGGTGATGGTTTGCTGGAGAACGAAGGGAAAGTCAAAATAGACCAAGATTCAGTCAAGTTTGTGAGGGATCCCCGAGGCCGTTAAAGCGCGCCCCGGCCTGCCTGAACTCAAGAAAGATATGTTGAAAATGATGAAGAAAGCGCATGCCCAACAACAAAATCTCCTGCGATTGTCGAGGTTGCCGTGGTGTGAAGTCCATATTGATTGTAGAGGTGCGCCCACGAGACGTTCGCTCCTCATATGACGGCTGTGGAAGGAGCCAACAGTCGAATCATGGATGCCTCGTTCAGACAAAGGAAAGCAATGGTTTGATGCTCGCATCGAAGAATTCGGCAGTGGCAGTGACCGGCGTTTCCCCGGCCGGTTCGATCGGTTCGTCCGTCTTCCCAGAACCCACTCCCCTCTAGTAACCCCGTTCGATAGGTTAAAGGAGAGCGGCAACGACGACACCGGCCACGGCGGCGGCAGCTACATTTGCTCCGCTGAGGGCTGACCCAGCGCTGTCGCCCGGGTTGTTCGTGGCTGGCTCTGTGTTTGCGGGTGGTGAGAGAGTAGTTGATGCTGTCGGCAAGAGGCTGGTGGAATTGCTGACACCGGTCATTTGCGCGCGCTGCAGAGTGACCGTCCTGGTGAGAGTCAAGTAACTAGTGGCAGTCGTCGTTGTCATCTCCTCGGCGACGGCCACGAGCGGCAGGAGGAGGGCGGTAAGGATCGTAGGCAGATGCATTGTGATGGTGTTTGATGAAGTTGTCGAAGCTTGGTGTAAGACGTAATGTGGATATGTGCCCTTTCCGTCAGGCAAAATGTGAAAGTCGTCAGATTGCGTGAGTGACGGACGAGCGAACGTCCAAACGTTGATTTTGCGGGTGAGGTAAGAAGGTCGTCACGGACTTGAGACTGTCCAAACTGTACGCGTGTAATTGTCTGCTGGAGAGTGCAGAGAGAAAGAATGACAGACTGAATACGTCGAGCATTCAAGGTCGGAGAGGTGCTCACAAGGGGGTAGACTTTGCCAACGAAGCCTGTGGAAGAGCGATGGTGTGAGGCGGAGAAGCGAGAAAACGGGAGAGGGAGCGAGAGAGAAGCCCGCGATATCTGGGGTCCTTTGCTGGCGTTACTGCCCTGGCTGCCCTGACTGCCCAGACAACCCTGGCTACCCCGGCCACGCTTGCCCAATAACCCTTGCTGGCGGCGCAAATTGCGATTCGGGCTGCCAAGCGCTAAAAAGCCGACAGTAATAACGGGGGCGCCTCGCAAGAGGGCGGTACGTACACTCGCACTTTCCCCGCGTGGGACTGGTGCCACGAGGGGTTGCACCGGTACCTGCGTCTTTTTCTGACAGGGGTGCCTGCCGACGCTCCATTCCATCTCAACCCAACCGTTGGCGAGGCGGCAGAGGACGATGGAACTGGGCAATGAAAGTTGCCAGGCAGTCACTTGAGCGGCCTCCACGGATAAATCGACCCCATTGATTGGACCCGGCGGCACTGCATCTCTTGGGTTGGCAACCAGACGGGAGCGGCTTCGCCAAGGTAAGCTGTGACAAGAGCACAGAGTCCCAAGCGGGAGATTACAGGGTCCGGCTCACAGCGCGCCGTGCTTGGGATGCTACCATTCCGCACAACCACACCTTACCAAATAAAGTATGCTGTGCCTGCCCGAGCCGCTTCCTTCACCGCGCCGTCATGGTTGAGCCAGTCGGCCACAGCAAAACCAGACGGAAATTTCTTATCCACTCTGCAGATGCCCTTGGGTTTTCGATACTCGGACTTGACTTTTTGGGATCCCAGTGATGCGTTGAGAAGTAATTACTTCTCAGAGACTCGAGATGAGAGCGGCATGTGCCGAGTATGAAAAAATTTTGGTTTGCAATTTGCCTTGCGCCGCCTTCGATTGGCGTTCCTGAATGACGTGCCGTTTCGCCGGTGGCGGACCGTATGGTCAGCGCTTTTTCTGGGGTAAATCAGCCTGACAAGTGAGAAAATCACGGCGATCGTTATTGCTCCACCGCAGCGATGCCATGTTCGAAGGGGACCTCTTCTGTTGTGGTTCCGACTTTCCAACACTTTGTTGCGAGAACAACGAATTTTGATTCTCCTAGTATCCTGGGGCTTCGAAATATGGGTGCCTAGTGCCATGTGTCACTACCTCCAGCATCGGACCTCCCTGCGCTTCGTCACCGGCCACACGGCAGCAACGTGGCTGCACGAGATTGATCCGACTAAACACTGCGAAGCATGCAGTTCTCAATATTACACTGCTTTCGTTAGGTTGATCGCCGATAGCCCGGACTGCCGCTAGCATTCTCCCGGGGTGACGTAGTTGCTGGCTGCCTTCCGCATCCCACAATATTCAAAATCTACACGTTCCCACCGGAATGCAGGTTGACCACCTGTGCATATCGCAGTGGTGGCACGTCCGAGCTTTGCAGCTCTTCGTTCCGGCCGGGAGGATGTGCACAAAGCCCTGGAGGACCCCAAGCTCGCGCGCTGCACCCGTCCGCTGGCTCACCGGGGGCTGCTGTTGCCAGGTAGCGTTGTTCGTGAAAGCCGTCCTTGGCGGACGGGCCGTGATTTCCTCCTGCGGTGGCAAAAAGCGCTATCTTCCTTGACCCGCTCATGTCGTAGCGGCCTGCCTTCTTAAGGGGACGTTTGCGCCATGAAACCAACAATGCATACAGCTTCATGGCAATGTCACGGAGATTGTCGTATATTGCTTACCCATGCAATTTCCGGTACTAAGAGCACATCAGTCTCGTCAGACAGACCAGATGCCTCCTAGATCTAGCGTAGTAGCTTGACCTGCCTTTTCAATGATCCCTCGTTGCCTTAAGCCCTGGCTGCAGCCTTCGGCTACGACGTCATCCCGAGCATGCTTCACAGGCAGGCGTGATGATCTTGGCGGAATTACTTGCAACTTAGCTTGCGGTAGTGTCCATAGCCTTCCCCTCGATTGAAAGACCGCCGCCCCGGGACGTCTCATGGTGCCCACCGAATGCCGACTTCAATGCAGCTGACGTTTCTAACCCGGACCTGATCCTCCTCTTCTGCATCTTCGTCCTGCATCACAACATCATCGATGGCCTGTAATGTCCTCGTCCGCGTCGAAACAATGAGCTCCTTCTCGCGCTGGAAGAAACACCCGATCTCGATAACTTTTTGAATCGCCTTGCCGGTAGCGATCAGAACCACATCATCGAGGGCATCCTCGATGAACCCCTCGCTCCCTGCCGCCTCACTCTTGCCGCTCTTACGCGTCTCGAGCGCCGCCATCCTCGCCGTCAGCGGTAAACCCTTTGTCTTTTGCGGTCCGTTTTCGAGTGCTTTGCGCGCGCGCTTAACGAGGCTCATGAATGAGGCGCTGGCCGAGACCTTGATAATAGCGGTGTGTGCGGCGCGCGGCGGGGGGATATAGCCATCGGAATCGGCAGCTGGCGCAGTTGTCGGGAGGGTATTTGTAGCTTTGAATGCTAGAGACGGGCCGGGGAGAGGGCGTTTTTGAATGCGAGAGCCTAAGAGGAGGAAACCAAGTCAGACTTGTCGCGACTCCTCAAGATGTCGTGCGAACGGGAGGGAACACAAAGGTTCAAACCTTTTGGAAGAGGAAGGATTTTTCTTGCTGGTCGATTAGGTAGCGACTTCAGCTCGAAACCACTATCTCTTTTCTCCGAAGTCGAGGACATGGTGAATTTCGCACCAAGGGTTCCGCTCCGAGGCACCTGTTACTCCGGGAGCGCGCCAACTATGTAAAAGAAGGACAGAACTATCTATTTCGTTTCATGGTTGAGGAAAGGGCGTACGTAATTGGCATGGATCTGGCCAGATGATATGCCGCGCAAACTTGGGCTGAAAGTTCAGAATGGTGGGGTATCTCCATGATCTCACGAACTGGGCAGAGGCCAAGACCTGGGGCAGTTGCTCCACTTCGGGTGGACCACCGACTGCTTCTGGCAGCCGGCGAGCCGGGGAAGCTCCCCGCTTACCGAGCGTCATGCCACCTACGGCCTTGCGGCCTCGACTTTCTCTAGGCATCTCTTCTTGACGACTCGAACACAGCATCACCACATACTATCATCCTGGAATATGGATGCCTGCTCGGCCTCTGAAGCGAAACGATAGTTCGGACGCGTCAACAATGTCAGTGGAAATCTGGCCATACATCGCTCCCGACCAACTTAAAGTTGCTGTCGAGACAGCACAGGTATAGTGGACCCCGACCCCTCCGCCGTGTGGTTCTGGAGTTCAGGGAGAACAATGGCGACAGACATCGACGCATCATGGGTGCTGATTGAGCCTCCCCTCGCGCCGCGGCAACAGGAACGGGAACTCGATTGGCTTGTTGAAGAGCTTCGCGAGACTCTCACAAACCTCAAACATGGCCTCGAAGACTGCTATGCGCTCCTTGCGCCGATAGATCCCGGGAGCACGCTTGTTCTGAGCACACCGAGAAACGAGATAGTCAAAGGCCATATCACTCGCGTAGGGACACGGATTATCAAGGGGGTGTGTTTCCCGTCAACTCCAGCTTCAGGTTCGAAACTGACGTAGAACACCGTGATTTAGACAATACACCTACGTCTCCGAACCCTCCCCCACCAAACGTTGACCATCAACCCCGACCACCCAATCCACCTCTGGCCGTTGACCTCACTCCACACGCTCCTAACCCATTCGATCGACCTCCTTACACTCACCCTCTCCTATTCCTACCCGTCTGACCGGTCACCCGCCCAACAACAGGGCTCCCACTTCTGCTCCCCGCCGACGGCAACCTCTCCGCAATTTCTGGCCGCCCAGCTCCGCCTCCTCTCCCAATCGCTGGCGGAAGCCTCGTCCCACCTCAAAGGCACGCCGCTCACCACCCCCGACCCCTCCTGGACCACCCGCTCGGTCGCGCCCTCGCACTTCCTCCCGCCGCTCTCCCAGCCCCACGCCAACTCCAGCCAGCCCTCCCTAAGCTTCCACCTCAGCATACAAGACGGCTGCCTCGTCCTCTGGCTGCGGGCCCTCGAGCCGGCCGGCGCACCCCTCAACTTCGGCACCAAGCTTGCGCTCGCGATCGGCACCACCCGCAGGCTCGAGCACGACGAGACGGAGCGCGTGTTTGGCTTCTGCTGCGGCGGCAGCGACGATGGCGGTAACGATGACGGGTACCGCAGCCATGACACCTCGAGCGGCGGGCCCACGGGCAGCCCTGGGTCCCGACCGGTCGCCTTGTCCGGGACGCGCAGGCGCGAGGTGGACGTCTACGTCCGGGAGAAGGTGCGCGTCGAGAGCGCTGACCCCAGCTTACTCTCGTTGTCGGCCAAGCTGACGGCGCTGGGGCATACCCTTGCCCTGGCGCGGCGGAATTTGGCGGCTGTGATGGGGGAGAAGTTCGAAGACGAGGAGGAGGAGGCCGATGAGGTGGGACCGTCGGAGGATTAGAGGTCAGATGGGGCCGGGAGAAAGGACAAGGCGGATGGCGGTGATGTATAGGAGTCGGGAGCAGCGATTCTCTGGATAGGACGGGCTGAGTAGTAACGGGGCTTGGGGGGGGGACAACTGCTGTTCGCATTCGTTGGAATTGGACAGGACGCATTACATTAAGGGGTTCATGTGCTGTTTAAGGCATTACCGGCGTCATAGGACACAGCAGACTAACGAATTCAATTGCTTTGGCAATTACTATCTTTGACTCATCAAGGGCTGGCAGAATCGCTTCATAACTTCTTGCTTTACCAACTGCGGAGCCACTGGTAACTGTGACGGCAGCGTGATTACTGGTTACAACAATGAGGGTAAGTAAGCAAGCTCGATTTATGACATCCCATAGTTACAAATGAGCAATGCTATGGCAGTGACTGTGCGCAAACTCCTGGACTTAGAAAAGAAAATGAAACGCAAAAGACAACAGTTCCTGCCTATGTACAGGGAGAGGCAGTGCGACAGTCCAAGTCGGCGTTGCCCGGCCATCAAGCCACAGGAGACCACGGCATGGGCACCAAGATCCTGCTCTTCATCTCCTGAATCAGCGGAACCGTCTTGTGCACCGTTTCTGCCCAGCCCTCTATGCCCCAGCTCTTCTCGCGGCGAATCTTGCGCTCCTCAAGGTCGGCGAACTGCCACAGATGATGCACCGTGTTTAGATCGCCAATCTGTACGAACCACGCGCCGACACCCTCCATGACCTCGCGTCGTGCCTTGAGCCCACGCCGCCAGTGTGTCTCCCATTCAAGCAGGTTGCCTGGGTGCAATGTGTACGAGCGCAGCTCGAAGAGACCCCCAAGTTGGCGGGGAGGAGTGGTCGGCCAGAAGCTAAACTCCTGCATCAATGAGCTACGCTTGCTCCGGATCAGGCTGCGCAACTTCTTCTCGAAGGCGGGGTATTCGGGATGATGGGAGATGGCATGTAAGGAGGCGTGGTAGCCCTGGTAGCGCTGGTATTCCCAAATGTGGACTACAGATTACCAATGTTAGTTTCGGGCGTGATACGGGACTCGAAGAGAGCTGACTCACCAAATGTCTCGCAGTCGCCCACCTCGGTCCGCCAGCTCCCAACCAGATGAACCTTATTCTCCGGCATGGTGGCCATCCGGGGATACCACTTGCCAACGAGGTCGACATATTCATCCACACACTCGGGCTTTACCTCATGGAACTCGATTGAGTGTACATACTTGCCGCGTGCCAGCACCTGGCTGAAGCTGGCCTCGATCTGGGCATCCAGCTCGCGCCCCTCTTTAGTGCCGTAAATGAGGTTTGTTAGAGGCCCCGCCTTACGTGTAGGCTCCTTCTCAGCGGCGCGTGCTGCGTTTCCTGTACCGCTCGCCGTGCTCAGCGACCCAAGGCCCTGGGCCATGGAGGAGGAGGTAGATGAGGAAAGGGAAGAGGACGAGGAAAACGCACTTGCTTCCCGCTGCTTCTGCGCCTCCACAAGCTGTGCCCGAAACGCCTTCTGCCGGCTGTTGAACGTCTCGTGCTGCTCTGGCTCGATGTCGCCCAGGCTCGGTGTGCGTTTCGATTGGACCACAAGCGATGTTGAAAAGGCCCTCATTGACGGCGCATGCCGGGCGATGCCCGTTGATGCGCGAGCGACGCGTTGCGAGATCATTTCTATGGAAGGCGATAAGTCGGGGTGGAGGTGGCGTTGAGCCCCGACGTTCGATCCCCAAATGAGGGGAAGGGAGAACGGCCCGGATTTGGGCCAGCGATGCCGGAACAGTGAAGGCAGCACAACGCGCAAACGGTTTTCCAATTGACGGCCAAGAACAAATCAATCGCTGGGTGATGTCCTATTGCCGGTCGGGATCGTTCGATTTGGCAGGGAATGGTGCCAGGAGAAGTCGGACTAAGAGCAGGCGAGACGGGAAACGCAGCAACAGCACGGCAGAAGACGCTTGGGTGAACGGTGTTCCCGCTTGCCGGACAGCTTGTGCAGGTGCGAGATGGCGGCAGTGGAAGTACAACGCACGGCAGGTACGGCCAAACGGGTAGCCTCGGTCGGGTATCGAATGGTAAGTACGGAAAGGCCGTGAAAACAGAGAGGAGGGGAGCGCAGGTTAATTGGGTGGGGGAAGTGGATGCAACGAAGCGAGCTGCTCACCCCGCACTTTTGAAGGTTGCAGTTGCAAAGAAAGCAAACAGGAGCAGCCAAGTAGTGTTTGCTGCCTGAGCTCTTCCTCCAAAGTTCCCCAGGTCAATTAGGCCTGGGCGCCACCTGCACCTGCCTCAGGTGCTAAAGGTACCCCAGACGGTGAGTGCGGGGCTGATGATGTCACCAGAAGTCCAAGCCCAGGCAGGCAGAAGGCCCAGTCGGAGAATCATTCCCGCGTGTTCCGTCCGGAGCAAGGGACCCACAACAGCTTCTCAGGCTGACACCTGGAAAATCAGGCCACATTTCCTCGGTTACGATTGGTGCAAGCTTCGGAATCTGGGCCCGCGAAAAACGCTCGTTCTCTGACCTAACAACTCTCCATCTCCAAAATACCCGAACCTCCGTCGTCACCACCAGAGGAATTCGTCACCATGTCTTGGTTCGGTGTCGCCCCGCTCAAGAAGTTCCCGACGCCCGTGTGTATGTTCAATTAAACCTCTCACAACCGCCAACCATTCTCAACTGACCGTGACTGTAGTGCGTCCGATGGCCCCGTTCCTCGTTGCCGGTATGCCCCGAGCCCTTTCGTTCGACCCTCTCTCCTTTGAGGTGACAGGCAGATATGTTCAATCGAGTACGGGAGAACTGACTAGCACTCAGCCGCGGCCATTGGCTACGGTATCAACTCGATCCAGAACGGCATGATGCAATGTAAGCCCGCGAATCACACTCCTGCCGGTTTGGCCCGAACTGACCGCGTGTTGCAGCCGACGAGTTCAAGAACGACCCGCGGAATCCTAACGCGAAATCCGTCTCGCATTAGACGGGGAGCGTGGATGATGGCGGTGTGGGCGCAGACAAGAGCGACATGGCATTTCCTTGCACGATTCCCTGATGAGTTGTCGAAACGACGGCATTGTACCATAGAGCAGCAACCAACGCCAATTGAGCTGTCGAACACCGGACCGGCGGTGCAAGTGAGGACGTGACAAGGGAATATGGTCGACTTCGCAGCTTGCGGCTGCTGAGTGTTGGGGGAACTCCGCTGATGATGCCTCGAGCTGTGTTCGAGGCTGTGTGCAGACGTCTAGAGGGATATACCGCCTATATCACCTTCCGGTTGTTAACTTCTCTATGCCGGCAAGTCTCGCCAATGGCGAGTTATGCTCGTCGACTCGTGTAACCACGGGGAGACCGGTCAGTTGACAGTATTTGCCAGCTGACACGCTGTTTTTTCAGCGTGTCTATCGGCATCCACCATCATTTTCCCCATTGAGGTGGATGTTTTCGCTCCTGGCATAGATGAACCTTACCCGTTGCTGGGCGCCCACGTTGAGAGTTCGTCTTGATACTCATGGAAACGTTGGGAATCAGTAGAGGTTACATTTGACATTTGGCTCCGTGATGGCTTCTTTTACTAGTGCGTCTTCATGGTCATGGGGCAGTCTGCTATGTGAAATAGTCTCGATGCTCCGAGTGATGTGTCAGATAGCAGGTCGTTTTTCCTTTGGCCTTGCTCCTCATTCATTTATCCGTATCTTAATTTGCCAATTATTATACTGCCATTTTTCGGGACAAGAATGATGATCTATTCTTCCCTTGCTTATCATCCCTTCCCGTTGCGAGATTGTGCTCATATATGTATCTTCGGAGGTTGCAACAGCTGGGCCCACATGAGGATTTTCATGTCAGCCTGAAACAGCATCGCCTTCCTAACGCCGAACTCACCCCGACCACTGAACACAAACACTCACCAACCCATATCTCATGCTGCGTATATTCCAGGCAGCAGCCAGGTCACAACCGAGTTTTCCGACATTACCAACAACGCTTCCGAGAAGAAACTGGCTTTGCACAATGGGTGACAATCGCGACACACCACAACCGCCCTCCCGGACCGACTCACTCTCCGTACGGACAGCGGCAAACTCCAAGAACACCAACACGAAAGCCAAAAAGGAGGTTAGGATATTGATGCTCCACGGTGAGCCGACCGCTTCCTCTCAAAAACCCTCCTAAAGAAACGGCTCACTGAACGTCTCGGTTAGGGTACACCCAATCAGGCCCCCTCTTCCGCGCGAAGACGCGCGCCCTGGAGAAGCTCCTGGCCAAGGCGCTCGGCCCGCTGAACATGATGCCGACATTGCTGTACCCCACGGCGCCAAACCGGCTGTCGCCGAGGGACATCCCGGGGTACGAGCCGTCCGGGGGCAGCAGTGAGAGCGGCGAGGTCGAGGTAATGGATTCGTGGGCGTGGTTCCGCAAGGATGAGGCGAGCGGGACGTACCGGTTTGTGGAAGAGGGCATGCGCAGGCTGGCTGAGGCTGTTACTGAGTTGAGGGGTGGTGGTAGCGACGATGCGGACCGGGCTGAGGGTGACGAGTGCTTCATCGATGGGGTGATCGGCTTCAGCCAGGGCGGGTGCATGGCCGCAATGCTGGCTTCTGCTATGGAGGGTAACCATGAGCCAACGGCCGTGGGAGCGGCAAAAGAGCACGAGGGGTGGGTCAATGCCGTGAGAGAGGCGAACGGGGGACGGCCGCTCAAGTTTGCGGTCATCTACAGCGGGTTTTACGCGGTGCCAGAGGATTTGAGGTGGCTCTATGAACCCAAGGTGAGGACGCCGACGTTGCATTTCCTGGGGAGTCTGGACACAGTCGTCGACGAAAGCCGGAGTCAGGGGCTGGTAGAAAGGTGCGAGGAGCCCATCGTCATGGTGCACCCAGGCGGGCATTATGTTCCTGTCAGCAAGGAGTGGGTAATGCCCCTCGCCGGGTTCATACGGAAGTACCTTGAAGGCCCAACTGGAGAAGCCAATTAAGGCTAAGGGTAGCTGTGGCTTATTGTCTTTACTGGGACAAGTGCTCTCCAAGCCTAAACAGCGGTGGTCTCACACGAGTCAGGTTCCTAACCAATTCCTCATCATTCATTCTACAATCTATTACACATAGATCGATAGACCCATGTATTTGGAAGATGAGATTCATCGTAGTCGGTCTCCCTCTTAGATATTCTTTGACGTCTCCACCACGCTTTCCGGCGGAATCTCGTTCTGGTCAGCGCGGGCATCAGGCACTCCCTCGGGTACTTCATAATACTCCCCCTTAAACTGACTGCCCCGGCTTCCTTGCGCTGGCACATCCTCACGGCTCTGGGGGGCGAGACCTAGATTCGCCTTGGCGGCCAGCCGGCCCTGCTCCGACATCTCATCCTGTGTTGCCGGCTCTCGTCCACGGCCACCGATGGCTTCTTCAGTGGGGAGCAGGTCGGGCCGATCGGTGCGTAGGTTGGCCCGCTCGACTTGCTGCGGGTCCTTTCCCCATCCTTTGACGGTACTCTCCTCAATCTTTCCCGGGTTCTCCTGGTAGACGCGCGCCGTCTTGTCTTCGGGACCCCCAACGCCTTCATAGGCAGACCCTCGAACGAAGCTGCGATTGACAGGGAGCGGTCAGCATCAGCTTCTTTCTCGGTGGGTGGGTGTGGTATGTGGTATGTGGGCACTTACCGGCCTCTCTCATCGGCATCTCCGCCCTCATCACCTGGAATACGCCGGTCGTAGCTCCGGTTTGTCACTAGGTCCTCGCCGACCTTGACACTAGCGCCGGGGAATTTATTCTCGGCCAGTTCATTGACCCCAAAATCCTCGAGCCCTGTGGCTCGTCCCTTGCCAGTGCCGGTCTTGGACTGGTATGTGTTGAGGTCTTGCTCCGCCTGGTGGGCGATCTCATTGAGCTTTGACTTGTCGGTGCCTTGTCCTGCCATGATAATGAATCAAGAGAGTTTCGATGTGTGATCCGAAGTGCAGTTCAAAGAATTTGAGGTCCGTTGCCTTGGGCCCTTGTTGTCCGAGACTTCCAAAATTACAGTTCTTATATGTTACCTGACTGCTTTGGCGTAGATGCCTGACATTTAGTTCCAATTCAATGTCGTCATGCTTCTGTCAGAGCCGTGACAAACAATCGAGTAGTACATGATCTGCAGGCAGTACCCCACATCGAATGAGCAACTTCATATCGTATTCTTCCATGACAATGAATAGTATTCCAGTTTACGCCATTACGTGGGGCCTAGGACCGAGGGGTTACAGTGTTGTTGTACCCCTGTGGTGGAAGTGATCTTCGGGTGGCCAACTCCTACGTCACAACGATTCAACCTACCAACGTCGGGATGTAGCCCGACCAACACCCGTAAATAATTTAACTCTCCATATGATGAATAGTACCGACAGTGAATGATTAGGCGGGGAGGAAAGAGAAAATAAAATAGGTATAAAGTAACAAAAAATTAAAGTAATATACGACAAACTAAAGTAGACAACCGAAGAGCCCGCTCTTACGTCCGACGATGCTAAACCCTAAATTAAAAAAAAAAAAAAAAAAAAAAATAAGAGAGAGAGAAATGGAAAAGAACAAGAGATAAAAAGAATGTTGATGCTTGCTATGTTTACCCTCTGATCCATCGCAGTCTAACACAATCTTAGCAAAGAAGCCAGATTATAGCGACCTTGGATGCTCGGCTTATCAGGAACATTGGCGTCTTCCGTTGAGGCGTCGGGGTCAGACGCCACGATCCGAGCGAAGATTGAGTCTTGGGTCTCAATAATATGGTTCCGAAGCATAAGTCATGCATAAGTAACAAGAAAAGTTCTCTGCTGAGTCTCGGAATCAATAAGACCGCCTTGCTGCTTCGGGGCCGCAAGAATTACTCATGTCAAGCATACATCATGAATTAATAATCGATTAGTGTCAGCGGCAACACATATAAGTTAGCTTATGATGCACCGACCAGGTTAGTTCCGCAGTGGGAAGGATCACAGAAACGGACCCCAGACCGTGCTCAGAGGGGGTACGGTGTTAAATGTCCAGCTGGTGGCTGGAGCTGGACGTAGATTAGGTACTGCGGTGGAGGTTTCTCTGCATCGAAATCCTTGCCAGCTGGGTTACGCATACTCGCGGGCTCAGACCGTCTGGAGCTTTGCGGTTGAGTAAGCCAAAGGTGCAGCCCCCTATCACAGAACACGGATAACTAAGCGGAAGAATGCCAAGAGAGAAAACGCCTGGGTCCACTAAGGTATCTTAAAAGAGGAGGAGGAGGGAAAGATGATGGAGTGCGGTATACTATTGTTTAGTTCAAAGTACGGACGGTGTAGGGGACAGGACACTTGGCGACATCGCATTCTGAAGCTAGGCACACGCCTTGCTGTTCCCAAACGTTAAGGGAAATGACGTGAAAAGAACCGCATCGTTATAGATGTGCCGTGCAACCAACTTCCCCTAGGAACACTATAGAATAGATACATGCCCTCCGCTCTATGCTAGTACAATCCTCTGTCCCCACAACATGGTAATATTAGACCTTGGCTTCGTTGTGCTGGATGTCACTTGTTGCCTGGGAATGGGACAAAACGTTAGCACGGGAAACACATCCCCACCTTGTCATTCACTGACACCAATACCGATGCAACATACCTTCTCATTCTCCGAAGAGGCAGGTCTCTCCTGAATCTCCTCGGCAGTAATGTGGCCAACGCAGACGTACTTGCGGAACTTGCGGGCCGGGAGCTTGGCCTCGAACATTTCGTTGATCTCCTCAAGGGTGCGCCCCTTAGTTTCGGGAAGGAAGACAAAGATCCAGATGAGGGCGACGATGCATGAGGGGAACCAAATGTATCCATACCGCGGACCCCAGTTGAGGGATTCTGGGTTGATGAAGTAAGGGGCGGTGAAAGTGGTGAGCCAGGCGAAGAAGAAGCCCACAGCTGCCGCCAGGCCAAAGGTGTAACTGCGGAGGCGCTGGGAAGGGATTTCGCCGCCGGCGAGCCATGCATAGGTGGAAATCATGCCCTAGTAAAGAGTAGACAATGTCAGTCATTATTGCGTCTCGTCTGCCGGGGGCCCGGAAGTGGATCTCACGTTGTAGCTCATCATATATATGCACGTCAAAGCAACAAGCACCTTACCCGTCGAGGTAGTGTCTGGCTGCTTATCGTAGACGATGGCGGCAATGAGTTGAAGGATACCGCATAGGCCGAGGCCAATCATCAAAATGACACGTCGGCGGCCATACCGAACGACAATGAGAGAGTTGAATATGATGGCCAGGATACCCATTGCGCTAAGGATGTTGCTCATGCCGAAGGGGTTTGCCACCTTGGACATGCCCAAAAAGTATGCCTTGTACGCTGTAGGGCACCTCTGTTAATGCTTGACTATCCCCCTTGCTGCGGCGTCTTCTGGAGTGGGGCAACTAACCGATGATAAACATTGAGCCGGAAGCCGCCTGTAACGTCACCGAGCAGACAGAGAGCATCGTGCGCCGCCTGTCAATAGGGTTGGTGAACATGTCACGGACAGAAGCTCCACTGCCGAGTTCATTCTCCTTATCAATAGCAGCACGGATCTCGGCCGCCTCGGCCTCAACCTCGTCACCAGCTGGTCTCAGCCACCGCAGGGACTTGACTCCGTCGTCATATTTGCCTCGCAAAATGAGCCAGCGGGGTGACTCTGGAATGAAGAACAAGGAGATGGTCAGGATGAAGGGAACAATGTAGATCATGCCCAATGGAATAAGATACGCCGACTTGTCGGGTCTCTGTGCGGTGGCCCAGTCAATGATGGTGCCAATGAGCGTGCCCTGTAGGAGAAGCAGTGAGTTTCAAAAATTCGTGATGGAACAACCCATGTAGCCCGTAAGCCGAGTATTACTCACAAAAGAGGTAAAAAACTGGAAGATGGTGAGGAACCAGCCGCGATACTTGGCAGGACTGCTCTCCTGGATATACAGCTGGGAAAAGGTCATGAAGTATCCGTTCGCCAGTCCGATGATGAAGCGGCCGGCATAGAGGGCGCCAATATCTTCAGTCGCCATCATGAGCACGTTGGCGACGCAGCACAAAAGACAAGCGGCCCAAAGACACTGCCTCCGACTGAGATAGGTGGCGGTGAGCCCAGCCGTCCCAGAGCTGATGAAAGCGCCGAGCGTCATCAAGGAGGAAATGAGCTGTTGCCGCTCCGTGCCAATATTCCACCCGAGAGGCGTATCAGGAGCCCTGTGGCCGTAAATCTGCAGACGGGCAAAGACTGAGTCAGCGGCTCCGTCGCAGGACGGACAACAGGCAGTTTGGATCTCCATCGACGGACCTCGAGGAAGCCACGCATGGCTTGCAAACCGCCGATAAGACCAAAGTCGACCCCATATTGGAATGGGGAGAGAACAATGATGCCACAGGCTAGGAAACACTTCCAATGGCCCTTCCATGACTCTTCGGCCGTCGTCGACGCCATCCCAAGGGGCTGAAACAGGGTGATGAAGTTGGCTGTATTGGTGTTCCCAAGGGTTGGAATCTAGACTCCGCCGCCAAGAGGCAGGTGCACCGAGTCAATGAAGCCTGGAAGGATGCAGAGTTGAAGGGGAAGCACGTTTTTGATGGGCCCCCTTCGAGACACTACATATATTCCCATGTCGATTTTCCGTGGCAATTAATATGGCTGGCTATTCTGCTTACAGACTCGGCCGCAACCAATCTGCGGATTGGTGGTCAAATGCCGACCAAAACTAGACAAGATGAACGCTTGGCGGATACCCTGCCCATGCGGAGAAGGTGCATGCGGTTCGACGATTTTTGGCGAACCGGCGTTGTCTGGATGCCTTCAGGCTGTTGGAGAAGAATGCCAAGCTGGGGAGACGGAGCGGGGGCGACGGACCCGGTCAACCCCGGATCTGGGTCACACGCAGTGCTACCGTAATGCATGGAAGAGTAACGGCTGAAAAGAGGGTGAATACTGCCGGCTGTGGAGCCAAACAGGTCCTCCGCAGAGTGTGGTTTTGCAGGTTTCCCGCACAAGGGTAACATCTCCCGCAACCACGGCGACGCCACAGTAATCATCTATCCTCACCCCAACTCCAAAATGCTCCCCGACTCGGTAAGCCTGGAAGCCAGGCCAGCCAGACCCCCAAGTCTGTGCGACAGCCACCCGGAGCCCTGGGACTGAACAGGCAGTCAAAGGCGAGCTTGGTTTCCAGCCAAGGCCTGAACGCTGTTTAAATGGTTCTGATTATGGGACTGTTAGAGGGTTTGGAGTCTGGGTGGGATCTCTTCGGACTGCAGAAGTCGGCCCGAGATCTAGCTCCGAAATGCTTGCTTAATAGTAGCACGTGCATCTGGGAGTCGCGGCTACTTGTCTACGAGGCAATTAATGAGCCTTTTTGATGTGCTATATAACGGCCGTGTTATCCTGATAAGCAAATGTATCCTGAATCGCTTGCCCTTCTGAAGCCTTAAGCCATCTTCGAGTCTACTATGACAATTGCTGGTTTGGAAACTCTGCTTCCACTTTTCCGACTCTTGGGCCTTGACAGACCATTTTGATCTTCGCACCTTGAGTAGGGCCGTCTGGGCCATGATTCCTTAGACAGGACATCCAATTCCACACCTGTTCCGACGCTCGTTGCACACTCAGTTTGAGAGCATCCTTAATGATCTCCTATGTGGGGGGATGAGTGTTTCCATACCACTTCAATATTTCAAAAAGACCGGGATAAGTGACTCAAACGAGGGCAATGGATAGCCAGTATGATTGCAGCGTTTATACTTACCAAGCAACTACCACGAGTTGTAAGTATAATTACGGCGAGGTCTTGGTTTTCTAAGATTTCCGACACTATGGGCGAGCTCATTAAAAACTCCCTATGTGGAAACGATAGGTCACTCCCAATAAGCAACCGTTGTCGAACTCCTTTATACCTCTAGTTGTTGAGAAGTTGGGTGTGGAAGCATTCACCTCGGAAATTGGACTTCAATCAACACGACACTGCCTGCGGCTTATTCACAATAATAGTGTGGATTTAGAGCTTGGATATAACTGAGTCAGTAGTCCGAGCAGTAACTGATCGATGAAACAAATCCGAATACCTTATAGCCAGATGAGATGGACTATCATAGCCACATGTCAACTCGGAGTATTCCGTTGGCAAGGCACTATTGTTGATGAGATATACCTATCAACGACAAAGCTCTTACAAGCTTCTCCTTGCCTGATACCGTACGTGAACAAGACGGGGTTCTGTTAGCCACTGATAGAATCTACGTTAATAATGGCAAAGAAACCGACGAGCCAAAGTGTCGGACACAGAGAATGGGAGTACTCTGTTGATGGTTTCCAGAGCGACGCAACTGCGCTGTCTGGTGTAATGGCGACATTCTGCTTACTATTTTATTACCGGATTGGGGCAGCGGCCGGTCAACTCAGAGCGCTTACAAATCCAACAATATCAGCATCGCTGATCACTAATCCTCCGGAGCTCTCGGTTAGTTAGAAAACAGACCCGAGCTGGTTCTACATACCGCCTTGCCTACGGCATTACCATATTTTCTACACCTATAAAAGCCTTTTCCCTTGTTAAAATACCCCGTAACGAAGCGCCACACCACAAGTGTAGCAGTGTCTGCTTCGCAACATATAAATTACGACAGAACCGGAGTATGGTCGACGCAGGGTTCGGAGTCGTGCCACTGGGCATTCCGGGCACGCCAAGCCCATTTACTCTCCATGTTCCCGAACCTGATCTCAACCAGCTATCTAGCCTCGTTCAGACCGCTGTCATTGGGGTTCCTTCATATTACAACACACACAACGTCACTGATAGTCCGGACTACCCCTTTGGAATATCAAGGGACTGGTTGAGCAACGCAGCGGATGTGTGGGTCAACGGGTTCGACTGGCGTTCCCACGAACAGCGCTGGAACTCCTTCCCTCAGTTCACAATCAATGTGACCAGCCCCTCCGACGACCAGGTTTTTAATATCCATTTCGCGGCGTTGTTTTCGCGTAATCCAGATGCCATACCGATAATACTCTCACACGGTTGGCCCAGCTCATGGTTCGACTTTGTCCCAATCCTCGAACTTCTGACGACCAAATACACTCCCGAGACCCTACCGTATCATGTCGTCACCCCGTCAATTCCCGACTACGGACTTTCCTCCCGCAGCGAAGTCACGGATACAGAGCTTGATTTCTACAAAGCTGCCGAGGCGCTGAACGAATTGATGAAAGCGTTAGGCTTCGACGCTTACATCGCCCAGGGCGGAGATGTCGGATCCGGTCTGACCGCCGCTCTCGGCGCCCTTCATGACGAATGCAAGGCAGTCCACTGTATGATTTCTTGCCCACGCAAACTGCCTGCATACTTTCACGAAATTGACGTCCCACACAGTTAACAACTTCCTCCTCACCCCTTCTGAGAAGGCTAGCGTTGCACATCTACCAGTCACTCCTGTGGAGAACGCCTCTCTTGCGATCGGAGCAGAGTTCCTCTACTCAGGAAGTGGGTACATGTTCGAACAAGGGACGAAGCCCGGGACCATCTCACTCGTCCTCATGACAAACCCGCTTGCATTGCTGGGATGGTGGGTGATTTCTGTTCAGGATTTTCCCTCAGTACTGTGCTGTCTGACTGACATTTACCGGAAGGATCGGCACTTTGTACTCAGAAGGCACTGAGACATCCCTGGACGTTGTCCTCCAGCAAGTTTCCTGGTACTGGTATACTAAGTCGTATGGCCGCGCGCTTTGGCCCTATCGAGCCGCCTGGGCTGCTATCCTTAGAGACCGCGACACAGAGAAATTACCGTCCCCTCTAGTGATCACTACGAAGCCGCTAGGCTACTCTTGGTTCCCGGCTGAGGCGCTCGCGGTTGCAAAATCTTGGTTAGAACATTGGTTCCCGAGCAATTTGGTGTTTTACAAGACCCATGAAAGGGTAAGGCTGCCATGTTTTGTAGCCGGTTTTGACATTGGAAGCTGACCTAGCCGGAATTAGGGCGGACATTTCGCCGCTCATGAGGAGCCGGCGGAGTTTTTGCAGGATATTGAGGAATTTGTCGCCATTGTGAGGGAAAAGGTTAGATTCTAAAGCATAGATCCCTGTGGTTGCGATACCAAGATATATCAGATATTGGATGGAATAATTAAGCGATGAGGATATGTAACCGGCTGAGAGAAGGAGAAGCTGTCGCGGACATAAGTGATTGCCTCTAACCTTTATACATATCCTACGGCTTGAGAGAGTCGCCAAAATCTCTAGATTCTTGAATACGCTATCCTGGTCGTGGTGGTTAGCCATATGTGACTGCGCTCAAGTCATGTTTTGCCGTTGAAAGTGCTAGAAGCCTGCTCTTCACCACCAACTCCCTAGGCGCCTCCAAAGAATCGTCAGAAATGCATTTCACATAAGAAATTTGAGATATTAAGATTAAGTAGCCCAGCCATTTCGGCAGTAACGAGCCCAAATTACTAATTATTTTTTTCGTTAACGTATACATTATCTAAGACAATCAGTATATTTCTTTAGATTTCTATCAATTCAGTACACCTCCCACGGCCTCTACCGAGATCCTGCCCGCCTAATGCGTATTATTTGAGGTGCAGTTCTTGAACTGCAATTGCGGCGTCGGTTTTGCGCGACACTAGGGTCTACGATGCGTAATCATGTCCGCTGCCTTCCTCGGGTCCGTCATTAACATTTCTATCTATAAACCTAACTATCAGGCGAGATCTCTGAGGTCTGCTTGTAAATGCACTGTTGGGGCGCTATCCAGGTTGAAACCTAAGCCACTTGATCAGGAGCAGAACGGATGCGGGTAGCCTCCTGACCGTCAAACGGCGAGCTCCGGTAGCAATTGACGTGGCACGACATCAAGACGCAGATTAAGCTGTAACACCGGGTGGGACAAGGCGTGGTGAGATAGCGGGAATGGCTTGTCTTAGCTCACCCTCATGCGTCCGAGTAGGGTTTGGACTTGTTTGCAGTCGTAGCTAGCCCAGCGCATGCCGGCGGGTTGGAACGTGCGATTATCACAGAATTAGATGTAATCACGGTATATTCAGGTAAAATCTACCTACGGCTTGGTATTATACGCGGTCGAAGATTGTGACCTTAGTGTATTAGCTGTATCTATTAAATGTTGACATCTTGTTCACCTTGAACGACATGTTGGGGCGCTGGCTGGTTGTACGTCGTAAACGGCTTCCTGCGTTAGCATTGTGGTTGTGTAGCCGAGTAAGGACGCACAAGAATCAAAAACCGTAGATGAGTAGTACTGCCCATTCTAAACGGGCCGCTCGGTGAATTAGGAGAGCAAATAGGGGCGTATTGGGGGATCTGATGGTCAGCACAGTAGCCGTGTGATACTACGTGGGTAGTATCACATCTTACGTGGAGAAGTGCGAGCCGTAATATGGCCAGCTAGATAGAAAGGAAGAAGCTGGGACGCATTTCCATCTGCGGGACCCTCCATATGAGTGTGTATTCAACCAACTTGCAACAGATACTGTGCCAGCCTACCTCGCTACAATCTAATCAACTCACCAGCATCGGGCTTCAGCAATAGTGCTCGATCCCGCTCCCTCCTTACGAACGGAACCATCCCTCGGTATTTTATTCTTACGAGCACTACGCAAAAGCCACCAGGCAATTATGTCGTTCTTATCCGACTCCTTTGTCCTCCCGGTGTTTCCCAGTAGCCGATATGGCTATTCCCCGAGACTTCCCACATCTCTTGCGGGGACTTTGTGCAGCCAAGTTTTAGCCCCTGTCGGAAAACGCTCGCAAGAACGTCTCGTAGTGCCTGGAAAGCCGGCCGACTGGGAGGCCAGAAAACACATCATCCAGGGCCTTTACATGGACATGAATCTCATCTTGAACGAAGTCATCGACATTATGCTAAGAAAGTACCAGTTCAAAGCAACGTACGTGTCTGACTTGAATACCCCCGAAGTCAGGGGCCCTCGTCATTGACTGACAAGGCGGGTGTTCTAGCGCAAGAATGTACAAGGGACAGTTTGCGAAATGGGGGTGGGCAAAGTACAACAAATCAGGCAAGATTGGCTCGAAGAAACCGACAAAGGCCAAGACAATAAGAAGGAAATGCACCGAAGTCAATGTGCGCGTGGGGACGGTCAGCAGACAAACACAGCATCTCCCCCAAACTAGGCACGCCCAATTCGTTCGGCTCTTCCACTTCAGTGAGGCAGACCGAGATATGCAATTGACACTGGGTGCATACGGGGCCTTGATTTCTCACTGGTCTAAGCGGGAAACACCCTGGAAGACTGAATTCACAAGAGAAGCACTGGAGGGCGTGGATAACCAACTCCACAGATCGCTACAGCAGAAGAACTCGATCCTCCAGCAAGTCAGAGCGTCCTTAGGACACTTCCGCGGAGGCCGCACACAACTAGGGGGCGAGATGCTCCGACAGGCTTTCCTGGAGATTGAACACGCTCTCACCGAAGGGCTTAACATTGAGGCAGTATGGGATTGCTGCTTAGCGGTACCTCAACTCGTCTTGTTGATGGGGTGGGCCGATATGCTGTCCATCTTTGCTGGTTACCTTCACCAATTCACCAGTATCAAGTTCTCGGGCCACCCGATTACCAAGATTGCCGAAAGCCTCCACAGACTCTCGCATCACCAAGATACAGCGTATTGTCTACTGCGGATGTATGTCAGTCGGGGGTGGGAGATCTGGATTGAGCGGGTCACGGCAATGCGAGGCCAACAAGACGACCTCACCGTCCACCTCAAGCGTGGATACATCACCCTCATGAACCCGGAGCCTAAAATGACCGAGACTCTTGTTTCCGACTTCTGCCAGGCAGTGAAACAATCACTGGCCACGCGGGGCACGTTCGCAACAACCAGCCGCATGCTCGAGCTCGAGCACCTACTAGTGCGCATGTACCTCCCCCTTTTCACGCCCGAGTCGACAACACGAGCGAACCGGATGCTTACGGCGCTAGTCGAACGAATCGAGGACAGTCCCCGGAACAAGGGTGTGCCAGTGACCGAATGGCATTTCCTTGATCGCTACTTGGTATTTAGCGCGAACTACTTCATGGGTTCCGTTGCCGAGTACAATGGTGAGGCGACCCAGGCCGCTGTATATCGTAAAAAGAGTCTCGATACACCTAGGGATTTGTTTTGGCTGCAGACCGCCCTGGTTACTGAACAGCGTCTGCGGCTGGCGGGATACCAAGAAGAGGCCAACGAGATTATGGAGGAGCGGCTTAAGGTGCGATCCCAACACAATGTGAGCTACGAGCCTTGCTGACTGGTTTGCAGGAAAATGAAATGCTAATTTCAGCACGTGTTGAGGAGCGAATTTGACTCCGGCCAATTCCTTCGTTGCGGCGAGGTTGCGGGTATGGAAAGGCTAACGGTAAGTTACATGTTGGATGGCTGCAAAGTCGTCCTCATCAATACTTAACCTATTCGATCAAACTCTCTGTAAGGCAGCCAGTGTTCCACCGAAACAAGTGAAAAGGAACCGCCACCCCTGCGTTGACAAGCTGCGCTTATTGGAAACAGTCAGCTGTAGTTGTGGTAAACTGGTAATGAATGCAGGAGAGAAGTTCCCTTCCAATATAATGGCCTGCGTTGATATGGCACCGCTGGTGATCGGGTTTGCTCTAACCGCTGACCGCTGACAACTGTATTTCAGATCACTGCGGTTCTGACCAACTTCCATGATCCGCACGGGCGCCGGCTCCGAACTAGTCTTGAAATAAACAAAAGATAAAAGAAAAAGAAAAAGATAAAAGAAAAAGAAAAAGAAAAAGAAAAAGAAAAAGAAAAAGAAAAAGAAAAAGAAAAAGAAAAAGAAAAAGAAAAAGAAAAAGAAAAAGAAAAAGAAAAAGAAAAAGAAAAAGAAAAAGAAAAAGAAAAAGAAAAAGAAAAAGAAAAAGAAAAAGAAAAAGAAAAAGAAAAAGAAAAAGAAAAAGAAAAAGAAAAAGAAAAAGAAAAAGAAAAAGAAAAAGGAAAAGAAAAAGAATCGGCGTCGGCCTTGTCGCTGTAATCAATGCGAACCAAAACGTCTCCTCAAATAGGGGTCAATCGTAGTTGCCGCACCTTTAGCTAGCTCATGCTTTCGGCGGATGTGCTTTCCACTTAGTAAAGCGGAAGGGACAGGCCGAGTCCATACTAGAACGTTAGCCAGGGCGCCAAGGTTTAAACTCAACCCGTACTCGGCCTGAAGGGGACCATAGCACTACTAACAGGTTTCGCCCCCTTACAAATCCCACCCATCTTCCTAGACATTCGTTTGACACGAAATCATCCTTTAAGAGGAAAAAGGGAAGAGCAACGTCAACGTCTACCATCGGCCCAGAGCAGCTGAAAGTTGACCGGAACTAGTTGGTGGCGCAAACATCTGAAGGATATAGGAGCTACTATGCAAAGCTACAATACGTTGATACGGATGGTCAGGACAGCCAGGAAAGCCTTTGCCTACGAAAGCGTTGCCCCTCGCACGCCGCAACGCCAGCAACACCCCGAACCGCTAGCAGCGCCAAAAACAGTGACGGCGCGCACGGAACAACGCCTGACCGCCCAAAACCGGACCCTAGCGAGCGCAATAACGCCTACACCAAGTATGACAAAGAAGACGATGGGTGTATGTTCGAAACGAAAAACCGGGAGTAGTTATCTTGGGGGTTCCGCTCTGACGGACCTGGATTCTAGCGGACAACAGCGACGGAGAGAACTCCCAGTCGGCTGCCCGCCTCCAGGTGGTTTCCTCTATCCATGTCTTGGCCAACTTCAGACTGGAGAATATGTCGCTGAAGAACATACTCGTTGCCTCCACTTGGAGTAGAGGGGCAGGGGTGCACTACGATAACGCTGCCAACCCAAGCAACAATTATATCTGCATATCTGCATCTATAATAACAAGCCGCTGCAGGGCTAGTGGCCTTGGCCTAAGGAAGAGGACGCATGTCAGCTACACAGAAAGCTGGTGGACAGGGGAGGATTGTCATTCTGCCTGCGTGATTCTATAGGCCAGAAAGCTGAGACAGTGTGCGCAGATACGGACTGCACCATGCACCAGTCCGTAGGATTGCCGGCAGATGGGGTAGAAAAGGGAAGGTCGGTTACGGTATTTATTAGCCACGTTGCACGAGTGCGACGCTATGATTGATAGCCTGTAATATCCCGGGGCACGGAAATAGCAACGATGTGGCGATTAGTTGATACCAAGAAGTCTTTCATCCGCCGCTGTGGCCTCCCGATGACCAATTGAAGCAGCTTTCGCAAAGTGGGCTGAAAGGGCTGAATGGTCGTGTCATTTTCTTTCTGGTATTTCTCACAAATCGCGCCCCTCTCTGCTTTGCGTCGCGACGGATCTGGTGCGAATGCTACTACCGCCCGTGGACTCGGCGACAGCCCGGCGGGAAGATGGAATTCACTAGGAACACCGGGTTCCTTCGGAGGGGGCTACTGTCGAGACGACGAGATGAGGTCTCTACTAAGAATTCCAGTGCCAGGGAGCTCTGGCCTCTGACTACGCTTTGGGTCCTTGCAGCCATTCTCAGCATCCTCTATTGCGTCTTCATCTACAAGAGCCTACTCAGCGACAACCCGCAAATCGGCAGCCTTTTGCCTTCCGCTTCGGACACAAACCTTGTCGTCTCGATATTCTCGCAAGTTCTTGGCAACATGTTCGAGGTTCTGCTCATGGGTGCCTTCGATGCCCTGCGTTGGCAGTTGGCGTCGACCTACTCAGGCGTCTCGGCAACGACCTTCTTCCAGCTCAGCAGCTCCACTCAATGGATTCCCGTCCTGTTTCTGACCCTGACTAAATTGTCTAGCGGTTGCATCGGCATAATAAGGTATTACAGTTGAGGAAAACCTTGCCGTGTTCTCTTGGACTAACTCAAAGAACTCTAGACTTCTCGTGCCCGTCCTCGGACTCTATTTTGGATCTATTCTGAAATGTCAACTTTCCCTTTTTTAGCTGCGTGCTATCTTAAGTTTCAATAACTGATTGGCGTTTGCTCTCGACACAGATCGAGCAGAATTCGTATACTATTTCAGAGAGACGGCCGGACGCACGCCGGTATTTGCAGGCACCGGTATTCCGCTTGACGAGACCTTTCTTGCCATAATTCCGCCGTCGTACTTGGGTGTCTTCTTCATGTCGTGGATCCCAACTCTGCTTGACGTCCCTAAATATGCGGTACCCATGCCCATGGCCGGTTGCGAGGCGAACTGCTCATCGGTTTTCCTGCCTGGCGGAATCGAGACGGTGCGGAAAATCGCCCCGTTTCTGAACACGACATTGATGGAAGGCGGCACGTTCCTCAACTCGGAGACGATCCAAATACAGAACGCCCCTGGCGTACTCCTTCGCTTTGACGATCTGACATCGAGCTTCGACTTTGACCGGACACGCGAGTGCGGTACATACGGCCAACACATCAACGATACACTGCAGATCTGCATAAAACCAGTCAACGGCTCTCTCGCAGTTGGTGTGTAGCAAGCCGCCAGTGACTCTGGTCTACTACCCAGTTACATACTCGCTAGTACTAACGCCTCACTAGGCTGGGCCGCCTGTCCCACGATATTGTATGATGCCTCCCTGTGTACTTCCAACACCACCTGGCTCCATTCCAGCCCGCTCACCACAGCGGTCCTCATGACGCGCTACAAGCAGTACGCCACGACCGCCTACAACGGCCTCGACTTCACCATCCTCGACGTCGTCCCGACCTCGGCCCCCATCCCGGAAGCCCTCAACGCAAGCACCTATCTCGCCATCTTCTCTAATCTCTTCCAGGAGCCCTCGCTCGAGAGCAACCCTAATGACGTTGCGGTGATCAAGTCGGTCACGTACGGCGTGACCTGGCTGATCCGCCTCTACGTCGACGTCTTCCCGGACGACTCGCACTCGCCCCTCTCGCACCTCCGCAACTTCCTCGCCATCCCCCACCAGTTCATGGTCAGCTGCCTGCAGTTCGCTAACTACTCCTCCCCCGCCGGTTTGGGCGGCATGTTCTCGCTGCCGGACGACATGCAGACGGTGGCGGTACGGGGCCGGTCGAGGACGAGGTTCTTGGCCGTGGGGTGGGTGGTGTGGGTGTACATTGCCAGCGCGGCCGTGATGGTTGTGGCGGTGGGGGCGATGATACTGGGTATGGCGATAAGGAAGCAGGGGATCCTGGCCTCAACGGGCTTCGTCGAGATTGATTTGGCCGCAAGATTCCAGCAGTTCCGGGAGGATCGCAGCGATTACGGGGATGGGCTGGCGGCAATGCGGGAGCTAGGGAAGGCCAAAGAGCTGCAGGCAGCCTTGACGTCGTCGTTTGGCGTGGCGAGGGAGTTGAGAAGGAGGAAGATACGGGTTGTGTCCGTCGGAAATTCTGAGGTTTATCATCCGGATGAGCCGGAGCGGCCACGGAACTTTGCCATGTTTGCGTTCCAGGAGGGAGCGCGCGGCGGAGGCCGCGGTGAGAGCGGCGTTCCCAGTTGGCCAAACATGATGATACAGACAAATACGTACGAGACAGCGGTGGAAAGCCCTGGCATCAAGCCCAACTGGTAGCGGTGCCGCGTTGTTAGTAATACGATACATATATTGATCTCGTCTTAATTCATTTGCTATTGAGACCCTGCTAGCAACGGGCCGCGTCGAATTCCTCCTTTGTGATTGTTGGTTTGTTGTATAAGAGCTGGATTCCCAAAGGGAGGAGCTCGCCCGCGACTCGGCCCATGCGGTCCCAAGGATATTCGAGAGGGATCTCCAAACCCGCCATAAGCGCTGGGTTTGCCGCCCTCTCAATGCTGCGCCTAGTACTCACTTCTGGGTCGAATTTAGTAATCAAGATTTTTCGCAGCGGAACCTTGCGGGCTATAGCAGCCTTCGCAAGTTTGCGTAGAAAGTCCTCCTCCTGTTGTTGGAAGTCATCAAGATACAGCTGCCGTTGATCTTGGGCGTCAAATGTCCACTCAAATGTCTGAAGATTTGGCGCTAAGAGGTTCGTCTCGCCTTCGCCTGACCCGGTTGCCCAGTACGACAGGCTCAGGAACGTCAGGCGCTGGAACGGATTGAAGTCTACCGCGGCAAGCACTCTGGATAAAGATGCATACTGGTTGGAGATGCTACCGATCCGAATGGACTCGAGTGACAAGGCGTGCGGAACGAGACAGCCCCACACAGATTGCAAATCCAGATGGTGATATCCGTATCGACTGATCCCGAAGAGAGTGAATCTCTCAAGTTTTTCTGGCCAACTCATCAACTGGCGGAAGCTGTCCGGCCAGTCTTGGAAGTCTCTGATCCAGAGCTCGGTGAACGGACCCCGGCCTTTACTGTTTGCATCCTAGTACACAAATCAACAATAAATTCACGGTTTGAAATGTGTCGTTGCACAAAAAGCACGGATGGGCAAGGGTGCTTTTACCCTTAAGCGGTTCCAGCGAGCGGCGCCGTCGCTCCCGGACTTGGACAATCCAGTAAGCTTCAACTCCCTGATGCTCGAGCTGATGCTGTCTCTCAGCGTCGTGAGCACGGCCTCTCCGGGCATTTCATCTAAGGCGAGCCGTTCCAGACGAGGCATCTTAGTGCAGGCCGCGGAAAGACAAGAGGAGTAGGCGCTGGGCCGACAGCATCCCGGCACTTCCCGTATGCGGAGACTCCTTGCGTTTTTGAACCAGGAAACAAGGTCAGCGGCTACATCTAAAAGCATGGAACCGATGTCGACAGCGGAGGTGCGCAGATCAAACACCAGCTCGGTGCACATCAACCCGAGGCTTCGTTTTTTCTTGACGCTGCGATGGAGCAGCAGCATTGCCTTACGATGAACAGATGTGTGGATAGCGCCGTGGAGCAGCTCAGGGAAAGGAGGTTCGATGATGTCTCCGAGAATAATGGTTGAGTATAGGGCCGGCATCGCAAGGAGATGGAACCGGCGGCAGACCAGCGTCATGGCCCAGCGATCAGTATAGAGGTCATGGAACACATAGCGATCGGCGTTGTCCGGCCAGGCTGCCGCTGTCTCAACGATCTCGGCCAGCAGCTCGTTCGGAAGTCGAGAGATGTGGCAAGGTCCTGACTGTGTGTCGCTCTGGGCTTGACTGGGAGAGGGCATGGTTCGACGCGGATGGGTCCTGGGTCCCCGAAACCGCCTGCGGTGAGTAGGCGTCGAAGTTAATCACGTACACAGTCGATATACTGTGTAATGGGATGGGACGAGAGTATCGCGTTGGTAACGGTACTGGCCGCAGCCTGGGCTTCTTGCAAGGAAGTTGGAGATCGGATTCGGGTTAATTCCGATCTGCTGGTGCGGTGTCCAAGCCAGCCCAAGGATCTTGGCTAGACTCAATTGGGCAGATGTGCGGTAAGGTGGGGTTGGACCATGAAGCCTACCCTGCCTTTGGGAACCTACACTTACTCTCTTGATTGCCGAGAATAAAATTACGAGCCTCATGAGAACCGCATCCTCCAATACTACATCTGGATTGCGCATATGAAGTACTGCATCTCCGGATATGCACGATTCTTTTTATTGTGGCGGCGCAGACGCAAACATGTCTGATTTGAAACCAGTCCAAGTGACCGAGTCCAATGCACCAATGGCATAATTTAGCACAACCAATCCCCCTTGCCAAGCTGAACTATTCGGGTCGTCACAAGTTCCAACGAAGCAGGTGCGAATCCATTACCAAACTCGGGATGGAACCCGTGGCCTGCGGATGCGGGGTAGGGGTATAAAATACAGAATTCTCGTGACTGCATCACCGACCGAACTCCGGTGCTGCCGCGCTCAGCTAAGTTATCGCGACGAAAGTGCCAAGGATTTGACGAGCACGAATCGAGTAGCTCAGATAACGCAGGTGCGTAGTCGCCCGCCATGCTCCTCCTCGAGACAGACGTCACCGCTGGCTCATATCTCCTTATTTTTGGCGTGGCAGCGCTCATCTACTATGTGGCATCCTCCGTTATCGCCTGGCGACGCCTCCGGAAGTTCAATGGCCCCTTTCTAGGCTCCTTCTCGTACGCCTGGATCATGCGCGCCTGCGCCAGTGGGGGCATGGGTGAGCGCTTCGCCGCAGCGAGCGCTCGGTACGGCTCAGGACCCTCGTCGACGGTTCGCATAGGGCCCAACGAGCTCATAACATCTGACCCGGAAGTCATCCGCCGCACGTCGGCGGCGCGATCCAAGTACACCCGGTCAGACTGGTACAGGCTGAACAGCTTGGATCGTCGCGGCGAGGCCATGTTCAGCACATGCGACACAGCCACCCACGACAGACTGAAGGCTCAGACGGCGGCAGGGTATGCGGGCAAAGATAACCCGCACCTCGAGGCTGAGATTGACTCTGTCGTAGCCCAGATGGTGGAAAAAATCCGGACGAAATATGCCGCCAGAGGCGGCAGGGAGAGGAGTAGAATGCCCATGTTTGACATCGCACGTATGTCCCAGTACTTCACCCTAGACTCAATTGCCAAAGTCGCATTCGGCCAAGAGTTCGGCCTTATCCGCGAGGAGAAGGACATATACGGCCACATCGACATGCTCCACGAGGTCGCCGCGCCGGTGGTATTCGTGGGCGGCGTCCCATACCTCAGGGCCATCATGGGGTCCGACTTTGTGCTCGCGGTTGCCGGGCCGAAGCCAACTGACAAGAGAGGCTTGGGGAGGATCATGCGGTTCGCCGTTCCCCTTGCTTCCGTCTCCTCCCCCGCTGATTGACGAGTTATAGCATCGGCAATGAAATTGTTCGGAAACGCTGGGCCCCGGACGCTAAAGACCAACAAGACATGTTGGTCTGTTACCACTTGAGACACCGTACAAACCAAGAAGACATGCTTACCGGTGACGGCAGGGCTCCTTCATGCGCCACGGTCTCACCAAACACGAGTGCGAGACTGAAGCGCTCTTCCAGATCATCGCCGGCTCCGATACCACCGCCACGGCCATCCGCGCAACCTTGCTCTACCTCATGACGACCCCCCTCGTCTACCGTGCTCTGCAGGCCGAGATCGACCAGGGCATCCGCAGCGGCAAGATCTCCAAGCCCATCACAAACGCCGAGGCCTCAGAGCTTCCGTACCTGCAAGTGCGTCTTGCCTTGGGCTCGAACCACAACCGACATGAAGCTGACCGCAAGCACACAAACAACAGGCAGTCATCTACGAGGGTCTCCGCCTCCATCCCCCATTCACAGGCATTCCCTTCAAGGTCGTCCCACCCGAGGGCGACACCATCGATGGCAAGTACGTCCCCGGCGGCACGCTCATCGCCCCTAACTTCTGGGCCACCGGTCGACACTCCGGCGTGTTCGGCGCCGACGCCGACGTATTCCGCCCAGAGAGATGGCTCGAGGATGAGGAAGACGGCAGCGACGCCAAGGAAAAAGTGGCCGAGATGCGGAGGGTGGCAGAGCTCGTGTTTGGCTATGGCCGGTGGGGCTGCGCAGGCAAGATGTTGGCGTTCATGGAACTAAACAAGGTTATTGTCGAGGTGAGTACTGTTGCAGTGGTTTCCCGACCAAACGCGTCAGTCAGCAAGCTCCAGTGCTGACGGCCGCGCGTGCCCAGCTTCTGCGCCACTTTGACTTTCAGCTAGTATATCCCTACCGGCCGTGGAAGAGCGTCAACTACAATTTGTTTTTGCAGAGCGAGATGTGGGTGAGCGTCCTGTCACGCGAGTAATGAACCCCGGTCTGGGATCAGTACCGGAGAATTCATGGCATGTTTTTGGGTTTCGTCTCGATGCCGCTTTTCCGGAAGCCTCGTTAACAACGGTGGGGACGCATGTTCCATAACGGCCGGTTCCGAGATAACGGGGCAGGATTGCGGTCCACTCTTGGGCGGAATCGACAAAACGGCCAAGAATGGGAAATTGACAGAGGGGCAGGAAACGCGGTTACAGCAGTGTTTGCTGACGAATGAAACTCTGATTGCGCTGCATAGGAATGGTCACTTTTCACCGAACATTTGGACATGTCATTTTTATTTCGTTTCTTTGGTTTTGACACGTCACTGCGCCCACGACTACTGGAAACCTGCACCTTGTGAACTCTAGAATACACAAATTTTCAGCCGGCTCTCTGTGCTCTTCTGAGATGCAAGATCCTGATCGGCACCAATTAGCAGCTGCTAGTCCAAGAATGGCATCGCCCAGAAACAAACCTCGTCGCAGATTCAGGGGTTACCCGCGGCTTGGCACGTGCACACGGCTGGCCATCCCTTTTTTGGAGTGACGGCCAGGGGCGTTCCAGGTACCTGCCTTATCTCCACACCCCTTTCTTCATCCGCCTTCCACTTCCAGTCACTGGCCGAGTCCGCTCTTTCGCTGTTGTCGCCGGCCCCTCAAGAATCATCTCTTTGTGCTGCTGCCGCACCTCGGCCTCCAGTCCACTCCTTTGAACTCCAGGTAGCTGACCTGTCACTCATTTTCCGACGCAAGCGTGTCCTGCTTGTCTGAACGGAGGCATCCAAATCATCTCATCGCTTCTTCTGCGGCGTGCGCTCTTTTTTTTTTTTTTTTTTCCTCTCCGTCGCGACTCTACTGTCCTTCTCTTCGCTTCTGGCAGATTGCCAATTGATCCTTACCTGGTGTCTTTTTTTGACCATCGCTCTTTTTCTCATCCACTCCCGCAAGTATCAAAGTCCTGGCGACATCTAGAGGCGGACAGTGGTATGCAAGACGCATCCAAGGCGAGAAACCAACGACATCCGTCCTGAGCGCGACACCGACGCCTGATCTGCCATTGTCAAACCACCCTTACCGCTGCCCTAATCGTGATCTACAACCACTCCAATTATGTGGCCACATCGATTACTCCAGTCTCCGGCCATTGCGCTGCTGGCTTGGTCCACTCTCGTCCGCAATGTCGCCGCTCAAGTTACAACCGACTGCTTTCCGATGAACGAGACATGCCCACCGGACCCGGCCTTCGGCATGGATGTCAACTTCAATTTCAATCAGACCCCACGAGTCGAAGCCTGGGAAACGACCGTCGGCCCTGTGACTTATGATGCAAATGATGGAGCGCTGTTCAGGATCACGAACATGGGCGACTCGCCGACGATCCGGACAAGGTTCTATTTCTTCTGGGGTCGCACCGAGATCTGGCTGAAAGCTGCCAGAGGTACCGGCGTCATCAGCTCCGTCATGCTCTTGAGCGATAACCTTGACGAGATTGACTGGGAGTTCTTTGGCGGCAATGAAACCATCGCCCAGAGTAACTTTTTTGGGAAGGGCATCAACGATCACACCGGCGCCGGCTACCATACCGTCCCCGGCGGCGTTCTGGATGACTACCACAACTACACCACCTACTGGACCAAGGATGCACTCGATTTCTACATCGACGGTAACAAGGTTCGTACCCTACTGCCTAGGGAAGCGAACAACTCGTACACGTATCCCCAAACACCAATGCGCTTGTCGATCGGCATTTGGGCCGGCGGCGACCCGAGAATGCCCCCAGGAACGCGCGAATGGGCTGGCGGCGACACAGATTATTCCCAGGGACCTTTCGACATGTGGGTCAGGAGCGCCCGGGTTACCGACTTTAGTAGTGGAAGGGAATACGTGTATGGTGATAGGAGTGGTTCGTGGGAAAGCATCCAGATCGTCGAGTAAGTTTCGAAACTGCCGAGCCCCAGGATCTGCCGCGCGGCCCGCTAACCGCCATCTTGCGAACAGGGGTAACTCGACCATCAAGGAGGTGTTGAACGCGCCGCCTGAGAAAACGCTTGCTGAAAAGTGGGACGAACTGCCCAACGGCGCCAAGATCGCAGTGTACGCAAGCGCCGCCGGCGTGGGAGCCGCGCTCGTGGCGGTCGGTCTGCTATATTGCATCCGGCAGCGTCGCCGTGGTGCTCGCGAGGCTCGCGCTGCCGAAGCCAGGGCTGAGGCGGAGCGCCTGGAGCTCGAGCGTTTCAAGAAGGCTGGCGTGGACCCTGACAGCTTCGTTACCAATGCTACCGAGTACAATGCTAAGGACATGCGCGATAACGGTCTCGGTGATAACAACAGCTACAGCGTACCAGCCTCACCCGTCGTAGCCGCATCGCCTCTCGGAGAGAAATGGGACTCCTCGTCAGCGGCCATGGCCGCCAGCATGGGAGGCGCTATGCGAAGCCCTATGCCGTTGCTCCAGGATGGAGCGCAGTCGCCTCGCCTCGCGAGCCCCGGCCCTGGCTCCGGTATTTACTCGGATAGGGCAGCAAACACCGGATCGCCAGCCCCATCCATGAGCCCCACGCAGCAATACGGGCAGCATCGTAGCTTCACAAGCCCGAATCCCCAGATGCGTATGGGCTCACCGGCACCTTCGCAGCACGAGTTTGGCGCCATGAACAGGGCGGCAAGCCCGGCGCAGCTGGCACATCCGCAACCCCAGCGGAGCTTCACGTCAGACGGGTATGGCAGTCAAGACGCTGGACATGGCGGACAGGATGCTGGCTACGGGAACGGAAGGAATCAAGACTACTGGGGCAACGGCGGTGGCTACCGTTGATGTCACCGGTCGGTAGATTGTTGATTTATCAGGGGTACAATCTAGGGATGGATCCGTTTTCTCACATCGGTTTGCTCTTGTTATGGCATGACAACTTCTGATTGGATGATCTTGCGCTCACCTTTTTCATGACAAGTGTTGTGGGATCAATTTCATAGACGGGCTTACAGGCAAGCGCATCCTAGGCGGGCCTCAACTGTGTTATAGCACGTGCCTAACGAGGCTCTCAGGCAAGTGTCCGGTCCCACCTTGGTATTCGCGTCGGATCGGGGTCGAGCTCTGGTCAGTTGAGCATGCTTTGCGATACCCGTAGTTTTCTTTTTGCGTCACATATTGACGGTGTTTACTATACCCCTGGCTGTTCGGCTTTTCGTGCTCGCGGTATCTGTATCGAGTATAATCAATGAAATCGGAGCGATGCAAATGTTCGACGGGTATTAGGCACGAAGTTCTGTTATGGAAGGGCTTGCGTTAGCCTAAAAGTAAACTTGAAGGACTCTATGTGGATGCGTGTCCGGGAGCTTTATGGAACATGATTCAACGGTCGTCACGGTTGGTCGAAGGGGGACGCTACTCGGCTGGAGGCCAACCGAAACGAGCAGCAAAGACGAGCCAGCAACTTGGCAACTCTGATAGGCGACGTATCGGCGCTACATCAGCGCGAGAACGTACGCCCTAGATAGGGTAGGAGACGAATGGAGAGGAACTACTAGGGTCCCAAGTCCAAGGATCAGGAGACTCACATAATCAGTGTTTGCATCTTCCCAAAAACTCAGCAGCAATGGATTTGATTGAGTCGCACTTCCGTTCAAAATGACGAGTGCCACTTCTATTCTCATAGTCGTCGCATTTGTTGGAAGACAGCCAAACAGTGCAAGCCTCGGATCCTCGGGTAACTCTCTCACAACACCTTAGTTCTCGACACCACTGAAGGTGTCTGCTGCCGGAGCATTTCATTGCTGTGAAGAATTCCTCTTGGAGTGGGATAGGATTCCTAGCCTTGACGACTAGCTTAATCCCGCAGTTACCTAGTAAGGAAGGGAACCTAGTGTTGCCCATCACATATCGCCACCTCAACCTTCCTGACCTCTGCTGTGTATTCCTTTCGATAGAGAATGCGAAGACGCCAAAAAGGATTCAAAATTATTAGTTGAACAACCCTCTCCACCGGGATTTCCAGAAGCAAATACCGAATAATTTTGACCACTGCTTCGTTTGCACCCATTTTCTTTATATCAGTGGCGGTTTGGTGCCACACCCCAACCAGATCAGAGGATTGATTGGCTGCCTGCCCGGCTAGCTCAATCGGTAGAGCGTGAGACTCTTAATGATTCTCCCGAATTAATCTCAAGGTTGTGGGTTCGACCCCCACGTCGGGCTCAATTCCCGTCTGCATCTTCACTTTTTCCCTCCGTACAGAAGATAGTTGTGATATTTTAGAACTTTGTATCGTATTGCTGTCTCAGTTCTCAACATTGTCGTTTTCCTTTTCGTGCAAATTTTAATTCGGTATTATATTTTCCCTCCTACCCACCTATTATCTCTGCGTTTCTCTCGTCTTCAAATCCCAACGTATGTTTGTCCCAAGCCCTGGCTTGATCTTTTGGTCTCGCTTCGTATATATATTCTCCGCCGATTTACCACTCCTAGTCCTTTACCTAGTAAAGTTGATTATTTCTATTCCCTAATATGCTTAAAGTACGTATTAATTAACTAGTCCAAACGTTGTGCCGCCGGAAGCAAGCAACACCCGATGACGGCTACCTCGACTGCTTTACACACTTGCAAACCTGCAATACCAATGTGCCTTTTTCGGTTGGAACAGCGGAATGCTCGGCATAGAACTATTCTGTCTCAACGCCACGTTTGCGTGCTCTGGCAGCTGTAAGACAGCGACCTCTTCCGGGAAGAGAGCTGCATGCCGCCATGGTGGATACTGTACAGTACATGTTGGGGCCACCGCCAACGAACTTGGGACTTCAGTGGCAACTACTTGCTCGGACATACCTTGGTTTGCAAAGCCTTACTCTGGCAGGTTAAGTCGGAAGAACAGCTTCCGAGCCAGCAGCCACTTTCTTACTCTGACGAACGTGGTCAACCTCTTATTAACACCCTTGTCATGGGACACTTCCGTCTCCGCTTCCCATGTCTTCACGTCTCGCCCTCGTTTATTTCGATCCAATGATAATGAAGCGGAGAACTTTCCGGTACTGGATTTGCGAATAGAACGTGGCGCAGAGTAGGGCGCCGTTCACGGTTGATCCCGCACTCGATCAATCCTACTGTCGCAAAAGCGGAACCGCAATTGCAGAGCAGCAATTGCACCATAAGTGTCACACCTACAGCCTTGCCCCAGTGACAGAGAATGGGATGTAGTGCGAACTCAATTGATCCAGGAATGCATGGGAATACGGTACAGATCTGCATCAGGTGAGAATCTTGAAGGAGGTGGCTGGACCTATGGCACCGTAGGGACGGTTGATTTGGGGAGGCGAACCCAAGCCGTAATTGCAAGAAAATGTTGGCTTGTGGTTGATCCCCACGAACAGCTGAGTGGAAAAGGAATGCTAGATCTGTACCAGCCCACAGAAACATGGATGTACCTATACTCGCTATCAATTTATCGGAGTATTTTTTTTTCTCGGATAGCGGGACCTGGGTGTATGGATGGGAATGTGCAAGATTGCGATGGGTCTGATTTCGTATTCTTCGCCCCAAGCTTCAGCCCTGCTGGAGCCCGAGGAATGGTTCCTGGAGTCTAAAGGCGACTTAGGATCTTGGGCATTGAAAACGATACGATTGTGGCGAATAAACCCGTCACAAGCATGCATACCATCGACCAATGCGGCTGAAGATGTTGCCGATCAAGGCGGCTCGTAACTGGAGGGTTAGGGGAATTGGGATGGTTGGCGCGGAGCTGATGCCGAGTCTGAACAATCCTGGCAGGAATGATTGCAAACCCTGTGCGGTCCCAATTGCTCAGCTTGGCGCGGTTTGCCAATCAGGATTTGAACTCGGGAATGTCAGCTGCTCGGGAAGCTACAGGCGATCTAGAACCGTCGAGAATCGAAGAAATGCGGTGCACGGCATGATGGGAATCTCGTGTCTTCTCGCGGCGACTCAGGCGGGACAACCATGCCGATTTAGCATCCTGACAACCAATGAGTGGGCGCGAGGACGCGAGAAGCAAGCCTGCCGGCCCAACAGCGACAGCTCGAGCAACCCGCAGAGCTAAAGCATCATCTTGTTCTGCAAAGCACACGTCGACACGTTCGCGTCCCGGTCTCCCGTGTGTCTCTTAGCCCTTTCAGATGCATGCGTCAGCATTATCTTGGAACACCTACGTCGCTCCCACCCGCCATTAGAAGTTGACTTTTACAGCAGGCAGTGACCCACCCAGATATCTGTTGGCCACCAAGCTAGCTCACCGACCCGGACGTAGCAGGTTTTCACCGGGGGGACCCAACTTCGTGTCTTCATGAAGCACCGTAGGTTGATAGTGTGGTTACCTGACAAGACCCGTGTTCTTCTCTGCCGAGCCAATCTACACTATCTAAGGGGAACCCGAACGTAACCATGTGATAGGGTGAAGTCCGGCCCCGGCAGGGAGCTGGGCAACGTATCTTACTCGTCCAAATTCCAAAACATTGTCGAGGCAATAGGCAACGGTTGAGACCGGTGTCGGATGGAAAACTTCAGTCTCCGCTGTTAAACGGTTTTAAGACCACCGCCGGCCAAGACAGGGAGTGTTGAGCTAATGTACTGTACTCGGGATAGCGTGTTTCTAACGAGGCTTATGGAGGCCACTAGAGGCGCAACGTAAAGCAGTTAGCATTGCAAGCTCTGATCCTCATGAGGCGGTGTCCGATACCTGGATCAGCTGGAGTTGTGTTTGTTGTTCGGCCTATCATTGGATGTGGCTGCCTTGGGGCTCGGGAAGGCCGGCGGTTGGTGTGGTCTAGGCCAATCTTGGCGGCCGATTGGCTTTGCGTGGGTTTGCGTGCGGTACCCATTTTCTCTCGCAAGGGTCCAATGCGGGGTTCGTGGAGGACAGCCTTTTGAGGGGCGGGAAGCTCAGCGCCACAGCCCTGGCTGAGCGACAGCAAAGCAAGGAAACGCTTCGGAGAACGAAGCAAATATTGTCGAGCCGTAGATCCGCCGTTGTTGTCAACCCCAGAAACGCAAAAATTCGAGGTCTCGATGCGATCAAGGTCACCCGACCTCTTTGTTCCCGGGATCTTTCTGGAATCAGCTGGATAGATGTGCTGGAGGTGGGATACATGGGTTCTCACGCAAGCGAAGCCTTGTCCGCCTGAGGGGGAACCTGCAGGGCACTGGTACAACTCCCGAAATCCGTCATAGGGTAGCTTCCGACTGGATCGCCCTTGACCTTTGGGATGTGGAGATCTACATCTAAACCACCTGAGCATAGTTCAGTGTGACGCCTAAATGAGACATACACCACTTCAGAGAAAATCTGTCGTTGCGGAAGGACCAGAATTGCAAGTCGAGGGTGTGCCTCGAACAAACAGGGCTTACGGGTCTTTCTTGGCGTAGACCGGCAGCGTCTGTCAACTATCCCGGTAAACTGACTGTGTTATAACAGTAAACCAACCGTGTCCCAACACCGCGCAGTATCGTACGAGATATCCGGGTCACAACGTGGTGACCCTAAGGCAGAAGTCGTATATTAAAACGTCCCACATTGCATGATCAACCCTAACCCTGTAGTGGCTATCCCAGTCCCTGCGCCACGGGTTCACCCAAACCAGGAACCCATACGTTATGTCGCTTTACCGAAGCGACACAGTTGGTTTACGAGGTTCAATACTTGCAGGAAGCTCTGTGTCCGGAACAAAAGGTCCGGAGGGCAGCAAGGTACCACAATTTGACGCCGTGCTGGAGACGCTCAGGTAGCAGCAAAATAGCACTGCGGATCGCGGATGCGAATTGTTAACCCGCTTTGCACTGAGAATGCCCCATTTTGTCTCGGGGTGGCCAGGCATCTTTCCATTTCAGGCATTTACCTTTCTATGTCATAACGGACACCTCTCCCGGCGATTTGCGTCGTCCCTAGTGGCAATGCGCACCTGTTTGGAAGTGCCAAGCTTTCCCCCCGATAGGTACTGTACCACCCATACCATCAAGTTGTGGTCCTCCCCGGCAGGACTCGATTGCTCCTGCCCCCCCTTTTTCATAACAATACTAGATGCCACCGGGCTTCCTCGCCAAAGTAGTAGCTTCCAGTTACTTCCCGAAAAAACGCCAATTGGATAAAGCTACACCCAAGGAGAAAGAAACAAGAACATCGCCAGCAGTAGCCCATGTCCTCCGAAGGCTCTGGTCCACGACAGCCACGCACAAAACCGCCTATCGCCTTTGTTGTGATCACGGTGTCGACAAATTTTAATGTGCACTGAGCACATTACCAGTGACTGCCCAGCTTGCGGGAAGGACTACCTTGTCTATGTCGAATTCTGCGAGGGCTTTCACCCCCCGATGGTGAGCTGCCCTCGAGGGACCGCCGTTGCCCGCATTGTCATGGAAGAAGGGGGCTGCCCGAGCCCCGTCTGCCCAAACAGTAGGAGCGGCGGTTGTTTGGTGATGTAACAAGGGGGTTAAGAGGGCAAAGACGGGGCTTGGACTTTTCACTGGCATTTGGCAAACCATTGGCACCGCGCGCGCCTCCCCCTCAGAGCTTCAGCCCGTTGTGATCGACCTCGACAATTTGATCTACACCCTCATACTCCGGGAGGTCGAAGTCGTACTTTTTTGCGATTGCCGGCGTGACGAACCTGGGCCCGCCCGGGTCAGTCCTACCAATACGCAATACAAAACACCTGGCAGAGCGCAGACGTGGTACGTACCGCCCACCGATGAAATGGCGGCCTTGGAAATACTTGGTCAAAGGCTTGGGGGCTGTCAGGCTGACAAGAAAATCAGGGTGAAAGTTGCTGCCAACTCCCGACTTGGGAGGACCCTCTTCGATATTCCAGGAAGATGGAGCGTCCACCGAGGTGATTGGGATCTTGGTTTCGGCCATAGCCTGTATGACCGCTGGAAATGGTTCGCGGACCTCGCCGGAGAAGCTGAAGCCTTCGCCGATTTAGTTGGAAGACGACGACGGAAGCGAGAGAACAAGCCGAGTACGGGGCGAGATCAAAAAAAAGTTCGGGGGAGGGGGGAAGAGCACGAACCAAATATGGCATCGACGACGTGATCAGTTGACTGCAGTGCAGTCGGGAAATCGTCCACAAAAGGGATGTCGAGGTCCTCCAACTGCTTGGCTAGTCGCTGCGAACACGAATAAGCGACGTGCGGAGTGGGGTGTTAGGAGAACTTGGGGACGGAATGTACGCTAAAGCTGCTCTGGGCATGCCAGCAGAATTTGGCCATTATTGAACAGAGATACGGACCCATCTCAAAATTGTAGAGCTAAAGTGAAGTGATCCGTACTCAGGGGCAGCTTTGCAAATCTTGAGGACAGAAGCCGGGGCTGGGAAGACGACTTGGAAGCGGGGAATCCTCATTACCTGGTAAAGATCATTCTTGCTTCGTTTTGGGTAGTAGATTGTGGGTTGGTAACCATAATGGCGAAGGTGACGAGCGGCGACAAGGCCATCACCCCCTGAGCCGCTTGTTCGTGAGCGCACTGGCCAAGGCCCAAGTAAACAAACCATGGGTCGACTGACCATTATTGCCAGGGCCGACGGCAACCAAGATTCTCCTCCCTCTGCCGATGGGATGAACTCGGTAGACTTTACGGGAATGTTAGCTACAAGTTACACCTAATAATCAAGTTTCGGATGTTTTTGTGTAACAGACCAGCTTGAGACACGGAGAGACCAGCGAGCTCCATGAGCTGGTCGATGGAGAAAGCCCCCGTGCTCATGAGCTCTCTGTCGAGAGCTGCCGCAGCTGTTGCCGAAAGTGTCTGGGTATTGTTGAAGAGGTCAGAAGTCTAGCCCCGAAAAATCGAGCAGGGAGAGAGATGATTGCAAAGCCGTTTCTAGCATCCCGCTCTGCGCAACCCAACTTGGCATACCTTCAGGGCCATCGTATACAGAAAACTGCGCGTGGTGCGTCCACGTCAATGAAACGGTGTGTGGGAAAGGCGACGACGATAGCGATGCAGTTTTCACCAGTTCTCAAGTTTTGGTAACTTTAGGAGGAAGGGGGGAAAGTTCGACTCTGACATCACTCCAATGTCTTGATGTCCCGTCGAGCGCAAGGGAGGGGCGACTAAGCGGCCAATCGTAACTGATTGGCGCGTCTGATTGGGCCTCCCACATTGCAGCCGTGCTGGGCCAAAATTTCCAGCGGGCTGGCCTGTGCATCCAATCGGCAAATTGTCGAAAGTTCGACACTGAGCCTTCGCAGCAGACAACATAGGGACCGGCATCTCGTGACCCTCGTCTCTGGATCGAATCCACGACCCGAGTCAAAAGAGAAAAATAAAGGAAAAATGGTGCTCAAGATTAGGCTCGCACGCTTCGGGCGCACAAACGCTCCCTTCTACAACATCGTCGTGGCCCACGCACGGTACGGTCCTCCGCCTACCCGTATGTCCTCCCCGGCTGGCCGGCCCAACTGACGACCCCATAGAACCGCGCGCAACAGCCGGCCACTTGAAGTCATCGGCACCTATGATCCGATTCCGAAGAAGGACTTGTATGACGATTCGGGAAAGCTGCACAAGGACATCAAATTGGACACGACGAGAGCAAAGTACTGGATTGGCGTGGGCGCGCAACCGACCGACACCGTGTGGAGGCTATTATCGATGGTACGAGGAAGCTAAGCGGACAACTGTGCGGAAAGCTAACTGTTCTTCATCCAGATTGGCATCGTAGAGCCCAAGCACCGGCCTACCGCGCCAGCGCCAAAGACTCCGTGAAGCAGTGACGAGAAACTGCGTGCCCGACCTTCGACATATCAGCTGTATTCATATATCCCGATTCCGCGTGTGCGACATTTTATATGGCATTTCAAGGCGTTTTCTGGGGTTAGACCCGGACTGTACGATAGAGACGAATCAATAATCAGGCTCCGTCATTTGGCTGTGGTGTCCTTCCGATTAGACTAAAGCGGTCCTTGGTCTGTTTGATATACCCAATTTCGGAGAGGACAAAACCTAAAGCGGCTGGGCGGCTTTTGCGGATCATTCCAGTTGAAGCACAGAGAGCCTCGGTACTTCTGTGATCTCTTTCTCATCGCCCCACGAGAGCCCACCATCAAGAACATTCTGGGGCCCTCGTGGATGTTCCGAGATGCATGGGGAAAATAGCGCTTATGGAGCATGTCTCAGCTGTTGCGCGCCCAAATGATGGATTCTATCTAAGGCTTGCCCTCGACCATCGAGATTGGTGGGGACCGCTCCGTATGACGCACACAGTGAGTTGCTTGGAAATATATTCGGTTAGGATGCACGAAGACACGCGTTACGAGACGGAACACGGGGGATTCCCATTGTGCTAGGCTACCATATAAACACTCTAGCATATGCCGTATCCCATTCGTCCTTATTCAATGTATCCGGTCCCATGCGCTGGAAGAACAAAAAATCGTCTCACAGACCTCGTTCCTACCCCTCGCTCAACATGCTCCCCAAAAGAATTCTATTACCCTGAAACAATGCGCCTGATTGGGACAACGTATGGCATCCGATTCCGAGCCCGACCTGCCACGTCCCAGCGTGCTGTTTTCTATGGCGGGTCCGTGTGGGAACCCTTGTTAGTGTGCCAGGAAGAAGGTATTCATCGTAAGACACACAATCATGACACAGACTCCATATACCGACAAAAAGAGAGAGAGTTTCCGCAGTAGGCCGGTCTCAAGGTGCTCCAGATCCCAGCGCCACTTCCTAAGCCACCGCAACCTCCAGCGGGAGAGCGACCCGGTGCCACTAGCTTGAGAATGGAGACTGGCCACGCTAGCCAGCAGGCCTGACCCCACAAGGTCAGCAGCGGCTTCGTCATCGTCTTCATCATCGAGATCTACGTCGTCGTCTTCTTTAGAGAGACGCTGGTGATGGATGCTGTCGGGGTCGCTGATCTTGTAGTAGAACAAGCCGGGAAGGATAAATGAAATCGACGTCGACCCTGTGCTACCGACGTATGCCAGAACCCGGTCAAGGCTCGAGACATTCAACGCGGTGACGTAGCTCAGGAGGAGAAGGACACTGGTGATGAGCGCGAATCGCAGCTCAGACATAGCCACCACCGGCGCGCCGTGGCTGTCAACGGCGGCGGCAGCGGTGTTGGAAGGGAGTAGAGGCTGGCTGCCCGGCTGTGAGGCAATCGGACTGCCCTGCGAGCGCGAGCCGTTGGGGCGCCATCTTAGAACAGCATCGATCGAGGCACGGCATGGGTGAATCTGCAGCGGGATGCTGAATGTGACCAGGGCTACGATGGCTGCCTTGGCGATCGTAGAGGCAATGGATGGAGGATCTGCCGCAATATCAGCACAGAGACATTCGCCAAGTGGCTAGTATGAGCCCACTTACACATGCCAACAATATTCCCTTGGATATCGTTTCCAAAGGTGAAATAGCCGGTAATCGCAACCAGGATGTACACGGACGCGGCTGAACCAATGCTGGCCCCGATGACACCGACGATACTGCCAGGTGAATTGTCCTTGATCTCGTTTAGGATTGAGAACATCTATGCGGCGTTAGAGACTGGCGTGAACATGTAAGAGCGAGATGAACCTACGTTCTGGTGGCACGTGTAAGCAAAGATAACAACGGGCAAGCTACTCAACGCAGCCACCGGGCCTTCCCAGGTAATGAGCCGGAGATCCTCCTTGTTTGGGGGCTCGTCAACCGCGAAATGATAAACCACTAGGATGATGAGATACCCAATCGCAAGTAGGGCGACAACACTCGTGTACTTGAGAGAATCCAGCCTCTTGGGAAAGCTCAGCGGTATGATGAAGAGCAAGAAAAACACCGTTATCCAGAATCTACGGTCGCCCAGGAACGGCCAATCAGTGTCCCCGCTACCGAAGGCTTCTGCAACGCCGGGCATCAAGTCCCCGATGATGATCATGTATGAGACGCCCACTCCGAAACACTTGATCGCAATGGCGGCGTCAAACACCACCGCAGCGTTCGGGTATGTGATCTGGGAAAGCGCAAAGAATGAGGAAGTCCCTCTATCGAGATATCGAGCACAACGGGCTTGGAGATAGAGGCCGAGTGCCGCGGTGAGTCCACACCATATAATCAAGAGGACCCCGAGCATGACGCCAAAGTGAGACATGGCGGAAGGCATGGCAAGCGTTCCTGCGCCGATGACTGTAGCCAGGTATGAGTAGCTTGTTCTCCGGGTCTGGGGGGCTTCCGAACATACTAGTGTTTAGCAGGTTGATATTGCTACTCATCGACGAGGCATGCCCTCCGCCCAGCTTGGGGCTACGAGTCCGACGTTGCCTGCATGTCCAAAATAAGACATCAGCAACTATCACCCAGACAGCTGGTGCTGGTATTGAGCGAGATATACTCACTGCGCCATAATTCCGCCGGTAGCAGCTCCTGACGCACTGCCAGACACTACCGTCGAGTAGCCCGTCATTAAGCCTAGCAATTGCTCAGGCTCGTTATCTTGACACTCAATATCCCAGATGTCCGAGCCTTAGTCTCCCGATAGCAGATATCGGAGTGGTTTCGATAGTTGGACTATGCGCCTGGCGTTGTCGCCATCAGGCGCTTCGACTACCAAGTATCCGAGGGCAAGCTGGCGGCACGAAGGAAAACCTGTTCTTGTATAGTCGCAGTCGGTCTAGCGGTTCTCAAGAAAGACGTCGTCGAAGTCTCGTTAAGCGCAGCTTGTCCAGGCCCCTTGGGCACGTTGGTCGCCGTCGAGGGAATATTGCAGAATCAATCGTTTCGGGTGTCCCCGTGACAGTCGGTGATGACGGGAAAGGACAGACGCTTGGGGAAGACTGGGGACTAAGGCAGGGAGGCACGCCACTGGCCAAGCCCTGGTCAGGCCCACCAATCAAACTGCGGATCCCCAGTTGCAAGGGCCCAGAAGCCGAAAACCCACCTGTTACTCCAGATCAGCCTTACCTGGCACAGTACGTACCTTACACGCCACCCAAATCCGGGGATTCGTCCTCTACCACGCCACGGGATCTCCGCTGTCCCACTCATCTTTACCGATAACTGTCGATTTAGCGTGCGACACAACAACTGGCCCATTCGAGCCCGCCGAAGGATCCGCCGAAGGATCCGCCGAAGGAACTGAATCGCGTCCACCGAGTCCTAACGGGCGCCGACGTCATGGACGCGGCTCTCGACCAGACCACCTTAGCAACCATTTCGCTCCTCGAAGCGCGTCTACTTCGAATCGAGCACATTCTCTACGGGCCATCGGCGCCACCAACCCAGCCGCCGTCGGAATCGGCGGTGACATCTCTAGCCGAGCTCGAACGCCGATTTGCGCACCTCCTCCGCCACTACCGCATCTATGGGGATATCCTCAAGATTTGTACGCCATCCGCTCTCCCACAACCTAGCTCAGTTACAGTCGTCAACTAACTCAATGCCCTCGAAGATAAATCGCATCCGTCCCTTTTCCAGCCAACCCCCTCTCCCTCCTCCGCTACCAATCCCACGCCGCAACCACCCACCCAGCTCTCCCCGGAAGCAGTCCGCGCAACTGTCCTCTCGTACGCGGCCGCGTTCCCCTCGATGGCGTCGGCGCTCACGGCAGTGACGTCGGACACGCCCGTGCCGGATGCGAAACTCAGCGCCGAACTGGCGGCGCTGATCCCCCGGATGAAGGGCATCGAGGCGGCGCAGCTGGCGCAGGAGGCCGAGATGGCCGAGCTGAGGGCGCGGAGCGAAACCGCGGTGCGGGCGTGGTACGAAGGCGGGGTGCTCAAGTATGGCGGGGTCGTGGCGGACCTGGAGGGGCGGTTGGAGAAGGTTGATTGGAGGGTGAGGAGGGTCAAGAGGGAGAGGGAGGCGGAGGAGGGCGTGTAAACTCTGAATCTACCCAGGCTGATTGACGGATCCGAACCGCGCCGCTTGGTGGATGGGTCATTTGCGATTCGGTGTTGCGAAGGAGCTGTCGATGTCACAGAGACACTGGCGTATTTCTACCTCAGGCGCCCAGTCGATCATCCGCGCTTCGCCTGCTCTTGGGAAACGGGACGTTTATCTCGAGGCATTCGTGTCCATGCTATCATTTGGCATGCGGTTTTGGAACATTGGGAAGAGATGGCAGTCTTTGGAGTTGCCCCAGAATCGGCGCCAAGGACACTGTCAAGGTGGGCTACACCTGTTGCATCACTATGCAGTCACCACCGGCGGGGAATCTTGCAGAGTTTAAGAAACTTGAGGAGATAAGGCGTCCTTTGATGGTTGGTTGACGGTCAGAGGATGCCATCGTTATTGGGTCAGCCCAATGCGATGCCCGCTCGGCGCCTCACGGCAACCTGTCCAGGTAGCCGAAGTTTAATACCGAAATCCCATGTCGCCCCTGAGCGCACATAACAAAGCATGACGACGGGCAGGCAGAGATGAAGTGTGCGCCGAGAGCTCTGCCGCATCTGGACATCAACGCGCCCACGAGGCGCACGTGCTACTGTGCGACGTCGGTCCGGCACTTGTGTCTCCGTGTTTCGAAGGCCAATTTATCCTGCGATCATAGCATGTTAGAGCGAATGCGCTGGAAATCTTGCAGGTTTTGTCTTGGCTAAAATGCGTGGGAAAAACAATTCCAGATGAAAGGGGCGGATTTACTGCAGGCGGACACAAGCTGGCCTGCTTACATGGTCATCGCACCCCGCAAACAAGTGGCGGCCCATGGTCGGGTGAAAGCTTCGCGCCGACTGGTCGCCATGCCCGGGACCACGACTTATCCTGACCAGCTCAGGCACAGCCTTCCAGACACAAAACCGGAGAGGCGGCGGTCGAGCTACGCAGCAAGGGGAAATTTTGGCCACCTCTCGAGGATTGCCGAGAGACAGAGGCCGACACAGAGCTGCGAGGGATGTGGATCCGCATACCTGTGCAACAGACGATAAATGCCAATTCTGTCAAAGGGAGAGTGGTAGAGGCAGCTTGGAATCTGATGCATCGTCCCTGGAAAGTTCGGGAAATAGGTAGGGCGCGGGCATCTGCTGCTAAGTCATACTATACGATGTCATATTTTCCCTGCTATTAGCTGTAATGCCGTCGGGCGATGTTGACGATTCAATATACGGGTCAATGTTCTTGATATTGGTGGCCCAGCTCCATTCATGTCGATCCGGGAGCCACTGGGCCAGGAATTGCCATTCACAGCATTATCTGCGCCGAAGTAAATCTTCAGGCCGCGGGTGGGGCCGTCCCTGATATCTGTCTTTGGAGCAACAGTTTCTCGATACTCGGTGCTAGCAATCAGAAGGGAAATGAGGTGCCGTATGTCTCAGATGCCAGATATGACTGATTTAGTGGACGAGGAAGCAAGCCTGTGAGGGGCTGCATCTGATCGATCGAATCGAACCCCACCACCGGGCCCATGACGATCCTCACCCACAAGGCCAAAAGCTCAGCTACTGTGTAGGCGTTTTCTGATACATAGAAAATAGCCTCTGCGTGAAGCAGTGGTAGGAAATGTTTCACAGGTTAGTACGGAGTGGTGTAGTTTGTTTCTTCGCAGTGGGAATGAAACATGTCATCGCGATCGCAGCCCCTCTTGGTGCAGCTTGGGCGACGGCGGGCAGGGAACCTCCCCGTGTCCTGTCTCGAGTGGCAGCTCGATCGATTGATTCTTGCGGCTCCTGCCCTAGCACAGTTAGCGAGGCCTGTGCGTGGCCAGTCATTAACCTTTCATACGTGCATTTCGAGGTCGCCATCGGGCTCCCATCCGCACGTTGGTTGGCGACGGAATGGCACTGTGCCAATGTGGGGAGCCTGTGAAACTTCGAAACCGTGATGTCCCGTCATCCCCCTGCATGGGCCGGGCCAGCGGTCGCTGCCAAGTTCTCAGGAGCCAGGGGCACCAGCCTGATTTAGACGAGCCATGGCTGGCCTATCAGGGTGCGTAGTCATTCCAACCCCTGCCTACTTTCGAGCCTTCCGAGCCGTCAGAGCGAACGGAATCCCGGTGGGCCAAATCTCAAACTCGAGGTGTCAATCGGGGCCGAATGTCGAAAGAAAGTGTGCTTGCGTCGTTTTCGCCTGCCCTAAGAGACGCTAACTCTATGGTATTCCCATAGACGGAATTAGCTGCTGCAGACTAAGCCTCGACGCGGTGCCCCTGTGTGCTCGATCCATCAAACGTTGCCTCCAACAGGGCCTGTTCTGGCCGTCCAACTGAGAGCTGATAATTACCTAGGCACTTGAGGTACCAAGGTCGCAAGGCAAAAGAGATGATTAAGCAGCACTCCCTAGCGAGGGTGGTTATCTGCTGGGAATTGGACGCCGCATTACGGCATTTTTGGCCCCGTCCCTTGTTCAGGCAACCAGGCTCCCGGAGCGTCTGCAGTAACCAGAACCTGTGCGCTTACTCGTCAGGTTTTGGCGGCGCATTAGGAGCTATAGAAAGTGTTTTCTGTCTTCCCGCAAATGTTGCAAGTGGTGGCTGATGGACTGGATGCAATCGTTCACAGCGAGGATGTCTTGTGGGCCCGGGTTATTGCGTACCCTCTGGGTGTTAAGAATCTGTGGCCCGGGCTTTGCGTGCCTGGCGAACCTGCTGGTTCGGAGCCAGCCAGAAAGTCTTGGCTCTCAAGGGCGCAGCATGCAAGCGCACGATCCACCCTCCCTCCTCCGCTATTTCACAGCATCTCTTGGGCCCACCATCCGACCATCCCGGTCAAGTCCCAGGTCCCGCCCTCTGTGGCTCGTCCACACAGGGCCGGCTCCCGCCCTTCCAGACCTGCCGGCCCAGCTGGCAGTGCCTCCCTTCTACCCTCCAACAGGCGAAACTCGCATTAACCCTTTTACCACCCTCCCCCCCGTCTCCTCTTTTTTCCACCCTTCTTACGATTTTTGACCTTCGCTTCTTCTAGACGGCTTCCCTTTCAGCTACCTTGCTTTGCCGTACCACCTCATCGCTGGTTCTCCGATTTTGCGCACACCAATTTCCCACTTTCCCTCGACGACACGCTCTTGACATCGATTGGAGCACGCTGGCGGGCACTGCGATTGCGACACGGGGTATTGTAGGGCCGTTAGGAAGAGAAGGCCTGCGAGCTTCGCGGATCGGGTCTTGGTTCGGAGCGATACACCGCATTCGCTGCGATCTTTCGCTCTTCGGCTGTTCGACTTGAATTGGCCATCGTCCAGCAGTAAGGCGCGATTTCGCTCAATACCAACACTTGGACCTCAGTTCGGTCGATACTTTTCCTCGTCCATTTCACCACCTTCGCTTAACTGCGTCCCGTTTGCGAGACGAGCATCTCGACTACCGGCCACTATTTTCCCACTCCTCGCTTTGGTTTTCCGTAATTAGTCCGCACGACCGACATCAAGCCTTCCTGCGACACTTGCGCCGAGAGCACGCATCCGAACACTACCCCCCACTAAACCGCGCCACGAGGCCTCTGGAACCCAGTTTCAAGGCGCCGCTGCATCATACAAGCAACTCCATGCTCGTCCGTTGACGTTGTGTCAATTGCATTGCCACCGCACGAGACACCGGACTACTGTCATCCACCGGTCGTCAGCCCTCGGCCCGTCCATTCGCACTTATGCCCTCATACGGTTCACTACGTTCTCCGTCGATTAGGAAAATGGAACACTCCAGGCCTCAGTATGGCCGCAAGCGCATCAGTATGGGGAACATCATTGGCGACCCGTTTGCTCTCGCGACGCTATCGATTGCGACGGTAAGCATTGACTTGCCATGACTCGGCCCTTTACATATGCTTGGTTGCGCTAACATTGCCTGGCTTCAGCTCGCATGGTTCATTTCTTTCCCCGCGACCATAATCGCCCACATTCAGCTTCCGGTTGATTTCCCCCTTTACACTTACTGGGCGCTGGTCTTCTACCCCGCCGTTATTGTTGGCATCTTCATTGTGATCGCGTCGGACAGCATCCAGACATATCACGTCGCGATAACAGGCTATCTTGCTTGCGGCCTGGTGATCTCCACAGCAGCAGCTAATGGCCTGATCCATTCACCGAACGGCGCCAAAGAAGCGTCGGCAGCCGGCTTTGTCCTGCTTGCCATGGTAACGGTACGTGCAATTGCTTGCCTGAGAAAGGGCGGCTTTGGATCACTCTTCATGGCAAGGCCTGGCTGACAGTCTTTTGCCCAGATTGTTTGGATCTTTTACTTTGGATCCGCTCCGTCAGCTGTGCCCCGCGCGTACATTGATTCGTTCGCTCTTTCTAAAGAATCGTCCTCCACAAGCCGCCATACTATGAATGGTGGGTATGGCATCCGGAGACCCGAAACCTCAACCTCGGTGCAACCGCCGCAAATGTACACAGCACAACTTAACGGCCTCGAGAACCCCTCGCCTGTTGGTGGCATGACATCGACCATGCGGAATTCGACGGCGGCACCCCCTTTCCCATCAGCAGCCGCCCAAAAGACTGCGGCGCCGACAGGCACGGAAGCCGAAATCGTCCCTCCTACCGAGTACCCGTACCGGGCGAAGGCCATCTACAGCTATGAAGCCAACCCTGAGGATGCCAACGAAATTTCTTTCTCAAAACACGAGATCCTCGAGGTCAGCGACGTCAGCGGCAGGTGGTGGCAGGCGCGGAAGGAGAACGGCGAGACAGGTATTGCGCCCAGCAACTACCTCATTCTTTTATGATCGGGATGTAGGCGGGCGTTCGACGGGTCCTTGGTGGCGGCTACACGCAGCGAAATACCAAGGCAAGACGCATGACGCAATATGGATGATTTCTTTACTCTTCGTCTGGATGACGTTTTATATACCCTACAACCGAGCCCTCATCCGGTGTCCACATGGGGGGATACACCCCCGCGCGGCAAAATACACCGAGCTGTTGATGCCTTGGTCCACTTGGTTGGACAAGGCTGCGAGGAAACACGACAGAATACTAGTGACACCTCGTTTGCGTGTCATATACACGATACAGCAGTATTCGGGACTTCCGTTGGATCCCTGGATGCATTGGGTGAGGTTGAAAACGTTTCGGTGTGGTCGTTCTTGGGCGGGTCTGACTGGTTTTGGCTTGGCTGGGGGTTCTTTTTTTTTTTTTTCTCTTCCTTTTTCCCTATGTTAGCGGGCCTTTTTTTTTCTTTCTCTTCTCGACAACCCCTATTTGTTCTATGTACCACTTGTGTATGTGATGCTACATTACCATTGGCGGTGGTTCCTCTTAGTAGAGGCTGCTTCTCCACCTCTGCCACATGTCTTCACCTGCTATTTCCGCTGTTAGGTACGATGTCTGAAGAGATGATGACACTACGGCAATGGAATGGATTGGCAATGGAGAATGGCGTTGGTATTTGTGTGGAAAGTGGCAAATACCGTGTTGAAGATGTCGAGCAGAATGGACTGCTGGAAAACGACAAGACTAGGAACAGGCATGCACGGTCTCATAATGTAGACGTTTCTGGCAGACCCTGACTCCGTTCCGCAAATTCGTTTACGCCGTGTCAGTGCAAACGGAAAGGTACCTGTACATCGCCCACTGCCGGTCCGAAGTTCGCAGGTGCATACCGTAGTACTCACGATGCCCGCATCGTAGCCCAACCTAATTACCTAACTAGCGAATCATTTCAGACAGACCCGCTATCCCTCCCAGGTCAATAGGGAATGCTACGCCGAACTCGGTGTTCGGGGACAAGTCTCTCCTCTTCCGTACCCTCATCCTGAACAAGAAAGGGACTTGCCAGCTAAGCGCAAAGTTTGAATGCTACCAGCACATGACGCTTGAGTGTGAGGAAGGGTCGGCATAGACAAGTTTTACTAGGCGCCGGTGTCCGGCTCTCCGATCGTCGGCTGGTACTTTGCGCCGATGATTGTCAGAGAGCAGTCGCGTCCTGCGAAAGACCATAGGCCGGGTGACTCCCTTTCCTCCTGAACTTCTGCATTCGACAGACGATAGTCGTGGAAGGGAGGGGGGTACGCCGGCTGAGATGAGGTAGTGCTTGTAGGTGCGGTATAGTTATTCCGCATGTTGCCGCTCTCCCATGGAGACCCAACCGACTCCGTTGCTGCCGGTTCCAAATGGAGAGCGGGTGTGGCCCCCCCACTCCACTTGCGGAGGACAAAAATAGCTGGACGACGGTGATGGGCCGATGTCCGGGACTCGCTGCTAGGTCGCGCCTCGAGCAAGAAGCTGCGCTAAACAGCAACCCTAGAGTCCAATCTGCCTTACTCAGTCGGTGTTGCGAAAATGCCGGGATCACCTAGATACTCCAAACCCGCATCTGGCCCCTCCTCAGGCCCGATCCAACCTCATCCGCAGCTCCCTTTCCTTCTGCAACACCTCCAGCTCTAGCCGCTCAACGCTGTACTGGAGCGCCTCCCTCCGCTGCCTCACCACCTTTGCTCGCAGCGCCGCCTCCCCATTGAGAGGACGCGTACCGCCGCTGGCTGCCCTGCTGCTGCTGCTACCACGCGGCTTGCCATGGTTGCCGGTCTGCTGGCCGTCAGCGGGGTAATGCGATAGCCGTCCGGCATTGAGCTCGGCTCTCGCCTTGAGCGTTTCGATTCGTCGGGCCTGGCGCTCCAGGTGCTTGTCCGCGCGGTCGAGGAGGAGGGCGACGAAAGGTCCGATCTCGTCGCGGAGCGAGGCTTCGGCCGCGGCGAGGGTTGGCTGTGGGATAAGCTCGTAATGCTTTGTCGCTCGTGGGGTCAGCTGGCTGCTGCAGACTATATTGGGCGGAATGGGGACATGTACGGGAATCGTACCCGGACGGTTTTCAGGATCGAGGATAGCCGCGGGAAGTCTTGGACGCCACTTCCGAGCGTTGTAACGGAGGACTCAAGGAAGGAGAGGGAGGTGCGCAGCGACGCAACACAATCGCCGTAGGTCGAGGTGGGTGTTGGTGTTGACATTTTGCTTGCGAAGAATACCGGCGCAGAGCTGTGAGAAAACCACTGTCGCACTGTTGATTCTGTAGTTTTGCGAGGTTGAGGAGGGGCGAGTTTGCTTTTGGGTGTCTGATTTCCCGTTTCGATGCCTTTGTTGATCCCCGCCATGGTGCTCCGGCCCACAGGTGGGGCTGGCAAAGTGGGACACTGTTTACGATATGGGAGGCACTGTGTGTTCGGCCAAGCCCCCTGAAAGCACGGTCCAAAGGAGATCACTTGCAGACGACCTGCAGATTGCAAGGACAAAAGTAACTTTACCAGCCACGAGGCACTTCGCCTCTCTCTATATTGCTTAAACAACGCCGAGCGATTGCCTCTTAGTTAAGCCCCGCCCCAAACATCTAGGCTTCACCCCTCACTCTGTCGGGCATCCAATCTTACACTTTTATCAACTTGGAAACCCTATACCAATCCCCGTGTGTTTTGACATCCTACTAGGGGAGCTCATTGTCCTGGTAGAGAAAAGGGGAGAGAGAGGGGGGGGGGGGGGAGAGGGAGAGGAGGGGGGAGAGAGAGAGGGATGGAGAGAGGGAGAGAGAGCCAGCCTCGGAGAAGGAGTTGCGAGTGACGCCGTGAACATTGAAACTACTGCGCTTGGTCCGCTCGACCTTCATGTGCACCATGAATGGGGAACAGCAACCTATCTCACGTGCAAGGCGGAGACCCATGACGACCCATGTAAACGTTGGGCAGATCTACGGCAAGATGCATCTGCGTACAGGCCGTCGTAAAAGAGGGTTAGAAGCGATAACCCTCTTGCGGACACCTTGTCGCGCTTGGGATGGATGCTGCCACATTGCACAAGTGTCTCATCACGCAGGGGGCTAGGTGCCGGGGGAGACATCTCACAGCTGATACGGAGGCTATTGGCTGTTAGGGTATCTTATATTCCAGGTTTTCTTTCAGGGGTCAATATCCTGGTATCAACACCGTTACCTAAAGCCACAGCGAGGAGTGTGGAGCGAACTAGGATGAAATTCTATGATTAGGTCAAACCTTAGCTGCTCTTGTGTTATAAGCAGTTCCATTGTGATTCCCGTCCAAGGAAGCTTGGTGTTTACTCACGAATCCTCTCGGCGTACCCTTGAACCACCCGTTGCGACTACGAGCACTTATTGGGTGATTCCAAATTTTGCGCTACTACAACGCAATAGCATGGATTGATTTTAGCGGCCGGGTTACATGTTGTGATCAAGTATCAGAGACAAAGTGGAAGGTCTCCATAGGTAGCTAAACAGTGTTTATCTTATTTTTTTTCAGACCTGCGCTTGCGTGTATGTGATAGCTCCCCGAAAAGAGTCACTATTAGTCTAGTGCTGGTCGTGAAGTGCAAAGTATGCCTGCATCAGAAAACAGTCGTATGCGAGTTCTTCTGCCGTCGGCCTCTCTTCGGGCTTGAATGCAAAAGCAGATCTTGGGTATCCCAGTAGTGGGCACTTTGGCTACTCCGCTTCAAGAACTCTTGAGGGGGCTTCCCAAGCAGGAAACCATCTCGACTAAATGTTGCTCATCATTAAGGATGCCATAGTTTCTTGCAAAAAGAGACGGCCTCCCTCAAAGAGATCCCATATCTGTTAATGTGAGTCACCTACACCTACCTCCGAGAATACAGTAGAGGTAGGCTAACCATAACAGCAATGGACCATATGTCCACGTTTTATGACCATTCCATGCCCAATATTATCTCGGGGGGGGGGCGGTAAACATTTGGCATGATGTCCCCTTGGAATGTCTGTTGACCAAATCAGGCGGGGCCGAGGCCGCAAAGGACGGTGTTTCCATTGGTACATAGAACTGGACGGGATACATATATGGTTCGGTTGGGCAGCACCTTTCTCGCCACTGGTCGGATTGTCTCGTCTTCTTCGATCTTAGCGAGGCGGGTTTAGTCCGTGGAGCCGAGGTGTATGTTGTTTGGCGAGATATCTGTGAAGGTCGGTATCAGCTTTGCTATTATGTTATGTCCAAAGCTTTTGCGGTATCAAGGGAGCCACCAACTCGTATTCACAACGTTGTTTTTGTGAAGATAATCGACGGCAATGAGCAGAAACTGCAGGCTGTGTTGGAGCATTCTTTTCTCAAACCTCTTGCCCGGCAACAAATTACGGAGGCTAAGCGAGGTGTAGGATTGTTGCTCAAATCCACACGGGTGAGAGGTGCCGACTAGCGCGTGTAGCTAGGCGATGATTAGACATCAGGTAACGTATAATTAGTTTGCGTAGCCTGTGCATCCACCGACCTTCCGCAGCTTGCGGACTCCCACAGCAAGGCACTGTACTATATTGTACCTAGTGTAGCTCAGCCTCGGCGTCGGTCAACGGCCACTGCAGAGATGCTTTTCACAGCACTTCTGCCCAAAGCAAATGCAATCTCAGCTGCTGATAACCCGTGAAATGAACCTCCCAATCACTGCTTAAAACACCATGCGGACACGAGCGGTGTTCATACATGCGGTTTGCTCCCGGACTGCAGCAAACAAACACCGACTTCAATCAGGTGCCATTCTCATGCAATCCTTATGCTTGGATTTAAATCACAGCGCTTAGACTATAGACTCGAGTAATATACCCCTGAAAGAAACCATGGAATATAAGATACCTGTATAGTCGCTCCGTTTCGCTTCGTCTTTTAGAGCCTGAACCATACGCCCTCAGCTGAGGTTTGCCGGCGGTCTTCACGTTTTATAACGTACCGTAAACCTTGATTCTTAAAACTGCAAATGGCTTATTGTATAGGCGAATATATCCTAACTCAAGCAAAAGAGCAGCTCCAAGCACATAAGCAGTGAGGTGACGGTTAGTTGTTGGCTTAGTGTCCTAGATAGGCTTGATGTAAGGTCTGCTCCTTCCTCTAAGCGGGCATACTACCGCTCTTGCCCTTGCGAGCTGTTATTTTACGGCTTGGCGGAAGGAATCACTCAAAAGACAAGCCGCTTAAGGTCATAAGCAGGAAAGAGGCGGCTTATTGCCGCGGGCGGATTTGTCCCGGCTCGTGGACCTCCGCCTTGCGCAGCTAAGCAGTGCAAGTTACCTGTTCTGTTGAATCCTGCTAAAGGCCCTCACCCGGTTGTTAAATCGCCATGCTTCGGCCGGCTACTGCTCGAATGATGAGATATGGGGGCAGAATCCCATTTAAACAGCTTGGGGTTGCTGCCGGGCCGGATTTCCTGGGAACAGTCAAAAAAGCAAACAATTCCATGGAAAGCAGGGTAGGGGAAGATCAAGCCACATGTACAGTACGTGTGTTTGTCTGACTCTCAGGGACAGTATCCGAAGATTGAAGCGCAAATTCAGTAAGTCATTGACAGCTAACACTACCTGAAGCATCTCTGAAGAATAGGAATCACTATACTGACATGTCCGTTTAGGAGAACACAACCGCACAAGTACAGGAAGGACCTTTCAGAGACGCAAAATATTGTGACTATTGGGCACCATACCGCTACCGGGGCCGTGTACTTACCATCCATACGCGGGAGGACGGGAGGGCAGAATCCTTCTCGCGGGAAGGCCAGAGATTGATCAAGTCTGGAGAAGGGAGCTCCAAAGGGCGAGCTGGTTAAAGTTACCCTCTGCACAGCGGCTTCTTCATCGAAGGATGCACTCTACCCCCCGAGGGATGCGATGGTATTATCATCTCGGCCTTTCCTCTGGGGGAGCGTTTACACCAATGTCCTAGCCGGCATTCCGCCCTTCCACGGGTACTATGTTGAGTCTCTGAATTCGTCGCTCTCAAATAACTTTCTACAACATGGACCAGGACTTGATTATACGATAATTAAATACTCTGGTGGCTTGTTCGTTCACCCCTGACTCGAGGAGCATATTTTTAGTAAGGAGTAATTGGTTTCCAGTTCTGAGCCGCCAACTTCCAGAGACACGAAGGTCCCTAGGGCTCGCTCTGGTGGATACGCCTTCAATTTACTCGATCTCTTGTATTTAAAGTATATGCTTCAGCCATCGGTCTGCCGGCGAACTGGCGTTGCTTTTCCAAGATATCAAAGCACACAAACTGGAGTCGCACTTAACGGTCGCAACCTCCAACTTGCAGTCAGCATTACAGGGGACGATGCTCACCGACAGATCATTCTATGCTGGATCGACATCTCGAATACCGTACTTTCCCTCCTGTTGCGGGTCTGTCGTATCCTGCAATCCGACGATGCCGTTTTCCTTTTCTGCTCTAGTCCGAGACGGGCAGGCCGAAAGATCTGCAAGAGGACGTCAGCGGGAAGTGGGGACCGCACTGTGGCGGTGGAGTTGAAAGAAACGGGGGGTGTGAGATTATCTTCCAGCTCCGTATACATAACGAGTTCCTGCCACCCCCTCAGGGCCCTTTTGTTGGTTCGTTCTTTCATCCAAACGGTCAACTTCTCCCAATTTTCCCAAGCCAATTTCGGCCTCTTTACCAGAGGCCGTCACCACACACTGCAAGAATGGCCGCAGCAAGTGCATCAGCAGCAGCATGCTCTCGATTCGTCGTTGTCGCATTCTATCAGCCACAGCTACGCGGCTTCGGATCTACTTCAGCATAACTGTCACGACTTCGATTGGGCAAACGACCTTTTGTTAGACCAAGTAATCGAGGCAAATTTCGTTGGTCAAGAGCCTATTCCTCCGAGTTTCCCTACACCAGAACTTGAACTTGACTACACGCCGCCCTGCGCCGACGTTTCCACATCTTTCCTCGGTTTCTACCAGTGCCCGCCAGAGACCGCCACAAACCAGGCCACTACTTTGGCCGGCACCACCTTGACTACTGTCCCAAGTGCCGCCGCCATCCAGTCTCCTTCCCAGTCTCCCACACCGCCCAGTCCTGGCGACCCCATCCTCATTCCCGGCTTGAGACTTCCAGAAGCTAAGGACAACTCTAAGCCCGGCCGTCGACCAGCAGCATCGCCGTCGTCGTTGTCATCGGCGTCGTCTGATGGCAGAGTCTCGAAGCGCTCAGCAGCTATCGACCCGGATATCATCTCACGCCGACAGCGCAACAACATCGCAGCGAAGCGTTACCGACAAAAGAAGATTGATCGGATCCAGGAGCTTGAGGATGAAGTGGCACAGGTAAAGGAGGAGCGGGATGAACTGCGGATTAGACTGGCGCGGCAGGAGGCCGAGGTGGCTGCTCTGAGAGAGATGTTGAACATGAAGAAGTAAACGAGGTTCTCTTAGTTTGAGTGCTGTATCTGAGTTAATTTGGATGAGGGGCGCGTGTTCAAATACAAGATGGTCTGATATCTATGAACTTGTGCTAGATGACATTGATGATATGTTGTGTGGTGTACGCGTATTTGTAAGTTGATTTAATGCTTGTCGCGCAAAAGCGACGCCGCAATTGCATTCTAGCAATTGCACCTTAAGTAGGTATGACACCCCCCCCCAGAGTGAGGCGGTAAGCGAGCTCTGTTGCTTCCTTTGAACCCTCCAGCGTCCTTTTCTTCCCGTAGCTAAGGGCGAGTTATTTTTTTGTACTGCGGACGTTCCCCTTACGTCAATTTCTGCTCGGTCGGACCTGGGTTCGAACTGACGGCCTCTTGCTGCGTACCCTGGGGACACAGTGCAGCTGCTGCCAATTGGGCTAATGCGGAACTAAGGCCTCATAACTGTCGCGCAAAAGCGACGTCACAATTGCATTCTAGCAATTGCACCTTAAGTATGACAATGCTCGACTTGAACTTGATTGCGGAATCGCCATGCAGATGGACCGAAATCAATCCAGGCACTCGGAAGGGAGAGGGGACTTGCACCGCGTCGACAGGCTGATGATGCTCTCTCGAGCTGCTTCACAGCCAGCGCTTGGCGCAGCGGGGGCAAAGGTGGGGTCGGTGTCACATCCAATTTAGTACCACACCCCGGTGTCTTCCTACAATATGATTCATTTTGATTCACGAAAGTTGACGGCCGGCTCTGAGTTCGCCAAGACCTCCATTTGAGCCGGCTGCTTCCCGATCAGAATCCACAGCGCGGAGACGAGGTGTGGACATCCAGGTCAAAGACCATCGGGGGTTATGGATACCTAAGGTACATATGATCAACGGAAATTGGCTAACTCCGAAATGCAATCACGACAATTGATGCTGACATTGTGCAAAACCTGTGAACAAGCGGGATACTTGATTTTTGTGGAACTCACCGAAGCCGTTCGAAAGAGATTAAAGAAGGGCTGGATGTAAGCACCGGCGCGATTTATAATACGTGGTACAAAGCCCCGATTAGTAATGGGCCGTTGGACTTAAACAGATGCAAAAGCCTAACTCCGATGCGTAACCAGATCCTCTGTAGTGATCATACCGTTCAAAAGTGATGCTCCATTCTTATCCTCTGTGTGGCTGGACGATGATTCACGCTTGATCATAGCTGCGGAATTACAAGCTATCTGTTATCTCCATACGTTGCTGCATGGATGCCGTTTGATCCTTGCCTGCTAACCCTGCAAGCGAGACGTTGGGAGCGGCATGGGGGCCCCTACATAAAAGCGCGCCCAATGCAAGATTCCTTTTTGCTGGGATGCGTTCGTGCGTTTCAAGGCATTCTCTGCCAGGTGCTCTGGAGCAGGCCTGAACGATCAAATCGTTCTCAAATTCCTGCGAGCACACCTTAATTACTCTTCGTTTTCCGCTTTAGTCCCTCTTTTCACTTCTGTCGTTCTCTCCTCCTTTGTACACAATGTGGGGTCCATCATCAGAGGAGGCCCTCCGCCGCCAGGCGGCCGAAGTCTTTCCAGACTCGCTTCACCGTCGAGATGAGACGCAATCACCGGAAGGCCGAGACCAAGGAGATTCGGGCGACACGACCAAAATCCCACCCAGCCCCGAAGTCGACGGCATATGGGGTGAGCGAGAGATAGGCGGCTCTGTCAGCCAGCGAGTGGCCATGCAAGACTTCGAAGACCTGCAACGCGAGCTCACCAGGTTGACGGCAGCCCGCTCTCGAGCCCCCTCGCAGAAATCGGGTAGGAGCCGGAGGAGCTTTTTCCAGCGGATGACGTCCCATGCAAGCGGCCCCTCGGGGGAAGCCATAGCCGCTGAAGCCGAGGCCAACGACGAGGAGACCACCAAGATTGACTCTCCTGATGATGGCAGCTTGGACGAAGATGACTTCCGCCTGGAGCAGTTCATGCGAGATGGCCACCTCGAGAAGCGGACAGAGTCTGGGGAGTCGACGAAGAAGTTGGGCGTCGTGTTCAGGAACATGACCGTCAAGGGCGTCGCCGGCGGTGCTACCTTTGTTCGGACACTCCCGGAAGCAATTCTGGGCACCTTCGGTCCCGATTTATACGGAATTCTCAGCAGGTTCTTCCCTAGTCTGCGTCATGCCCGCCAAGGTCAGCTGCGCACGCTCATCAACGATTTCACTGGCGTTGTACGGCATGGCGAGATGATGCTCGTGCTTGGAAGGCCTGGCAGCGGGTGCAGCACCTTCCTCAGGGTCATTGCCAACAACCGAGACACCTACGCCTCAGTTGAAGGGAGCGTGTCGTACAGCGGCATATCTGCGGACGAAGCCCGCAAGCACTATCGCGGCGAGGTCGTCTACAACGCGGAGGACGATCAGCACATGCCGTCGCTGACTGTGGGCCAAACTCTCAGGTTCTCGCTTCTTAACAAGACGAGAAAGAACTTACGAGGCGATGTCGCGACCATCATCGATGCGCTGTTGCGCATGTTTGCTATCAAGCATACTGAGAACACTCTCGTGGGGAATGCTTTTGTTCGTGGTGTCTCGGGTGGTGAGAGGAAACGGGTCAGCATCGCCGAGACGTTAGCAACAAAGAGTACCATCGTCTGCTGGGACAACTCTACCCGCGGCCTTGACGCTTCTACGGCGCTCGATTACGCCAAGTCGCTGCGAATCATGACGGACGTCTCAGACCGAACAACTATCACGACGTTGTATCAGGCCGGAGAGGGAATCTATGAGCTGATGGATAAAGTCTTGGTCATCGACGAGGGCCGCATGCTCTACCAGGGACCAGCTAAGGAGGCCAGGCAGTATTTTGAGGACCTTGGGTTTTATGCGCCGCCGCGGCAGACAACGGCCGACTTCCTCACATCTATCTGCGATCCCAATTCCCGACAGTTCCGCCAAGGTTACGAAAAGAGCTGTCCCAAGACGGCCGAGGAACTCGAGAAGGCTTTCCGCAGCAGCGCCGCATACAAGAAGGTCCTAGCCGACGTCGAGGGCTTTGAGAGGCACCTTGAGGATACCGGCCATGTTGATGCGCAAACATTCAAGAAATCAGTACAACAGCAAAAGTCTCGGCGTGTGCTGTCAAATTCAAACTACACCGTTCCTTTCTGGAAGCAAGTATTGGTCTGCACCCGCCGCGAATTCTGGCTTCTATGGGGCAACAAGACAGAACTATACACCAAGTACTTTACCATTATTAGCAACGGTCTCATTGTCGGCTCTCTCTTCTACGACACGCCAACCTCGACTGCCGGCGCCTTTTTGCGCGGCGGTGTCGTCTTCTTTGGCATCGTCTTCCTCGGCTGGCTCCAGCTCGCCGAGCTTATGAAAGCCGTGTCGGGACGCGTTGTGGTTGCCCGCCACAAGGACTATGCCTTTTACAGACCCAGTGCCGTCAATTTGGCCCGGGCCCTCACAGACCTACCCGTCCTTGTGGCCCAAGTCATCATATTTGGTGTGCTGATGTATTTCATGACTGGGCTCGATCTTGAACCCGGGAAGTTCTTCATCTACCTCCTGTTTGTCTATACGACGACTTTTTGCATCACAGCTCTGTACCGCATGTTCGCTGCTCTGTCGCCATCCATCAACGACGCTGTTCGGTTCTCGGGGCTGGCGCTTAACCTCTTGATTATCTACACTGGATATGTCATCTCGAAGCCCATTTTGCTGTCGCAAAAGATCTGGTTTGGCTGGATCGCACATGTCAACCCAGTAAGCATTTAACGTGGCTCCGTTCTCATGGAGATGGCCGCTAATGTTTTGCAGCTCAGCTACGCCTTTGAGGCAGTCGTTTCAAACGAATTCCACGGCCGGACGATGGAATGCGCGCCAGCGCAGCTAGTGCCCCAAGGGCCTGGCATACTACCGGCAAACCAGGGATGTGCATTTCCCGGAGCCCAGCCGAGAAGCGGCGGTGCCTTGGGAGACGACTATATTGGCCAGCAGTTCGACTACAGCCGGGCTAATCTCTGGCGCAACTTCGGCGTTCTCATTGCATTTTCCGTGCTGTATCTCATTGTCACTGTCGTGGCGACCGAGGCGTTTTCCTTTGACAACTCGGGGGGCGGTGCTCTCGTCTTTAAGCGGTCCAAGCGGACCGCAAAGCAAGTCAAGAGTGCGGGTCTGGCCGACGAAGAGAAGGGGAACACGTCGGGAGACTCTTCGACAACAACAGCGTCAAATGGTGACGAGCACGCGCTTAAGAATCTAACAAAGAGCGAAAGGATCTTCACCTGGGAAGACGTCTCGTACACAGTGCCCACTCCCGCAGGCCCGAAGCGCTTGCTCGACAACATCAGTGGCTATGCGAAACCGGGAGTCATGGTTGCGTTGATGGGGGCAAGCGGAGCCGGCAAGACGACGCTCCTCAACACCCTGTCACAACGCCAGACAGTCGGCGTGGTAAGCGGCAGTATGCTTGTCGACGGCAAACCTCTAAGCGGTGACTTCCAGCGCAGCACCGGCTTCGTTGAGCAAATGGACCTCCATGACGAGACGGCAACGGTACGGGAGGCCATCGAGTTTTCGGCCCTGCTCCGTCAAAGCCGGGATATTCCCCGTCAAGAAAAGCTCGACTACGTTGATGAAGTCCTCGATCTGCTCGAACTTACCGAGATCCAAGACGCCATTATTAGCTCGCTGGGAGTAGAGCAAAAGAAGCGGCTCACCATCGGCGTCGAGTTAGCTGCGAGACCATCCCTACTTCTCTTCCTCGACGAACCAACTAGCGGGCTAGACGCACAGTCGGCCTTCTCTATTGTCAGATTCCTCCGCAAACTTTGTGCGGCGGGACAGGCAATCATCTGCACCATTCACCAGCCGTCCTCGGATCTCATCCAGGAATTCGATCAGATCCTAGCTCTGAACCCCGGCGGACGCGTCATTTATTTTGGCCCTGTCGGCAACAACGGCAGCGCCGTGGTGAAATACTTTGCTGACCGGGGGGTGCACTGCCCGCCCGGTAGGAATGTGGCCGAATTCCTCCTCGAGACTGCTATTAAAGGTGGGAAACGTCCTGACGGCAAACGCATCAACTGGGCCGATGACTGGCGTGAGTCGGCAGAGAACAAGGAGCTGCTCGCTGAGATACAGCGTCTGAAAGCACAGCGCAGCAATGCATCGGATCAGTCTCAGGCAACTTCCTCGTCAGAAGACCGCGAGTTTGCCGCTCCGGTATCTCAGCAGATCATCCAGCTGACCAAGCGTATGTTCATCCATCAATGGCGAGAGCCGTCGTACCTCTACGGTCGGCTGTTTACTGCTGTCCTGGTCGGCATCTTCAACGGTTTCACCTTTTGGAAGCTGGGTGACACGGTAGCCGACATGCAGAACCGCATGTTCACCTGCTTCCTGATCATCATGATCCCTGCTACCGTGCTCAACCAAGTTTTGCCCAAGTTCTACATGAACCGAGCGCTGTGGGAAGCCCGAGAGCATCCCTCACGGATATACGGATGGGTTGCATTCTGTACCGCTGAGCTTATCTCGGAGGTTCCGGGCTCCCTGATTGCCAGTGTCCTGTACTGGCTGCTCTGGTATCTGCCTACGGGTCTTCCGTATGATGCGCCCGCCGCTGGATATGTCTTCCTCATGACACTGTTGTTCTTCCAGTTTCAGTCTAGCTGGGGCCAATGGATCTGCGCGTGGGCACCGAGCTTCACAGTCATCAGCAATGTGTTGCCGTTGTTCCTCGTCTCCTTTTCGCTCTTCAATGGCGTTGTGGTGCCGTACGAGCAACTGAATGTGTTCTGGAAGTATTGGGTACGCCTTTCCGAGCTGAATGCCGATGGTGATGCAGACAGACTAATGTATGTTCTTAGGTCTACTGGCTCAATCCCAGCACGTACTGGGTTAGCGGTGTCCTCGCGGCGACGCTCGTCGGTCAGCCTGTCCGCTGTGCCGCCAACGAGGCCGCCTACTTCAACCCGCCGTCGGGACAGACTTGTCTGCAGTTTGCTGGTGACTTCGTGCAGCAGGCACGCCGGGGGTACCTGATCAACCCGAATGACACAACCAATTGCGGCTACTGCCCGTACGAGAACGGGTCTGAGTACTTGGCTTCATTGAGTATCTCGCCAGACCAAAAGTGGCGAAACTTTGGCATCTTTTTGGTTTTCTGCGTTACCAACTGGGCGTAAGTGCAGCCGTCTCCTAGAAGTATGCAAACTCTGCGGACAAGACGTTATGCTGACCGGGTCCTCTGCAGGTTGGTGTACCTCTTCATCTACACAGTACGGGTCAAGGGCATGACATTTGGCTTCGGGCCACTTTTCGGTCTCGTTGACAAGGCCACGAATGCCATCAAGAAGTTGTTCACGAGGCAGAAATCCGGCGATAAGAATTAGAGAGTTTTGACGTCCAGATTGATGTGATTGTACATAGGCCTGGCCCATAGGCAGTAATTACAGGCATAGAAAAGAGGATTCGGGTATGGTTAATAGACAAAGAGACTTATATTTCTTTTCCCCCTCTTGTTCATTCATTCGACTACTCGGCCCTTGGCTTCGTCCACCTCCGTTTCTGACATTACAGGTTCATTTCCTTTATTAATCGAACATTCCAAGTTACTGCAGCAGCCAAGGGCGGATAGTCTAGTGGTATGGTTTCTATTTCACACGTCGACTAACTTCAGTCTCCTTCGCGACCCAGAAAAGGCCCCCTGTTCAACTCGTGGTTCATCCATGCCCTTCCAGCTACACGGGGAGCCATTCTCGCGTCTTTGGCCTCAGGCTGCAGTGGTTGGTGTGTGAATTATGGTACGGCCGTCTTTGTTTCCTCTCTAAATCCGGGTGGCGCCTCGGTAGAATCCAGATCTTCGCATAGGATTGAGCAATGTGACATGAAACCCCGTGACTGTGTATGGTGGCTCGCATAATCATCCTCGGACTCCCGACAGTGGCCGCTAGCTCCACAACGACGCAACGCAATAGGCTGTATCGCACTTGCACTGTGACCGATCGTTCCTAGATACCATATTTAACCTGTTAGATGGGCCGCTTCCCCTCACGCGTCAGCTTCGGCATCTTCATCTATCACAACACCGCAGAGAGAGCACAGATCAAAACAGTTCAGGCCAGGAACCTCTACTACACTCCTTGAAAGATCACCATGTCTTCGGATAACGCAGAAGAACCCATCCAAAGCCCCCTGGGCACACCTAACCGGTATACCACCACACACGACCATTCCACCAAGAAATCCATTTTCCACCGCTCCCTCCCGGAGACTTTGACTCCTTATGGCGCGGCCGGCATGGTGGTCTTTGACAGCTACAAGACCTTCACTCATCCCTTCACCATGTCTGACGAGAACGACATTGCCAAGCTCCAATCCCACCCTCCTTCGGCGCCCAACACGGTCTGGTTCCCGGCCGTGGGAGAGTCCCTCCTCCGGTACTGCGACTGGGCGCCGGGGGAGACGATCGCCTTCCACCGGACTGAGACGCTCGACCTGGGCGTTTGCGTGGCGGGCAGCATGGAGCTGACGCTGGATTCGGGGGAGATGAGGGTTCTGAGGGTAGGAGACACCATCGTGCAAAGGGGGACGATGCATGCGTGGAGAAATCCTAGCGATACCGAGTGGGCCAGGGTGATATTTTTCTTGTTGGGGGCGGAGCCTGTGCGGGTTGAAGGGAAACCGATGGAGGAGGACTTGCCTTGGTCGGGGGAGAAGCGGCATGGGGAGCAAGCGAAGCTGGATTGAAGGACAACCGAGTTGGGGTAAATGCTGGAGGGGGTAGACTATCGAGAGTTCGGGCTATCACCTGTAGGAATGGAGGGTCCTTTGTTACCAGGTAGTACTGTTAACAGGCCTTTGTGCAACGTAGATGTCATTTAATTGAACCAGGTGCACACTTCGCATTCCACTTCGGGGACCTGGGGTTAGTTTTGCGCGGCCAAAGCTGCTAAGTCATCATGCGCATGTATGATGTTAGCGGCCAAACTCAGCTCATTCGCCCTTGTATGTTCTATTCTGTTTATCATAAGCCAGGAGTCCAAAGATAGTGACGGCATGACTGATACGTACCCCTGTTGAGCTGGTGCTGATATGGATTGAGGTTGAAGTAATAACTGACTAGGTACTGTGCAACTCCGAGCTTGGATGCAATTAGATCTCAAACCGGTTCAGCGACATCGAGATATCGAGGTCCAATCATTGCTTTCGCCAGTCAGGGTGAAGCTAGAGTGGCATCTGGCTCGGGAATATCGGTGTCCATTTTTGAAGTCCCCAAATATATCTGAAAAGAAGCACGCTGAGAAGGATCTAAAGATTTAGAGGAGGGAACCACGTTTGCGGAGGGGTCACAAACCATACCTACCTTAACCTCTCAGTAACGTACGTGAGATTCAATGCCAACAGCACAAGGGCAAGTACGTTGTCGGTTGCCCTGCACAATGCACTGGTTTTGCAAATCGGTCGACAGTTTGCCAAGGACGTTAGTAGTATATGTTCCAAAAGTGTATAATCAATGGCTTGGGAGGAACCGAGGTCGGAGGCTTCGGCCAGTCCGCTGGGGTTTCATTCACTAAGGTATATAGATGGGGTCCGAGAGGACCCTCACATTTTCTACTTGTTACTTCCCAAATTGTAGACCGAGCTGAGCTCAGGAAACCCGTCTGTTGTCAGGCCGTATCAGTCTAATGGGAATCAGCGAGCGCAGCTTATACCCCCCGCCTTACGGCTATGCGGCGAAGCAGCCTGTCCGCTTCAATAAAGGGTCCTTCTCGAGTTAAATTTTGAAGTGTAATTCCCAGTGGCGCATGATCGTTGGCGCGAAGTTACATCGGAGGGCCGTTATGGGCTAGTGCGAGCTTTCGGTATCCGTTCTCGGAGCCACCCACATTACCGGCAGTTACTAACATGATTTCTATTGCCCCCCAGGGGAGCATTGACGCTGAGGACTAGGTGCCGGAAAACGGAAGGCTGGAACAATGCCGTTCGCTCTCTATGGCAAGCCACGAGCCTTAGACGCCACTACTTGTATTATTATCGGCTACTAGACAGTTCCCTTAGCGCTACCTATATAATTGTTTCCCTATGTCAAATACTTGGAGCCTTTAAAATAATTATCGATACATGTTCGCTATGCAAGCAGGACATACTAATTATTCACGGTAGCATCAGGCATGTGGTCAGCTTTGAGATCTAATTAATTACATCAAGGCGAGCTGATGCTCTGAAGATCATTGCTCTCAATAGCCCCGGGAACCAACAATTACGTTACAGCTACTTTTTCCACGCTTATCATTCTGAGTTGCAATCGGTGTTGACGTTCTAATCGTGTTCTTGAGTCGGGGTGTGATTCGCCAGTTGGTTCTATTCCTATGGGCTTCTCGACTGAACGAGTAGAGCTAGCGCCCTGTAGTGGACCGAGGTTATTTCGTAAACCGCCGAGGTAATCCCTTGCCCGTCCGATCAATGGTTTGGACCGAGAGCCAACCGCTGCCAAAGCCCGTCGAATGTCGGGCGAGATCCCGTCTTGCAGAATGCCGGCCGCAGGCGCGGACTGGCAGCGTAACCCATAAAACCATCTAACCTGTCGCCTGCCCCGCGGGCTAGCCATGTGGGGTTGGGTGGCTCAGCTGGTGCTACTTAATTCAGGCGGCATGCAAGGGGCAGTTTCAGCGATCTTGAGTTACATCGAACGGGTGAGCCTCGATTGCTTACTCCTTGGCGCGGGCAAACATTCGTTCCACCTTCTAGCTGTTAGATCTGTCGGATCTCTCTCTCAAGCCGTCAGACAAGGGTCTAAGTATGGGGCGTAGTCAGGCGCCACACTACCATTCTTCACTCTCAACCTATCAATCAGTGACTAACCACCCGTGCCACATGGCACGTTAATGGGCATGACGGCGATAACTCGCAGACAATGCTGTGGATCTGCGAAACATTCTCCTGGCAGACTGACCGACCCTTTTCTCCGAAGGCCGCTCTTCCGGGTAAGCAACCTCCAACACACAATATACGCTTCTAAATTTGCATCTCAGCTACAGGAAGACGTGGAAAGGATGGCTGTGAACTCTTGGGATGAGCTGCCAGCTGCGGGAGCAGGACATCTTCTGAGGGAGCAAGAGATGTATAAAGGAAGCCATCTCTCTCGCCATTCAACCTGAATTTTGACTCACCATCAACAGCATCATCAGCTTCTACAGTATCTAGATTCGGCTCAGTCTTTGATATCCGCCTCTGTCTGCTTCTTTCCAACACATCGATTCCTGCCCGGGACGACCAAAACAGCTCAAAACCACACCTCGCCTCTCTCAAAACATCGTCAACATGAAGTTCCAGCTTCTCGCCGCTCTTTTCGTTGCCTCGGCCGCTGCGCTCCCGGCCCCTGAGGCTAACAACCACGGCCTCATCCCGGATGTCGACGAGTGGGATGATGCTGCCGACGTCGAGATCGTCGCTGCCCGCAGCAGTGATGTTTCCAGCGCGGCAGCCGACTTCGAATTTACCCCCGACTTCTCCTTTTCCCTCGACCACCTCTTTGCCGAGATTGAGGCGATCCCCGATGAGATCCTTGAGGAAGGTGATGAGGCACTGCACCAGTGGCTCGTCGCGAACGGCAACCGCCCCGACGATGCCAACCTTAAGCGCGATGTCGATGAGTCTGACGATGGCGACTTCGAGGACCTGTCTATTCTTGAGCGCGGCACGCTTGTAGCACGTGCTTCCGCATGGAAGATCGCCCAGTGCATCGCCGCCATTGTCGAGGTGATCGCTACCACTGCCGTTCCCGCCGCCAAGCTCCTCCGCATCAAGAAGTATATCAAGGCTCTTGGCGGTACCAAGAATGCCGTCAAGCTTCTGTTGAGCGCTACCTCCACGGAAGAGAAGCTCAGGGTTGGTGGCCAGGCTCTGGTCAAACTGGCAAAGGAGGTGCTCGGCATCAGCTCTATCCAGTCGAAATGCTTCTAAGCGATACGGCTCGCAACTGCAAGTATTGCAAGGTCTCACCAGTTTGGAGAGGTTGGAGGATGAGGTGATAGGTGCTAGGAGATAGGCTACTTTGTGTATATTCTTCCCATTTCGATTCTTCTTCTGCACATAGTTGCTACTTTCGCTCGTTAGATGCAGTTTGCTACAATTCCCAGATCAAATATACGCTCTATCTATAAAAGACATTGTGCGTAGACGCCAGTGGATGGTCGCGTGAGATGAGATAAGATGGTTTACTCGTCGAGCGAATGACGAGAGGCGAACGGAACCTCCAGAAAAGCTTTAGAGTATAACTTTTTGTCCGGTTTGCTTTATGCATCATACACTACGGGTAGCCTTTCTACCGCCTACGCGTTTTAGTCACAATCGAAAGGAACTTATCCTACAACGCCATGCCCAGCGCCGCGGGATGTGAAAGTAATTAGGCTGTTCGTGATGCTTTGTATAATTAAAGTATGAACCCCGCCACATAGGACGCACGTCGCCAGTGAAAGAGTGCTTCTATCAATTACTACTCCTTCAAGCGTGAGGCATAGGATCAAGGGAACGGCAGATACCCCCTATTTCCCTGTCAGGTAACGTCTAGGTTTGGTCGTAACTTCATTTGCCCCTATTGGTGGGGCACATTTGTTCCTACAGGATCTTACGAGTTCCTGGATGGGGTCACTCGGATCTGCATCGAATGGATGAGTTAGAAAGGAGTGCGAATGGTGGAAAAAGAGATGTGAGGAGCAAAATTCGATCCGCCCAGGGGTCGAACCTGGAGCCTCCTGATTACTAAATGCCCGTATCCTAGTAAGAGATCATTGGGTCGTAGTCAGACGCGCTGCCATTACGCCAGCGGACCAAAGAATTTGCTAACAGTAATTAGGAATAACGCCTGAAAAGGTATTCTCCACGCGGAGCATTTACTTTAGATTCTGGTCAACGTGGAGACTATATCGCACGTTTTGTTACTGTCATCCAATCAAGCGGTTCTAGTTAACAGAGGGCAACTCGCCAAACCCAAAACGATTACAGCGGTCGATATATGGGAGTGGGAGGACACTTGGGAATTATCGCTAGGCTCCACCAGCAAACATTCTGCTGTAGCAGCAGCTCCAGGGATTTAGAGGCTTTGTATGAATAATCATCGAATCACTGTCATGAATTTGTGAATGGAGGTTCTCTTGTGATGCAGCCACGAGACTACGAGAGAGATAGTGGCGCAATTGGCTAGCGCAGCACATTCCCAGCTATCCGACTCATCCCGCTGAGGTCTCCTGAGTAGCCCCTGGCCTTTTAGTTAGACCTTCGCGATTGGCGAAATTCCCAAACATTTATTTAATTAACAGCATTGAGGGACGGTTTACGAATCAATCGGAAATGATGGGCTAACCAAACATCTTTAGTTCATTCACAACACACCACACAAAGCATGAGCCACCAACCCAACGGCCATCGTCTGGCATCACGGACCTGTGCCACAACCGCCACTAGATCCCCTCGGACCCTACTCGGTTGTCTCACCAAACGTGTCAGCTCTGGGTAAGACATTGACTTCGTTATCGGAGTGATAGCTATAGCCCTGACAGTCAACTAGCTTCTGAAGCTGAAGGCCAGCAAGGACCACAAGTTCCATCTCGCTAAGGCTGGTTTGAGTGCCGCCGCAGCTGCCACTGTTTTTATTATGTCGAGGAGTGAGCACCCCGAGCGACACAACTGCAGCAAGACCACTAGGGGATATCGTAGCACTGACTACGACGCGGAATCTGAATACAACAGTGACCACTCCCTGCGTTCGTTTCAGACCCTCTGGTCTCTAGGGGGACATGGACGCCATGATGACTGGGCTGTGGCCGGCTACTCGAGCACCGTACACAGATACCTTACCCTTATGACAATCCAGATAATCTGAGAATAACCGAATTGCTCCCTCTAGCCGACTCACCACGACAAGGTCACCCTTCTCACCCCCCATCACCACTAGCGAGGAGACTCGGATGATTGCTGGTAATTCGGGCCGACGCAAGTCACAGGATTGAAGAATCGGAGGAGCCATGGCGCTGACAAGTCACTTGTCACAATCTCAACCGCGCTGGCAGCCTGGCACTGAGTCGAGAGATCAGTGTACATGCTAAGGGAAAGGCTCGATTCAGGTACTGATTCCCCAGTTATCAGCGTGTTGATACCGGTACAGCAGATACCACAATCGCGAGGCCATTGTCTCATGAGCGCCTAGTACTGCTTTTTGAGTACCTCATTCATTGCATCAGGTGCCCAGGTGTTCTGGGCAATCCAGTCGTGGACAAACGGCTGTACTATTGCAGGTCTCTTGGAGCCCCGCATGCATGATATGAAGCTGAAAGTTGCCCTTCATGTTGGCTTAGAAGTGTAAATGCAATGAGGTGCACATGTATCTGCGGTTTACAATGCGTCAGCTTTGCCCCTACTCCGGTAAGGGCAACTCTTTACAAATGGCTGGAGGAAAATATTAGTCCGCTAATTATGTACATTATTGCTCCTAGCTTTTACATTCAATGCTCAAGCTCGCGAACGACGAGCTAGCGAGAATTAGGCAATGCCATTGGATTGAACTTGAGCTCACATGAGCCCAGTGATCAAAATCCCTGACGTGCGAGAACTGGCGGTACGCACCTAATCGACGTCTTCTATGGAAAGCAACACCACTATTCATCAAGTCGAGCAGACAAAAAGACAAGGCATTACACCCTTTGGTCTACCGCTTTGATGGTGCAACGAAGGCGGTATAATTGCCATCGCGTCCAAAGCGCAGGTTGTCGAGGCAGGTACAACCTAGTTTGCTTGTTTCCGCACCACGCTTTTAAATTATCTTTGCGTCTCTAGTCTGGATGCTTCGTTACCTGGTTAGAGCCATGCTGGAAAACAAGCCTCTGGTCAACAAGCGGAGCTTCTCTTGGTGTTGATCTCAGCACGCTGATAACCTCGCGATCTGATCTCACATGATCACTCTATTGTGCTCATTGTCTTTTGCTTGTGACGAATGCTGCGGACCCACCTTCTGCAGCCCACGCTCAGGTTTCCGACCCCTTCTCTCATGTTTCCCTACCTCTGTCGCCGGAGGGCCCACAAAGTAGCTTAGATTTCCTCTTCTCCTAGCTCCTCTCAGCACCGCCCACGCACGTGTTCCCCAGTGAATTTCGTCTGGCTCTCTTAGACTCAACTTTTTCTATCGTTTGCCCCCCGTCGCACATCCAGAACAAGCTGAGATGGAGCAAGCCCGGGACATTTAAGGCCTCCCCAACGAGGTCTTGGACAAATCTTTGGGCAGTTTTTGCTACATTGCGCTGGCGACGCCCTGATCGCGCCGAGCGCCAGGGCACTCTGGTCGCTCTGACCAATGTCAATAGGCGGGCCCAACGCATAGCTTACGTGCTGTTGTCCATCCTCTAGGATCGCGTGCCTGACACTCGATTCAATGTCTTTGCGCTTCTCAAGCTGGCCAAGAATATCAAGTCGGTTATTATCCGGAGCGGGTGACCCCTCGCGGCGGTCGCTCAGTTCCCCACGGCGGCGGAAATTGAGGACAATCTCAAGATCAAAGTGGTCAGTGCAAAGCTGAATACAAAGTTACGGGTCAACTTGGATCGAACCGTTCCGCTCGGTGGCATCGAGGAGTTGCGCCTGACCAGCGACATCACTAATCTCGAGACGGGGAAGCACGCGGTCGACCTCAACAAGGCGGCTGACCTCCTCTCGCGCCTTCCCAGTTTCCGCCGCCTGAATTCCCAGGGCAGCACGGATGTTTTCTGTACCGCAAAGCCGGTGACTCTCTCTTCGGCAATCCCACTGGGCTCGACCTGGCATCATGTTCGCTCACTCTCCCTTCGCTCCGCGACATCATCTCGTCCTGCTCTGCTAAGCTGAAGCGCTTCCGTTTCTCGTGCGTGTCTGAGTGGGAAAATACCAACCATGCCGGCACAGACATCATGGGTGCCAATATCATTCAGATGCTCGATATGGCCGGACTCTCCTGAGCTCTCAACTCCCTTGAGATAGACACCTCGCACAGCGAAACCTTCATTAATAACTGGGTTTGGTCGTTCTCCAGACGTGACTTCCGTACAGTTCCGTCGTTTGGGCACTTTGTCTCGTTTTGCCATCTCTCCATCAGCGCTGGCAACATTTGCTTTCCCAGTATGTCCCCGGGTATGCTGCTCCGCGACAACAGCGGCCTTTTGAGAGTGGTTCAATTTCTGCCGTCCGAGCTGGAGACTCTCGAGATTACCGGTACCTCGGCTATCCACTTCGATGATGTTACAGCGCCGGCGCTGGCGTGCGAAGAGATGCATCCTCTTCGTGTTCTCCGACAGGTCGTCTTGAAGGCGGGCGCAGTGCTGGGCCCTCATGGCCGTATTCTATACCAAGACGCGGACGAGGAAATTGAGCCTGAGCAGGTGATGAGACGTCTGAGGTACACGGGTTTGGTTGATAACACGGTGTTCGCTGAGGTGTTTGCCGCTGCCGGAGTTGACTATAGGTTTTAGCGGCCTGAGCTCTTCACTACCGTTTACTGCGGTACCTGGGATTCCACATAATACTTGCGGATGCAAGACCTGGCATCGTGGTTTCTTTTAAGAGGATGAACGGATGGATGGAGAGGACGGCCTCATGCCGGGTGGGTATCTCGGCTAGGACCTATTTTAACCCTAAACTTTGTTGATGTGGAGGAAAAAGACTTTGTGACCTGCCTTACTTCATGTTGGTGCTTTTCAGCACTGGAAGGTGCTCTGATCCTGGGTTTCAACCGATCTAATGCCCGCTCTCTCTCGATTTCTTCGACGCACTCATACTCTGATCGCGTCTCAATAAGGCCTTATGCCCATTTTATCTGTGTCGGAAGAGAGTACTATAGCTAATTATTAAATGAAACCTAAGAGGTGCAGGTGAGCCGCCTCGGGCACTGCCGATGTGCTTGCACGCGCGGCTTCACTGCAGGATATTGGAGAATCAATTTCTTAACACAGTACTTGTAATTACCTTACGTTAGGCGAGTATCCAGTACTTACGCAACTGCATGACTCGTGTCTCTCTATGCACTCAGTGGTTCTCTTAATTCCCCGAGCTTCCCCAACTGCCGCACTGTTGACTCCAGCCAAGAGGTCGGGTACCAAGACTGGGGGACTATGCTCGTACCGTTCACTGACACAAACAAATCCAGAGACAATGCGGAGGCCGATACGAGCTTTAGTTCGTCTAGCTACTTGCTCAAGCCGGGGCTTCCAATGTACCCCGGGCACAAGCAGCGTTAGGTATGGCCTGTGTGCTTCAGCCGTTTCTCATAAGCCGTATTGGGGAGGGATGGAGTTGGCTTGCCGGAGAAGACGGACTCGGGGTGGGGAACGCAGGCTGAGGAGTGACTGGCAGAGGTACCTTAGCGCGCTGCAGAACCACGGACTCGGGATGGCGATTTGCGAGCCGGACCCGACGCATTTCTGGGGTGGCACAAGAGGGGCTCTGTGCGTATGAAAAAGAAGCAAAAGCCAGATGAACTTGAGCCCGACATTCCAAGTGAGTTCGCCCCAAGGGTGCCAAAGTTTAGAGGCCTGGGGGATATACGATACCTTGTCTAATCATCATTCCCATATTTGATAGGCACTACGATAGGACTACTCGCAACAGTAGACACCGAGCCAGCAACTTGAAGCAGGGAGATGGACTCAAGTGAGCAACGGCCTGGGCGCGCCGGCGTCGTTGGCGCAGGCATCGCTGGTCTTTCAGCTGCTATTGCCTTGCGCCGAGCAGGATGGCAAGTCGAGGTGTTCGAGAAGTCGCACTTCAAAAACGAGATTGGAGCGGCTATCACCGTGACGCCCAATGCAACTATCGTCTTGGACCGCTGGGAATTCAATATGGAAAAGGCGGCGCCCGTGCCGAACCAGGTGCGTCGGCACGCTCATGCCAGAGATCTGACCACTTTCCAACGGGAGGAGTACGCCGATATGGTCAGCTTGTTCGGGCATGGGGCCTGGTCTTTCCATCGCGTTGACCTGCACCGAGGGCTGAAGGAACTCGCTACAAGGCAGGATGCGCGAGGCGAGATGGGCCCGCCTGTTGAGATTAGGCTGGGCTGTGAAGCAACCGGCGTGGACTGCGAGGACGGCATACTGCGGCTTGCTGGTGGCCGGACCGTGACCAAGGACCTCGTTATCATCGCTGACGGCGCACATGCAAGTTTCGCGGCTTTGTTCCAAACCAACTGATGCTGACAAGGTGCCTAGAGCCGTTTGATCTCTGACTTTACGGGCCACCCCTCGGAGCTGCACCGCACGGGTCGGTCCATCTACCGCTGGCTCGTTTCCATGGACGACGTGTTGGCCGAGCCTACCCTACGGTTACAGTACACCAACGACTTTCCGGGGTTCACAGGATGGCGTGACCCAGACAAGGATATTCTTTGGGTGAGCTACACGTGCCGCGGAGGTAAAATCCTTAACAACGCCGTGGTGCATCCGACCAAAACGGGCGAAGGCGAAGAGGGCCTATGGCACACACCCGCTTCGCAGGACCAGGTTCTAGCAATGCTCGAAAACTTTCACCCATCGGCAAAGAAGATAGTAACCATGGCCAGCGAGGACGGCATCAAGGTCCACCATTTGCACAAGAGGCCCGCCCTCGCAAGTTTTGTCCGAGGCCGCACTGCCGTGGTGGGAGACGCGGCGCATACCATGATGCCGACACATGCGGCCGGAGGTAGCATTGCCATCGAGTCGGCAGCGTCGTTGGAAGTCTTGTTCCGCCAAGTTGATGCGACGGACGACCGGGCGGTCAAGCAACGCCTGCGATTGTTCGACAAATTGCGCATCCCTCGATGCAACCTTACCATGCTGGCATCTAACGCTGGCCCGGAATGGCTCCATGTGCCCGGCGTGGAGGAAGAGATACGCAGGTTCTACACCGGGCCACTGCCGCCGATCGGCGCCGTACCATACAGCAAGCCCTTCAGGGAGGTCCTGTTCCACCACGATGAGTACCACGCCGCGGAGCAGGCGCTGGCCGGGGCACCGAGTTGGGAGGAGAACGGCGCATTGCAACCCAGCAGTCGTGAGGTTGGCGGGTAAGTTGAAGAGGAAATGTGGCCAAGGTGTTGATATTACGGCTGCTCTCGGGGGTTCCAACCCCATTCATGCCATGCCCATTAACCCGATGGATGTATAGGTACTGTACTGTGGGGTTGTTGGTAGCACGACTGCAACTGCGGGGACAGCTGCCCTTCGCTCACAGGGCCAAGAGGGAGACCCCGAGTTGGGGTAATAGGGGTTCTGAAGACTTAATGGCCAGAGGATGGGAGGGTTACCATGATGGCCAGGTCATCTATCTTTTCAACCCATTCTCGGACATGGTGACCACGCTCGGCGCCCAATTGGGACCTCGCCATCGAGTTATCACTCGTTCTAGAATCTTTTCCCCACCCACTGCGTGGCCTTTTGCGTCTAAGCGAGCCTTGTCGGTGCATTGCGTCGACGTGCCTGTGGGCCTTGGTCTGCTTCAGACCGGCGTCCCCGAAGATTGCCGTGTCCTTGGGGCTCCTTGCCGAGAGGCTGCGCGAGTGCCGAGAAGCCTCATCATATTTGTAATGTGCGGAGGTTTTTTCGGTCTACCGCCAAGGCGGTTTTCGGGTGCGGTGACACGGGATACTTCCCGGCGTTCCTGCAGCAGCGTGCACGAGTCGGTAAAATCGGCAGCCTGTTATTTAGCCTCATTCTGGAATCTCTCGATATACCATAACAATGCTCCGGATAGTGCTTGCTGTCACCCTTTGGACATTAGATTAATTCCAGGGCAACATTGGGGTGCCTTTGTCAGTCTACGCAATCCATCCTTTCCTGCGGGTCCCTGTTCTACAGCCGGCAACCGGATCATGGAGGAGGAGGCGGAGGATGTGGGGTGGCACCGCGGTGAAGGAATGGAGGGCTTCAAATCTCTCACGACATCCCCGTTCCGTGGATCTGCGTCTTGCTCCTCGTCGATCCTGCCCTCGTCTGGCTCGCTTCTTACGACCCCATACACTCCCAGGGCGGACCACTTGATGCGGCTGACGATACAATGAAACCCACGTACATCGGCCTGGTAGCGACCCTATGGTGGGCAGGCGCGTTTGGCGCCAGTCCGGCCATGGAAGAGGGGATCGCAGAAAGGGCCATGCTCGCCGGACGCCGGCTCTCCTCCAGGATTAGCAATCGACACCGCAACGGCACGGCCAACTTTGCCGAACTCGGGCTCCGGCAGGACGCAGGACAATGTGGACCCCAGGCAGGACGGTGCCCGGACAATCAGTGCTGCTCTGACTACGGCTTCTGCGGGGAGTCGATCGACCATTGTCACCCCTTGTTTGACTGCCAGGAACAGTACGGTTCTTGCGGCTGGCCACGGCCTGCTCCGGAGCCGTCAACGTCAACCACGCCCACGCCCACGTCCACGTCCACGTCCACGACCCCAGTTACCCCCACCACCACGAGCACGACCTCGGCCCAGCAGCCGCCGACCAGCACTTCGACTTCGATGACCCCAATCCCCACGGGCGACCTCGAAGTCACCACCAACGGCATGTGCGGCAATGGCACCATGTGCGTCGGCAATCCCAATTTCGGCCCTTGTTGCTCCCAATTCTTCTGGTGTGGTTCGTCCCTTGATTACTGTGGTGCCGGCTGCCGGAGCGACTTTGGAGCGTGCTTGGGCGTGCCCGGTATCCCAGGCGGCCCCGCGCCCAACATCACAACCACCACCACCACCACCTCGCAGGGCCAGGGTCCGATTACCAGCAGCACTACTACTACTCCGACCACTACGCGTGTCACCACGACCACGAGCACCACACCCTCTACCCCAACCGTGTCAATCCCAGCTGGAATGACCTCTAGTACCGACGGAAGGTGCGGCAACAGCGTGACCTGTCTCGGTTCGCAGTTTGGACGATGCTGCAGCCAGTTTGGTTTCTGCGGTGATGGTGACCAGTATTGTCCGTATATTGTTGGATGCCAGCCCGAGTTCGGGTATTGCGATCCACAGTGAGGATGGGCAGAGTTGACGATGGGGGTTTTTTGGCTCGGAGGGGAGAATCATGCGTGAGAATTGAGATGGAGGACTTTGTAAACGTTAGATCGCCAGATTAATCGTCTTTGTTTGAGATCGGTCTATTTTTCAGTGGAATACCTCTTATCCCTGTTTAAATGCCTTTGCCATTGCCTATTAGAGATGAAAGTGGAAAGTCGCGTGTCATGACAATCCGCTTGAGGTCTATTACCGCCGTGGTCTCCATTTACTTTTACAAATGCCCCTTGCTTGACCCGAGAGAAACCGACCGTAATAGAACTTTTGATTCCCTCCCCCCTGTATTCCTCAACGCCAGGACATCCCCGCATATAAGTACCGTTCCCTTTTCGTTTCCTTTCCGCTATCGTCTGATTCGTTGGGCCCGCTGTGAGCAGCTGACTCCCGTTGAAGTGTTCCACCGCAGTTACCCTTACGCCTCGATCTGTGTGGTACGCATTACCGTTGTCTTGTGCCCAACGCCGTTCGTCACAGAATTATTTGTCGGTGTCGTATCGCCACTAGAGCATACATTGACGTTATTCCGTTTCTGGGACTCGAGCTTTTCGACATCGTTCCTGGGTTTCCATTAGATCTGTCCATGGGACTACAGGCAGTTCCTCTAAGTTGAACTCACCAATCTTGGCCAGGGTTGCACTCCTCCCAGTGAAGCCACCTGAGCAAGGTGTAGAAGGCAGATGCGAGAAGCGAACCCAAGATGGGCCCGAGCCAGTAGATCCAAAAGTATCCTGGGAAGCTCCCGTTCACCAGGGCGGGACCCAGTGAGCGGGCAGGATTCAATGAGCCACCAGTAAAGTAAACGCCTTGCCGTGTTTGATTAGTTACAAGGATAAACGCATAGGAGAAGCAGTCACACTTACCAACCAGCTCAGCCATGAAGAACGCAATCCCGATTGCGAGAGGCGCCAGATATGTCGACTTGTGCTTTTCTACAGCAACCATGATGATGACAAAGACCAGCTGAGCAGTTAAAAACATCTCGATGAATAAACCCTGCGCGACGTTCGCACCGCCACCAAGCGTGGTCTCGACTCCCATCGGACCTGGAAACAGTGCCGAGACTACGCCCGCCGCAGCGATGCCGCCGACGATCTGTGCAACTACCACGACGATACTGCGAATTACAGGGAGCCCGCCGACCAGATACAAGGCCAGTGTGACCTGGCCTCGACGTTAGTGGTGCTACCCTAGACAAAAGTAAATGGAAGGCGCAGTGGCATACCGCAGGGTTAAACAGACCACCAGTGACGCGGTAGAACGCCCAAACATTGGCCATCAAACTCAAGCCAAAAGCTAGAGCAATGAAGGTAATGTTGTTGACATCAGGCAGCAGGATATCATCTCTCCTCGGAGGACTCGTGGCGGAGGTGGTGGTGGCGATTTGAGTACCGGCAAAGGCAAAGAAAAGAAACAAAAAGGTGCCAGCAAACTCTCCCAGTGCGGCCACAACATCGTTGCGCGTTGTAGGCGGCCGGGTCAGCATGGGAAGACTGGGCGCGGGTTGCTGGGCGTCGCTGCCCGTGCCCGAGGTAAAAGAGATCATGTGATGCCACATAAACAGACGCATATTTGTTTGAGGGTGAGCGAGGATGTATATCAAAAAACTCTCGCCTTTTACAATGTGAGAAACTGCGCGTGCCTGGAAGCGGTGAATATGTAGTGGTCGAGAGCGGTGAGTGGTGAATTTTCAGGGGCGCCGACTCGAATCCGGAGCTGGACTAGATTAAGTACAAGACAACTCAACAATCGCTTCGTTCTGACCCCATTGAGAGACATGTCTGATCATATTATTGCCTGTGGGTGCCGTAGAAACTTTGTTCGCACCCTGGTCGGGGCAATCTCTGAGTTCTCGGGGCTCTGCTGAGATGCTGCGCAAAGATGTGATGCTGCATGACGCCAAGAGCTGGGTTTTATTGATCGGATGCATTTAAAGATCAGAGGGATTCGAAACCGCTGGTACAAAATCAGTAGACTGTCTTCTAGCGTTTGACGCCTCGGTCCCGAGGAAGTCGAAGACCCGTGGAGATAACAAACCTTGAAGCTCTATCCCATCTTAGAAGGGAAAGCACAATGGCCGTTCCTAATCCGCCTGTAGGTATTTCTTTGAGCCTGGACTGCAATAAGAAAGGTGTTTTTGTAATTTTAAGTTTACCTTAGTGCTGATGGTGAACCACAAGACGAAAACATATGGCGGGAAAACCGCATGCTAGCCAAGTGGGTTGCATGGCACGGGTGTATCTTGGGTTCGCGCCTCGGAGCCGAAGTACAGATATTCATGACAAACGTATCCAGACCGGTCCATGTGTTTCTTGAATGGTCCTAAATCGATTGGTTCGTCTAGACCCTCTCTGCTGGACCCTGGAACGCCACGGGAACCGGCGACTTCCGGAAGTAGTTGGTTATGCAGTCTCAGCCGCCTCACCTTTCCCAGAGCAAGCATCGCAGAGGTATCCACCCCGTCTTCAAGCCTCCCTGGAGCTGACCGTGCGCCCATGTTTGCTGAGCTAGCCAGTGCCAACGGAAGAGTAACCGATATCGGCCAGCCGGTTCGCAAGCGCTAGCGCAAATAAGGCGTCGTGCAGTTTGTTGTCGATGTGCTCGGACATTAATATCAACTCCCGCCGTCTGCGTTCCGCTGTTTTCACCTCTGCGTGCTAGATAAAAATATATACCAAACGTTTGGGCGGCCAATGAGGTAGGTGCACACGGGTAGAAAGAGAGCTCGCGGAAAATTGAGCTCGTTCTACACATGCTCGGCCTCGAGGTGCATGAGGTTCTGGCGTTGTTGATGCTGCTATCGCAAAGCAGGAGCTGTGAGGAGGTAGGCTACTAGTGCCGTTTCGGATCCGGGACACGCGGTCGAGGTGCGTGCGAAGTCTACTTGATGGCCCAGGTAGAAAAGCCGTGCAGCTGCCATGCAGCAGAGGATATCGGACGACCTGGTTATGGGGATAAGGGTCATCGAGTGAGGTCGTATTGATGAGGACCAACCGCCTAAAGTGGAGGGTCCTGCAAGCCCCTTTTTGGCTTTTAATTAGCTCCATGTCGGTTGGACCCGGTCGGAGCTCGAGCTCGGACGTGGCTCCAGGAGCCCTATCCGAGTCTTGACCAATCCCAAAAGCAGCTCTGCAGCTGAGCCAACCCTCCGGGCGCACGCTCTTCCTTGTGTCAACGTGGTGACCACGGTATAATGCACCATTCTCGACAGGGACAGTTGGGACCCGAAATCAAGGATTGTTGTGTTGCACCCCTGAATCACAACGCCAGGGATGGAGCGTGTGATCCAGGGCTGCATCTAGCAGAGTATAAACCAAAACACCTGTCCGGTATCTTTCCAACATGTCCGCGCTATGCTTATGATATCCTCCGGTGCCGTCCCAGCCCCGGCTGCGGCTCAGCCCCTCCCACCATTGTAATCCGCACCGCCCGCCTTGCGTAACCTAGTGACGATATCCGCCTCGTCCAGGTCCCGCTTCTCACTCGCGTCCACTTGTATACTATAATGTGACAAGACCTTCTTGACCGCGCCGGCTTCGATACTAACGCGCGCCTTGCGCATGACCTTGGTTCCCTCGCCGATCCACACAACCAGCGCAAACTTGACGCGCTTGCTCTCGGCATCGTTGGCATACTCGACGCGCACGTATGCGTATTGCACCTCCGAGTCGTCGAGCTCACCGGCGAGCTCTGCTAGGCCTCCCGTGCCCGTTTTGCTCAGCACTAGCTTGTTGCCCGTTGGCCCCGCGTAGGAGATGAGGAGCCAGTTCGTCTCGTCCTTGTCGGATCGCACGGCGTCGTACGCGGCGAGGATTTCAGGGGCGTCGGCGCCAGACATGGCGAAAGAATTTGATCGGTCTTCTAGTGGTGTCGCGGCTAGAAACCCGAAGACGGGTTGTTCGAGGTGGGACGAGAACCGTAAATATCGATAGAGGCGCGCTTATTGCACGAGTTTACCCTCTCGAAAGTCTTGTTCGATGCGTGCGGCGCAGCCGATTATGCCTTGAAGAGGAAATGTCTGTCGAGAGTGCAACGTCGAGCTCAATGCGTGGGCGGGGCGTTTCAGGGTCCAGAGCCAGGACAAAATTGCCGGTCTTGGCGAACCTACTTCAACCCTAACTCTAGCTCAGGGGTTTCTGTCGATCTCCCGTCTCGAGCTGGTGGGTCACTGGGATGTCGAGCAAAATTCCAACGGCTGTGCACTTACGCCAAGTACAAGAATCTATCATTAAGTACTTCTACAGCCTTGCGCATGCTAATACCAACTCGCAGCGGCCGGGAACCTCCGGCATACCGGATCCCTAACCAGAACTATCTAGACACCTCCCTCGTATAACTCATACACGCTGTAAACATGATCACCAGGTCCCGTTAACTGGCAAGTCCCTCGAGCTTTGCCCAATCCAGAACTTGTACTCTCCTTCAGTGACCATCACCCAATTCTGCTTCTCCACATCCCAATAGCTGAGATCTCTCCGCGTCAAGCTGAAGCGGATTGTGCGGCTCTCACCTGGTTGGAGGTATAGCTTATCGAACCCCCTGAGCGTCTTGACGGGGAAATCAACGCCATCCTTCTCTGGATACCCCAGATACAGCTGCGGCACGGCTGCTCCCGCAACGGGGCCGTCGTTCCTCACATCTACGCTGACTTCGACGTAGGCCGCCCAGAGATCCGGGTTGCCACCCTCATCGCCGCCGGCGCCGCTCAAGGGCTGCGTAGTGTTGTAACCGTCGGGATAGGGGTACGGACCAACCTCGATCTCGTCGACCGAGGGGAGGTAAGGGTAGATGTATTTCTCGAGCGCACGGAAGTCGGCGGGGAACAGCGCCTCACTCTTGGGTGGGATTTCGGTCGAGTACGCCGGCGGCTCTGCGGCGGGACTTGGGCGCGGTGCAGGGAGAGCCGACTTGGTCCTGCGGGGAGAGACTTGGAGGTTGCTGAAGGCAAAGGTGGTGTAGCTGAGTCCAAACCCGAACTCGAAGCGTGGTGTGATGTCGTACTTGTCAAAGTGGCGGTAGTCAATGTATAGGCCTTCTGAAAAGTCCTGCTGAGGGATGACTCCGTTGGGGCGATACATAACCTTGCCCCCTGCGCCATAATCGGCAAGGGTTTTGCCGATGGTGAAGGGAAGGTGGCCTGACGGGTTGGTGTCACCAAAGAGGACATCGGCAAGAGCGTTTCCAGACTCCTGGCCTGGAAGGTTGGCGAGCAGGACTGCCTTCACGTTGGGCAACTCGACCCACTTCTCCATCAAGACCGGGCCGACGGCATGCAGGACAACGATAACGTCACCATCTCCAGAGCCGCACTTGCTCGCTACGTTGACGATGAGATCATCGCCACCGTTCTGCAGGCTCAAGTTCGGTCGGTCGCCGCTCACATCGTCCCATTTCACAAAGCCCTCGCCCGAATCGGCATTGGCGAATACGATACACAACTCGAGGTCCGCAATGGTCTTGTCGCTGCCCCCGAAGGAGGGATTGTTCGTGAGGTACTCGTGGAGCTCAACTTTGGAAGCGTCGAACTCACGTCGGAGAGCTTCGACGGGTGGGATCAAATAGGGAAACTCGACGGCCCCTGAGCCCCAGCCCGAACCTAATGTGCCTTGATTGCTGGAGATGCCTGTAAGCTCTTTGTCGCGATACGAAGATAAGGAGGTCCGGGTGAGATTATTTGCAACTGACACGGACGCTGAGATAAAGCTACGTACCATGCTCGGTCCTTGCAGTAGTTGGGCCCGTTCCCGGGCCCGGCATCCTCTCCAAACACACCGATCTTGAACTTCCCAACGTGCTGCTTCCCGGTTACCCTTGCGATTATGTCGCGTCTCGTCTTGATCTTCGAGTCATCGAGACCTTGGCGGCTGATCGGCAGCAAGCCTTCGTTCTTAAGCAGCACGGTACCCTCGGCAGCGACCTCACGCGCAATGATGGAGTGGTTCGATTGGACGTCCACAAACTGGTTAACAACAACCTGGTCCTGCGGGCTCGGACTCCCTGGAGCAAGAACACCCATGCGATCATCTGTCCACGAGGAGAAGTTCGGCAGCTGGCGCGGGAATTTGGTCTCGTCGTCTTGGCCAAGTTGATACCAGGCTGCGACGATGCGCGTCACCATGTCGTTCAAGCGGTCAACTGGGACGCTGCCATTGAGGACAGCCCTGGTCAGCTCTGGGCCCCATAACGACTCGCCGTCTGCCCATCTGAGCCCGTCGCCCGGCATGGTCATGTCAAGTCCGGCGAGCGCCGTCGCCACTCCTGATCGCTGGGCGAGCCAGTCGCTCATGACGAAACCCTGAAATCCGAGCTCATCCTTGAGTATACCGTTGAGCAGCTTGCTGTTGCCACATGCATACGAGTTGTTGACCATGTTGTAAGAGCACATGACGGATGCCACGCCAGCCTTGACCGCGTCCCCAAACGGCCAGGCGTACAGCTCGTGCAGAGTGCGGTCATCAATGTTTGTGCTCAGCGCGTGTGGCAGGCCCCATTCCCAGGGCTGGCGGAAGTGCTCTTGCTCGTTGGCCACGAAATGCTTAATGGTAGCCATGACACCCTCGCTCTGAATGCCTTTTACTGTTTCGGCGCCAGCGATGCCCTGGAGGTAAGGATCTGCGCCAAAGCCTTCCCAGTTGCGCCCACCCGCTGGCATGCGACCAAGAGGTCCCACACAGGGGCCCAGGAGGACGTTGATGCCCTTCCTCCGCGCTTCAATAGCGTGTGCCCTTCCACGAGCATACATCAGCTGTCGGTTCCAGGTAGCGCCGACCGTGATCCCGGCGGGGAACGCGGTGATGTTGTCGGCAAACCGGATCCCCAGCGGCCCATCCTGTAGCTGCAGCTGGGGAAACCCGACGTGAACCGCAGGCGCGTTGGTGCCGACGGCCAAACCCATCTGCCACCCCGTCCCGGTTGTGATGTTGACCTTTTCGGCGAGTGTCATCTTGCTCACCAGCCTGGATGCCTTCTCGTAGCTTGCTGCCCAGCCCTGCGCGGTGCCTCCCTTGGGAGAAGGGTACCACGGTGGTGACAGGCCATACTGAGGCTCCTCCTGGTATTTCTTGTATACGAACACGCCGCCCACGCTGAGAAGCAGCCACAGCGCGAGAACCCCCACAAGGAGCCCGATGCAGCACCGGCCCCGCCTTGCAAGCCTCTGTGTGATGGACCATCGGCTTCGGGTTTTCTCGTCGGGTGATGAGCGGGTTTTGTGATTGAGCAAGTCGGCTGCTTCGAAGTCTGAGTCGGAGCTATGCCGCTCGCTGTCTAGAGATAACCGTTTCCCATCGCGGAGCAGACCCTGGTTGCTTCCGTCGCGACCCATCGTATTGACCACCTCTTCGGTCCGGATCTTCGGTCTGGCAAGGTGAAGCTGGCTCCGTCCAGCACTAGACGTCACTGTCAGGTCCGTTTGCTTTGCAGCTTCATGGGAATGCCATCCGTCGACCTACAATCTCGTTCCCGGAATATCGTCTCATCCGTCGAGGGATCCGGACTCGTTAGCTACACAGCGTTGGCGTCGGAGATGAGGCAGAGAAAGTACGCGGTCGAACTGGAGCTGGTGTGTTGCCTGACGGGTGGGCCCGTTGCTCAGTGCGGGCCCAGACAGCAAAATTCTGCAATCCTTAACAGAACGACGATGGAAATGAAAAACTTGGCCCCAAAGGCAAATGCAGCTGAAGTCGGCATGAAGCCGTGAGGGATGGCCGGGCCGCAGGCCCCACCGCCTTGGCGGGCGTTTCTGAGGCCAGGGTGGGCGAGACATCTAATTGGATGTCCGCAGCCTTGCGGCTGATCGTTCAATCGGGTGCGGGGCCTCGTTTTGCTCTCATAGATGATATGGAGGAACTGTAGCTTGAAAACGAGCATGTAAATTGATGTGGTATCTCGGCTGCCATGTTTCTGTCAGCTTTTCGCGTGGCGTGGCAAGATTGTATGGACAGCGACAGACAGCGGGCGCGTTTGGTCGTTGTCCCAGCCGGTGCAAAAGTCACAAATTGACGAAGCCTTAGCCGTTGGGGAACTGTGGCGTGTAGTTGAAGGCACAAACCAGCTGGGAGCTCGTTGATATGGTGGCCTGTGGGATGGGTAGGTAGAACCGGGGACTGGTGGAGAATCTCTCGTGTTTGCCTCCTGGCACAAAGGTGCACACACCTCGGTGAGCTGTGCTCGGCGAACCCCCACAGCAACTGACCGCAAAGGGCGAGCTCGATGCGGGGTGAATCGCGTTGACGGGCGACGAAGGCGCAACAGTGCGCAACATCGGCCAATTGCAGGGTAATATTGCTGCCTATCAAAGAAATGAAAGCAGTACTAACCCTGGACCTCTTGATGGCTGGGTATCTCTGAAATCCCACCAACCAGTACCCCATATAATTGGCCAAGTTGCCCTGAGCCCCCACCGTTATCTCTTGCACAGAACCAGAGTTGAGGTTCTGATGCATATCACCAGAATCTAGATGCGACCCTCCATGATCCCCCTCACAACGTCGAGCAAATGATAAATTCCCGCGCTGGGATGCTCTTATCTCCAGCCCTACCGCAATCGCGAGCCGAATGTTTTCGCCAATACCATGGAGTCATAGTTAGTAGCGAGACCAGCAAAAGCCGACGACTTTGATTGGGACCGATGGGAGTGCTGCCCGCTCCACCGTCGCCGGCAGCCGTGTCTCACCCCAAGATCGAACAATGTGCCTGGGCAAACCCACTCCAAGTCCCGTGCATCCTCCAGAGGCCAAAAGCTCTACAGCTAGCAGCAGACATTCTTCACTTGAGGACGGCTCGAGCGCGTTTTTAAGCAGAATTCCAGCAGCTCTGAAGTTGACAGTTCTCGACCTTGGTCCAATCGGCTTGAGCCAAGACTAATGACCGGGAGTCGCGACCTACATAAAACCTATGACTGATCGATTTCCCTTATCTCTGGACTGCATGGCAGTCTTCATGGCGCCGGTAGTCTGTTTTTTTCGCTTAGCAGCAGGGCGGCAGGCATGCAGGTTCCGACTCCCACAAAGCTACGCGCTGTTTGAGTTGATAACAACAATCTGATTGTGTTACTCTCACGAGCGCGCCAGGCATAGCCCCTGGGAAGGGTGGTAGCGTTGGCGCCCGCCGCTGTGTGCTGCCTCATGAGTGTCATACAGTACACCCAGGGGCTTGGAGTGGGGGACCCCAGATGCTTACCTTGGCGTCCCCAGAATTCGTTCCCTTCCAGACCATTGGGTACATGATCTGATTCGGGAAAAGTGCTATCTCATGGCTACATGCTCAAAGGGCGTTACCTAAGGTGCCCTAAGTACCCTGTTTTCGCCTGTTGCTTGCCTGTGATTAGACCGATAAGCGATGATAGGAATACCGGCATTGTGGGAACACCTCAGCAGCATGCCTTGAGAATTGAGCAGCAATGCAACCAGAGATATATACCTAGTACGTCTCCCGACACCTTTCTCCACTCCCAACGACAGCTCCTCTCGACCAATTCCCATCGATACCCTCCGTAAAGATGGATCACGCCCCTTCTAATGAAGAACACATTGCCGCTGCAGCCCTCGGCCAGGGCGCGGGCTATGGCATCGTGCTGGGTCTCGGGGGGGCCTTTGCCATTGGTGAGGCCGTCATGATGGCATATCAAACCCCGGCATGCAGTGTTCGTTAACACGCGGCAGGCATGATACTCGTGACTTACATCCTCCGACGATACAACCGGGAGCTCCAGACGTCCGAGATGTTCAACACGGCTGGCCGCACTGTCAAGTCGGGTTTGGTAGCATCGGCCGTTGTCTCGTCGTGGACATGGGCCGCGACATTGCTCCAAAGTACCGGAGTTTGCTACCGGTACGGGGTCTCTGGACCGTTCTGGTATGCCTCCGGCGCTACCGTCCAGATTCTGCTCTTCGCTACGCTTGCCATCGAGCTCAAGAGACGCGCCCCCAACGCTCACACATACCTCGAGATCATCAAGGCAAGGTACGGCACCTTTGCCCACATGGTCTTCTTGGTGTTCGGTCTTGCGACAAACATCCTGGTATCACTTATGTTGATTGTTGGCGGCTCCGCCACGGTCAACGCCTTGACCGGCATGCATACCATTGCTGCGAGTAAGATTTCCCCATAGCATCACCTAAGAACCAAGGTGGGACTAATATCTTTTGTTAGTCTACCTTCTTCCTGTTGGTGTCGTTGCGTACACCCTTGTTGGCGGTCTCAAAGCCACAATCCTGACCGACTGGGCTCATACGTTCATCTTGTTGATCGTACTCATCATCTTCGCCTTGACTACGTACGCGTCCCATGACGTTCTAGGCTCCCCGAGTGCCGTCTACGATTTGTTGGTGCAGGCCGCTGCGCGCCACCCTGTCCCGGGCAACAAGGATGGAAGCTACCTGACAATGCAATCTCGAGAGGGTGCTATCTTTTTCGTCATCAATATCGTCGGTGGGTGCCTCACTCCCTCAGTTACACGCAGAGGCTAATCAGGCGTCCTAGGGAACTTCGGGACCGTCTTTCTTGATAATGGCTACTACAACAAAGCCATTGCTGCTTCACCTGTCCATGCTCTTCCCGGATATATTCTGGGCGGATTATCATGGTTCGCCATCCCCTGGCTCACTGCCACTACCATGGGTCTCGCCGCACTGGCCTTGGAAAATACTCCATGGTTCCCTACGTATCCCGACCGCATGGCCGACGCCGACGTGAGCGCTGGCTTGGTTCTTCCTTACGCCGCAGTCGCGCTCCTCGGGAAGGGGGGCGCCGTCGGAACCCTCCTAATCGTCTTCATGGCAGTCACCAGCGCCACCTCCAGCCAGCTGATCGCCGTCAGCACCATCATAACCTACGACCTCTACCGTTCCTACTTCAATCCGGAAGCCAGCGGAAAGCGACTGATCTACATGAGCCATGCGATTGTCGTCGGCTATGGGGTTTTCATTTCCACGTTCTCAGTGGGTCTCTGGTATGCCGGCATCTCGATGGGCTACCTGTATTTGATGATGGGGGTCATCATCTCGGCAGCAGTTCTCCCTGCGACGCTTACACTGATATGGTAAGTCCTCAGACCGTGCTATTTCCCCCGTCCTATCGCTCACGGAGTGGATCAGGTCCGGGCAGAACAAGTGGGCGGCCTCTCTCTCGCCGATCCTTGGTCTTGTCTGCGCCCTCATCGCCTGGCTTGTCACAGCCAGGAGGGAATGTGGCGAGTTGAGCGTGGCCTGCACCGGTTCCAATAACCCCATGCTAGCGGGTAATGTTGCCGCCCTGCTCTCCCCAGTCGTCCTGGTCGCTCTTTTCACCCTAATTTTCGGTATTGATAAGTACGACTGGAAGTCAATGATGGATATTCGTAGAGGTGACGATCACGACTTGGCCGATGCTGCGGGGCTGGATCTTGAGGAAATCCCTGGTGGTTCCAGTAATACGCCCGCTACATTCGAACAGGAGCAGAAGGGGTTGGAGCGCGCAAGCAAGATCAGCAAGTCAACGACTGTGGTTATGGTAAGTTCTCATTTTCCCATATTTCTCTGGACGAGGCGGTGATATGGACGGAAATTCCCGGCTGACTGGCCTCTTCTTGCAGACACTAGCGCTCTTGGTCCTCTGGCCGATGCCGCTCTACGGGTCTGGCTACATCTTCAGCAAACCCTTCTTCACTGGCTGGGTCTCGGTGGGAATAATCTGGATCCTATGCTCTTTCATAGGTGTTGGCCTGTTTCCTATCTTTGAGGGTCGCAAGACACTTGTTAGGACTTGCAAGTACATCTATTTCGACCTCACAGGCAAATCGCACCCAAAGACCATCCAAGCACAGGAAGCCGCTGTTGAAGGACAGAACACCCCTGGGGATGCCACACCCACTGAGAAGGCTGCAACTAAAGAGGTAATCACGTCGAAGGAGTAGCTGCCCACTATGGCGCTAGCTGGTCCACTCATCGATGCGAGAGACGAAGGGGGAACGGAGTTTTAATCGCTTGTTTCCAAGTTGTTGAGAAGTAGCTAAGGTATTTAGCACTCGTGATTGATACCTGGTTGGGTTGTAGTGATGATACCCTTCGAGCAAGGATATGGCAAACTATCAGGTGTTGCCGCATTATAGCTCGCTTTAACTTTTGGCCCACGCATGGATACCGACTTGAATCCTACTAGGCTACTCGCTTGACCGGAGTTTACGTTACTGTGCCGTTCCATATTTCCCGAAGGCATGGAGAGTGAAACATTCAACCCCCAACCAGCGCATTGACCTAAGGCAGGTCGGGTAGAGATATCCCGGGGTATACTCTGGTGGCGATAAATTTCAAACCACACCAGTACTACTTAGGGAGGTAATTTATTGGATGTGACAACAAACTAACTTTCTGAGATGGGTTGGAGTGAGTTTGTCAATTCTCCAGCGATTTGTACTAGTATTTCTCTAAAGAGTTTCTCCAAATCCCAATTGATCCCAGTCTCCTTATAGATGGTGGGTTTTGGCCTATGCCACGAACCTTCATGTTGCCAGTGCCTGCCATTCATCCCGCCGGCAGAACATCGCCCGCACCAGGTCTCTGGGAAACGGCTTTATGGGATGGGTAAGGATGTTCGCGTGTGACTGGCGGCTGCCAAAGCTGCTGGTAGACTCACTCATCATTGAGGACAAACATATTTAATGGCGCGAAGTGAAGTGATAGTTGTTCACTGGTTTTGAACAGGGTGAAGTCGACTCGATGCCGCCTGGTAATTAGCTAGATAAGCATTGACCAACTGTTACAACATATGTTGGCTATCGGTTTTAATTGCGGTAAGTCACATTTCCTCACATTGGCAAGGCGGGAGTGAAGGTCCCCGACATCCCCATTTGCTGGTGGTATACACCGCGGAGCATAGAATGCTTGGAAAGCTGTGCGCTGGGGCATTGAGTATGATAGAAGCTCCCCTATTTCCAAGAGTGAGAGCGAAAATTGCCGAGCTGGTTTTGATAGGATTTTCAGCCTGCAAGGAGTCACTTGCCTGCTGGCTGAGGCTACGAGTTACGATGGCTGCCTTTTCCTGCTGTAATGCTCCGAGTGTTGTGGGATCCCGGTCCCTGGCCGACTGAGGCATCAGAGTTGCGTCAATAAGCTGGGGCTGACCTCAGGTTTAGAACAATCTTGGGGCCTCCTCCGAGCGTAATCCCTACAGTAATACAACCATTGTTCCGCTTGCGGACTGACCCATCTAGGGATGACGAGGCGCACCTGATGGGGGGTTCCTATCAGCATGGTACAAAATGAATGTACGCAGAGGACAAGAGGTCCGTGAGGGGTTGGTGGGCGGGGAATGGTTGAGGATAACTACTGTATCTACGTTACGGGTTGTACGTCGGGAGGCCCAATGAGCGGTCAAGGTCCGGATTCTGTGGTCGATTGTGGGGCCAAATGCAGACATGACATCTTAGTAATCGTGGAGCATGTTGGCGGTACAGGGGCGCGGAGAAGCGGCTTGGGGGAGAACGGCTGACCTCTTGAGCACCCAACCTGTCCCAGCTTTGATCTAGAAACCGTGTGTTGCCAGCCCCTGCCATCGACCTGAGTGACGTGATGGGAACAAGTATGACCTGAGATGTTGCCGTTAGGCGCCTAGGTAGTGCTGACAGACCACGGCGGTTCCGAGTCCAACAGTGAGGCCTCGAGGAACCCCGTTGCACTCGCGCGGCGTCTAGCGTTGGTTTCCGCTAGGGCTTCTGGTTCCTGATTCCAGAATTTTTGGTAACCTTCCATTTTGATCGCTCTGGGTGAACGTGGATGTGCCTGAGTGAAACCTGATTCGGGAGGTAGCAGTATTCCATGGACACAGATCTGCCTGTGAGATGGCAACATGACGTCGTGCAAAAACTCCGATCCTGGGCAGGGCCCGTGGCGCGCTAGTCCCAATGAGACTTGGAAGGATTTGTCCAGCGACGTGGCGACGGTATCCACAGGCCGAGGGTAATTTCTCGGGGAATGTGAGGTTGCCCGACGATCGTCCCCGATGACCCAAGCTGGCGATGGGCGATGGTGGCCCTGAATTGGCCCAAGGCAGCACCTATCTGGGCAAACCGATTTTGCTTTCTCGATTGAGCCAACGGATGATTTGCCCGATGGAGAAGGAAATAAGGGCCTTGGCGCTGGGTCTCCTGTTTGCGCAAGGGGGGATCTAGGCGAACAAGGGGCATGCTTCTTTTGAACCGTTGCAGCCAAGCAGGAGGATAAAGGTCCAGATAAAGTTAAGTAATCGTCACCCTCTGCAACACCCGACGGCGGTTGAAGCCACGGATGGGCTAAGCGTACATGTCAGGCCGCTGAAGCGACTCATCCTTCGCGCGTGTTTCCAGGATCCTTCCCGTCAGACAAGATGCGGGAACCCCGGCTGTCTTTGGTCGTCCCAATTCCAAATCGGTCATTGCAGCGCCAGGGTCGCATAACAAAGAGACCATGCCGCAGGCTCACTGGCACTACAGCGCCCTGTCCCGCAGCCTTGGCCGATGTGTTTCCCATCAACGATCAACAACATTCAACCCTCCCCGCAGAAATGGTCTCGGGCTAGCTGCCCCCGGGCAGCCACAACCACCTCCCCGTGAGATTTGACAGCAAGACACCATAGCTCGCCAAGCAAAGCCGGCTCTTCGCTAAGAGCTACCATGCTTAGAGCTTTGGCAATCGGTACCCAGCTAGCGGCACCACGAAGTGTCTCGACCCGGAATTATGTTGCTGCCTGCGCTTGTGAAAATTGACGGTGCTGGCTCACAGAGCCGCGGGTAAATCCACCTTTCTCGATAAACCGCGCTCTTGGGGTTCCACCCTTGGTCCTTGCTGAACATAGTTCTGCTCTCAAGAAATCAGGCGGCCAGGCCGAAATGGTGCAGCCTGGGAGGTAGCAGAGTTGTGACCCAGGCTAGCGCCAATCGGACGGCGGCACGGCGCGCAGGATGCACCAGCGTCCGGATCATCTTCCAGGGGCAAGGGGCCGGAGAATCGTTTTCAGTTCAGCCCTACTCTGCTTGCCGGGAACCATCCCGGGAAATCTGAAATCGAGAGCTCTAGGAACAGGAAGCCCACACGACATCAAGACGGTATATATCACCGGTGATCATGGCGGGCTCAGGACGGAGTTCTGCACCACAAGTTTGATAAACCTCGAGCCGACCGGCTTTTCGACGGATGATTTTTGGCTTGCCGCTGCTCATTAGCGCCCGGACGACTAATACGCTAATCAACTTCGAACTTTTCCGTTTCTCACTCAGCTCAACGGTTTACAACTCCGCTGCCAAAGAACATGATGCGAACGAAGCCCATCCAAACCACGAAATGGGGCACCGCGTGCGCCCAATGTGCCTCAGCAAAGGCGAAGTGTTCCAGGCAGTCCAGCGCCCCGGGCTCCAAGTGCGATAGGTGCGTGGATGGTCCAGGGCCGGAGCACGCGGCGATGTCCTCGAGTGAAGGTCGCCAAGACCACCGTTTCTTGCTGACATGTTTGCCGAACACAGATGCGAGCGCCTGCTGAAGCAGTGCACCGAACAGATCCACCGGCCGAGGAAAACGAGGCAGCCAAGGCAATCACAGTAAGCAACCTGAAGCCTCCCCTTGTGCCCAGTGAAGCTCTCTTGCGTCCTAAACAAAGAGTCATAAATAATAATAATAAAAAAATAACACGCGTGGACGGCCAACAGGCAAAGAGATACGGAAAGTCCTTCCCTTGACGGCGTGCTCGACACCCTGGTCTCAACTCCCGAGTACCCCTCCTCACCAGGAGACTTGGCACTTGACACGTCCTCAGTCGGAAGCCATTTGTCAGGATCCCAAGATCGGCCGGCGCTCATCCGCACCTCGTCGACGCACAGCCAGCATAATGCTGAAAGCAGCTTCATGACAAGCGCCGAAACGTATAGCGCAAGCCCATTTTATGTACCATCAACGCTCGGCCGATATCGAGACCCGATCTTTGAAGGGCATGAAGATCTCGACCAAGCCCTCCTGGCCAAGTACCGCACACAACTGATGCCGCAGCACCCCTTCGTCTTAATTCCCGATGATGTTCCTGCGGCCACGCTCAAAAGGCAGCGGCCGTTCTTGATGTTGGCTATCCGGGTAGTGGCAAGCTTCGAAGGCCTGCGAGCAATACACGGACGGATGCACCAACTCGTGAGTTATATTGCGGAACAAGTCTTTCGGCAGGCTAAGCGCTCTGTGGATCTGCTCATGGGTATCGTCGTCATTCTCGGCTGGTATCATTATCATTGTGCCCGGAACAGCCAACTCAACAACCTCCTGTGTCTGAGCGAGTCGCTCATCTCTGACCTCGGGTTGAACAAGAGACTCCCTGCCGGAAACCACGGAGCAGATGACGGGAGGAACATCGAGGAGAAGAGATTGCTTCTTGGCGTATGGTACCTGAGGTCATCGTACGTACTACCCGACCTCAATTCTAGGACCAAGTTACTGATACTAATGATGGAGATAGGGCGGCTATGTATATCCAGCAGCTAACCTCAATGCCCTTCACATCTTACATGCGACAATGTCTCGCCGATGTCCAAGAAGCCAATGAACACAGCTTGGACGGAATTCTTATCCACTACGTCAAGCTCCAGCACTTGACCGAGCGTGTCGCCGTGTTGAAAAGTTCCCAGCCGAGGAGAGCAGACCTTGGCGGTGACAGACTGGCTTTTGAAAGAAGGGAACAAGACCTGGAAAGCCAAGCACCAGGTGCTGCCGCATTAGCAGATTGTCGTGCTTATCTGGATGGGCTGGTGAGCAAGTTGCCCGATAATTTGAAGAATGACAGTGAGTCCACTCGTGACGGGTGAATGGAAAAACTTTGAGCTAATCAACATTGGTCTGGTATGACCACGTAGTCATGCTTGTCACACACTTCAACACAGTTGCCCTACGTTTGTACGAACCCCGAGCTAGTAACGCAATTAACACCGGCAATGTACCCGTATCCTCCACCACTTTCTCCTCCGACCCTCAGTCAGTCAACGCACTGTTGCAGAGCACCCCAGTCCCCATCAGGCGTTGGTTCCAGTCTTGGTTCGCCGGCGTCCGCATTCAGCAATACCCGACATTACCGTTCTATATTGTCCTACAGCTACTCTACGCGACGTGGGCTGTACTTCGCAATCTGCCATCCGAACAAGGCAACTATAAAAGTCAACCTTTTCAGGAGCAGCAGGGTTCCATATCCGGGGCGGACTCGGCGCCGCTAATTAGTCAAGCGATCTCGGGTAGCGAACCAGGATTCGACTCCCGAGAAGATGCTACAACTGTCTTATTAGGCCGGCTTTTAGCACTGGGTGTAAGTGGGCCTGACATAGATAAGTTTTGGGTCGCTCTCGGAGAGCGCCCTGATGAGGAATGTTTCATGGGGGCCGCTGTTGGCGACTTCCACGAACCGAGAGACAGCGTCATGAATATGGCAATGCCGGCGGTGACCCAAGGGGTACAAGGTGCAGGAAACTCTAGAGGCGGACCGCGTTCTCTCTCCTCCCTTATTCCGACCCTTGTCGAACCCTACCCTACCATAGGCAGCCGTCAAACAAGCGAAGCGTTGCCGGTGTACCAGCCTAACATGTTCACCCAACCGTCGGGGGTTAGCTCAGACAGTCAAGGACCTCGAGAGTTCAGTAACACTTCACGACTAGGGCCGACCTCCGTCCCAATCCTGCCTGCAGGCGGTCAAATAGCACCCCATCATGACCCGTGGGCACAGTGGGAGGCCGGACAACCTCCCTGGAGTGATCTGTCCGCTGGTTCCCACATAGTAGTATCCAGTGGAGGGGACTCACAACTGTGGCTGAGCCGGTCGAGCCAGGAAGATGCACCATATGGCTGGGGATCCGATGCACGGTACTGAGAGCGTTTGAGTCTCCGCCTTCGACATCACCACGGTCCAATGACATCTCGGGCTCACACCCTTGATAGTCCTTGGTAATAAGGTCGTAGGCTACATAATCAGCGAGGAAAGGGAAGGGAGAAAGTGTTAGGCCACCCACAAGGGTTGAACCACGCGCTCCGCCCCATCAGCTTGCAGACTCCGAGGGCTTGCTCTCCTCGATACCAAGCTCCTAGCATCTTCACCATGAGGGTTGGTCCTCACCACATGCAGTGCCAATCGACGCAGGCCAGAGTATGCCGCCACTATGAGCGCACTTACCCCGATTGGTAGGCCGACTCGGCGACCTTCTTGGAGGCAACCACCCTCTAACGACCCCCTTACCAGGAGGTCTGAAACTGAAAAGCAGGAAGGAACGCGGATGCGGATACACACGGACCCGGTGCGCTAGGACTCCGAAAGCAACTGAAGGCTGGGTTCCTTTGATTCGGCTATGATAGGAAAACCAGCCCAGTACTTTACCGTAAATGTCAGGAGACGACAAATAACTTAAGAGACATTGTGGTTTCTGCCGTCGGAGCAATAATATTTAGCCATACGCGTGATATGCGGCAAGGATACCAGCCTCGTTCCCTAAGACGGGTAGCAAATATCGTAAGTACCTCAGCGTTCCGAATGAATCAAATCAAATCAAATTAGGCTCAGATTTGATTTGATTTGAGCAGACAGGGGTAAAATTTGATTTGGTTTGAGTTTGATTTGAGTACAGTCAAATCTGTTCAAATTGTTAGAACACAAGTGGCGCCTTGCCATCGCAATTTCCAGTCGAGCAACCTCCCTACTTCAAAACACCCGTTTTGACAGCCAATACTTCAAACAAAAGAGCTGCTCAATTGTCTGGTCCATCAATCGACACCTTTACGTCGATATCGTCAACTTTGATTGGCTAAATACTCTCTCAACCTTACAAGAAGTGGCCGGTATTGATAGGATATCGAACGCCATTCTTGCCAGCTTTGGCAACGAAGTCTGGTGCCGCCGTCACCATTCTAGAGGGTCCTCTACAGGTAACAACGGCAAAGAGAAGTATTTAGTAATCTCATCCTTTAGGAGGAGATCCTCAGGCTTATCGTAGAAGTCTTCGTCGATAAGGTAGTTCGGTCGAGTCTGAATAGACTATTGGGGGAATGGAGAGCCCTGCTCGTTGTAATCTTCGTCAAAGAACTTCTTGAAGCCTTGAATGATATACTAAGCGTATTCTTCGGAAAGGTGCTTCTCAATCTATCGCTTCTTGAGCCCAGGATATAGGATCATCGCTGCCCAGTAAGCAGGCGAGTCTTCTAGAGTAGCAATGTATTTGTCAATCTGTAGATGGCAAGAGCAAGACTGGCCCTTAACCCTAACATGGACAATCACCTTACTAATACTCAAATTTAGTCAAATCAAATCAAATCCGTCCGCCAGCGGATTTGATTTGAAAATGACTTGATTTGATTTGATTTGATTCGATTCGATTTGAATTTGATTTGAATAGTTTGATTTGTTAGGAACGCTAAAGTACCTTGGCTTACAAACCCGTCATTTTAGGACTATATTGTACCAATCGTTTCGGTTTATTGCGCTTCTAAGAAAGAGGCTCAGGCCGGATGCTGACTTCATATTAACAAAAAATCTAAAGAGACATCTGCTAACGCCTTGGCGTAAGGTAACTACCCGTGGTGGTGCGCAAACTTCAGTGAGATCACAATATTTTCCAAGCTGGATACTATACCAGCATAGCAGTACGATGTGAGTACAATATCAATTTTGTTTGCGTCAGACTGCTGTAGCAAAGGAGTCCTCTTCGTACGGTACCTTGCCAATGTTGTACCGACCTTGTTATGGCAAAGCTAGGCCAGGTCTGCGCCATAGCATCGAATAGTGGGGAATGCCTCCCATGTAGTATGCATCCCCTACCTGACGAAACCCTAGCGAATGATACAAGCCCCTACCTTCGGGCGTAGAGATGACGAACGCGTCGTTCCCGGCCTGTGCAGCAAGATCTAGGCCCCGTTGTACAAGCATCCGGCCGATTCCACGGCGCTGCTGTGTTGGATCCACACCTAAGATCATGAGGTCTGTTGTGAGAGACGCCTATTAGCTGGGCTCTAGCTCACTTTCTGCGGATTGGTGACAAACTTACTCCACACCTTACTGTGTCCATCTGGTCCAAGCGCCTTCTTCGTCTGGACCTCCAGTATTTCAATTATAGCACGAAGCCCTTCCTCATCGAGGGTCGCTGGCAGCGGGTCTTGATCGGCTTCGGACACTTTAACTCTGACTTCGGGTGCGTCTTGCGGAGAAGGCGGATCCCACTGGGCAAACCCCACAACGTTTTCCTCCGCACCTCCATCTTCTGGGGCATCCACGACAACGAACGTCGCCTTGCCATCCCTCATCCTTCTAGTGTTCCTCGCCGCTCGCCATTGAGCCTCATCGAGTTCAGGGTCGCCGGTTTCGGGCTTGGAGTGCAAGTGAGGTGGAAAGAGTACCCTGGAGATGGTGTCGCGAAAGGCATCTTTGCCGATGCAACCGATTCTCCAACTGTCGGCTTCGGTGGCAGGACGGACGTGGAGAGGCATCGGGCGACGTCGGAGATAAGACGGTGGATGGTAGAGGACAGGATTATATTCGCGGGGATTGTTACCGAGACGGTTATAAGCAATAGCGTGTGTCGTCTTTTATTCTTTTTTTTTTTTTTTCTGGCCCAAAAACTTAATATAAGCGAGGAAAGAATACGCTCTGTAGTTGGTGAGTCATCCGGATTCAAAAGGCCCGGATGAAGCGGACGACTAACAGATGTTGGGGCCAAAAAAAAGACCGGGACTGTGATTCGTATCCGACCCTCCTCGGACTGCGGATTGGGACTGTTGTCTGATGCCCCTGCCCGAGCTGCCCTGTAAGGTGAGGTAAGCCCCTCAGCAGGTGGGCCGGTGCCACGCGATGAGGGGTTCAATGGGCGTGCTCCATTGCGGCTACTACCTCCCCTCGTCTTCAAATCCACGCCTCACCGCCCCGATTGAACGAAAATCGAGTGGAGGCCCCGTTGGATAATTACGATTCTGTCACGGGAAGGACACGAGATGGCCTCTCACCATGATGGCGCTCACGACGACGCGCTTCGCTGATGGCATTCACCTGACGCGGTGGCCAAATGCGCCCGGCCTCTTGCTAGCTTGCACCGCTGCTAGCTTGACTAGATCAGCTCCTTCTAGGATGAGCATCGCATATCACCCTTGCCGGGTCAGACCCGGTTCCCAAGGGTAGGTCCTGCTAATGTGTTGGCGTGTAACGGAATAGCGTCTGGTGGCCTAGTCATGTTATGGCAGGACGTGTTCCTCTGATATGGCGATACTCTCAGATCCGTGGCCCATTTTTGAAGTTATATGCGTCGCCTGGGTTGAAGGCCGAGCTTTAGCCCCTCAGAATTTGCTCCGAGCGTTTCGGCCCCTGAGCTACAGTTTCGAGAATGTTCATACAGGATCACACGTGTGGAAGATGATGGGTCCTGGAAGCGGGTGCTAGGACCTGGATGTATGATTATAGGAATTAATTAGTTGTAACTACGTGACTTGCCGTTTGTCAATTTAGGAGGCATCCACCTAGATTAGGAGTTTGATTCGGCGCTCTCGACCGGATTCACAATCTAGTAACATACTAATTGCTCGCAAATTGGGACAGATAGCCATAGTATTGACTGCGGGTTTGTGGAGTATTCAGCCCTAGCTCGTCCATAACCCCAAGACAGACTGTGAGAGGCAGCAAACCTAGAGTTTCTCACTGGACGAACACAAGCCAAAACCCTGGGAGCACAGACAGATTTTCGCTGTACTTCCGACTGCTTCGTTCCAATTCCTAATTAAGATAGTGGTAGCTGGGAAGTATAATGAGGTGGGGAGTAGAGGACAGGGTCTCTCTGATCAGAAGAGGCATGCTCCGGATGGCGCCTCAGGTGGTTTCCATCCCAGCGTATTAGGCTGATTTTGACTGATAGGCCGAAATCGGCGTGGTGTTTTTCTACCACGTCTCCCATATACTCATCAAGTCGTCGATTCTGCTCCAGTACATCCAAATCTGTGTCCTTCCGCTCGAAAACTAATCTGCTATACCGTCATAATTTCGTCATCGTAGAAGACTTCATCTGGATTATTTGCCTCTCTCTGACCTGCATACCTCTCCAAGCCTTGGGGGAAAAGGATGTGCCAGAGGTCAAGTGTATAATTAAACGCCACGGCTAGCTTCTATGCATGTGCCGCGACCCTCATTTCTGCTGACATCGCCATCCTGGTCATCACTGTTTTCCATCTCCGACATTCGTCGCTACCGTGGTGTCAGAAGCTGATGCTGTGCACCGTACTTGGATTCTGTGGAGCGTAAGTCGTGCTCTTATATCTATACCCATCCAAGACCGGTGTCGTCATTTGAGATCACCCTGGTTCACGTACTGACGGCCTCTGTTGCTGTTCTCGCTTTAATGCAATCATCGCCTTATCTTTCAAGTACCTGTCATCTACATGTCCACCAACGCGCCGATCCCATGCCTGGGACAAGGCACCGAACGCCATGCTGGGCGCAATCGAGGTGGAACTTGGCCTGACCTGTTCACGTGTTGTCACCTTGATGCCTTTATTAGACGTTGACTCCCACCCTCCTGCGGCCGAAGGGTTAGACCACCGTGAGGTTGTTAAACCCATCTCGGGCTCCGGAAACAGGGACAGAAACTACGTTGAAGTTGAGGATACAACCGTCAAGGCTGATCTGGAGAGGAAACCTGGTTCCACGGCACACCTCTACCTTGCCCAGCGAGTGCTGCCTTTAGCTGATATATAAAAGGTATAGCTGGCTACGTCTTTTAGTTTTGTTGTGACCGCTATGACAAGCACATCGACCTACTAACCTTTAGGCACACAGCTCGAAGGTAGGGGTGACTCTGTGCAAATACCTTTGATCCCTATACTGACCATATACAGCAGAGACCGCTAGGCTGTCTGAGACTCTTATGTTAATTTGACCGCTAAAGTTCACGTCAATATAATTCTAATCATTAAACGACGAAATGACTCCGCTCTCGTCAAGCTCGCTGCAGTGGTTGCGTATCTGGAACAGCGGCTTGGGGAGGGACTTGAGACCGTGCATGAACGAATTCTGCACGCCTACAAGTGCTCCGGTAGCCACAGAAGCCCTCGTTTCGGTCATTCCTCTTGTCACGTTTATATAGGGACGACTCTGAGACTTTATAAACTGTAGTTTCGACAATGCATGGTTGTAGCTACAACCGGCATAGAGAGGCGCGATCTGCACGGGGATAGGCATAGATAGCAAAGGCTTCCGGACCACTTGGGAACGCTGGTAGCACGGGCTTGCCCAGGCATAGCGCAGCGCCAGCGCCCGACGCTCGGCACCGCAGGAGGCCTAGGACGAGTGGGGACGGGAGGGAACCCCTACAAACATACAGGAAGTGGTACTGCAGCACGGGCCGTGGGGACGGAGCGTGAGTCCGCCAAGGCGGGGCGGGGGTTAGCAATGCGGCTACACGGTCCGGGCCCGGCTGCCGGGCCGCATCTGGGGGTGCTTGTACGGTGCTATACGCAACTCGGCGTGCTAGGTAGCCCATAGAACCTGGTTGATACCCGTATCTGACAACGGCGGGATGGACTCATATCACATGTTGATTAGATACGTTATGTAGATTACAGTAGATATCATTTGTGGATGGGCAGTCTTGCGGCCCGTGCGCTCTGCCCCGCTATCATCGATGGAGGCACATCTGCCCTAGGGCTAGAGCCACACTCTTAAGAACACACAGAACTCAGTCCACCACACTTTATTATATTCTTGCTCATCAACGCGTACCACTGCCCTCCTGGTATCACTGGTATTCCATGGTTTCTGCCCTACGGCCGCTTAAACCGTGATTTGCCGCTGTCGACGGTCTAACTACGGCCTAGGATATTTTACCGTAACACATCCGAAACCCTAACCCTTCGTTTACGGCTAAAACCAAGTGGACACATCCAGACTTGCCGGAATGGAAAAAGGCGCTCTGACTCAACGCAACTTCCGTCGAACTTTTTAGACCAAAGAACATTCGATGCCAGCGTTCATACCTCCGCAGCATTTCAAAAATGGCTAACGATCTCGTCCTTACATTGTCCTGTCCGGACAGGCCGGGCATCGTCCACGGGGTGACGGGAATGTTTGCTCGCGAGGGGCACAACATTCTGGACTTGCAACAGTTTTCAGATCCGACGAGCGAAAAATTCTTTATGAGGGTGCACTTTCGCCCTACTCCTACAGCGTCGACGGAGCATTTCCGCCACGAATTTGACGAGTTGGCATACGAGTATCAGATGACGTACGACATTAGACCGGTGGCTCAGAAGACAAGGGTGCTCATCATGGTCTCCAAAATTGGCCACTGCCTCAACGACCTGCTGTTCCGCGCCAAAACAGGCCAGCTGCCGATCGAAGTCCCCCTGATTGTATCCAACCACCCCGACTTTGCCCAGTTGGCCGCCAGCTATGGCATCGAATTCCGTCACTTGCCGGTGTCGCGGGAGACGAAGGCTGCCCAGGAGGCCCAGATCTTGGAGTTGATCAAGGAGTACAGCATCGAGCTGGTCGTGCTTGCGCGGTACATGCAGGTGCTGAGCCTGACGCTCTGCGAAGCAATGTCTGGTCGCATCATCAACATTCACCACAGTTTTCTGCCGTCCTTCAAGGGCGCCAAGCCGTACCACCAGGCGTACGACCGCGGTGTCAAGATTATCGGCGCCACGGCGCACTTTGTGACAGCCGACCTGGATGAGGGCCCGATTATCGAGCAGCGCGTCACCCGGGTTGACCACAGCATGAGCCCCAAGGAACTGGTTGATGAGGGTTCCAATGTAGAGAGCCAGGTACTTGCTGCTGCTGTCAAGTGGTATGCGGAACGCCGAGTGTTTTTGAACGGAACGCGGACAGTTGTCTTTTAGATAATGGGCATACTGCAAGAATAAATAGATAGTACCGCTGTAGGTGGGTGTATACATGTATGTATTCGTGCGGTTAACGGGGATTCCAGCACTTCACCTCCATTTACCAAGCGCGACGGAGCAATTTGTGGCCATATCTACTCCTGGTTGAATCATCCGGCCTACGGATCACCAAGCTAGGCAGCCGTAACAGGTCAAATGTAGATCAACTTAGCCTTGAGCATCTTGGTGGGCTGGAAACGTGGTGTAATCAGCGTCAAAGGGCCCAACTGGGTTGCCAAGTCGGAAAGCCACAAGTGCCGTTTGCAAAGACTCTGTGCTTAGGCCAATCTTCCTTGAGAACCCCATTGTTGCATCATTCCGACTCCTAATGCCCTAATTAATGTTCGATCCTCGACGTTCAGATCCCACGCAGCAATGCTGTTGGATCAGAACCTTGCTACCCGAGTCACTGCCCGGGCATCACTGTCGCTGCAAAATACCAGGGCGATATACCGCTCTGCGAACACTGACACAATTCGCCTCGGTGCACCCGTCCTCCAGCCATTGCGAAATTCGGGTGCCGGGACATGTTCAAGGGAAAATGTGGGAGGTACAGTACCCGGGATACCGTATCTGGCCCGAGCATAGTAGACGTGTGCTCCGCCGTTAAAAATTACCCAAGTCCGGCACTCGTGCGCAATTTGGAGAGGCTGTTCGGAGTCGAGGGAATATACGCGCTTGGGGGACATGCCCTGGCAGAAGGGATCTTGTAGGTGGCTGCATGACATCATCGCGGTGACTAAGTTGCTAACTTGATTTGGAAGTGCAGTAGGTGGGGTTGGCCTGCGTCTTTTTGAATCAGCAGGCATTGCTCCATCAACCCGGCGGGGCAAAACACCAGTACAAAAAGAGGACGGTGACGACCAAATGCGAAGAGCGAGTGATTCGCCCCAATGAACTGGATTTGACGATAGCTACGGGGCATCAATCGTGCATCGGCAGCACGCGATCTCATCCGTACACTGCCGAATACCACGATGGCGCACACCACTGTTGCAGCGGGCGCCGCAACAACTACGGCATCGAGCAGTACCCAACGACCTCGCCGCCACCGCACGTCCGGGTCGTTCCACGCCGGAGAGCCCTTTCCCCAGCTATCGCCTTACGAAGAGGCGATCCCGAGCAGCAGTCGCCGACGGAGAAGCTCCCTCGCTAATAATGCCCGTCTTCCCCTCCCTCGACAGCTAACGGCCAAGTACCATACTTTTCCGACATCCCCCCCCGCAACACCTTCTGAGCTGGGGCTTCCTCAGCAGCAGTCCTATCCGTGGTACAAACGACTCTTTCAGTCGCAGGAGCAAGATGGGACAAAGGCCTCAAACATTGAGGATAGGAGAATCAACACCAATACCGTACCGCACCAATCGTCGTACGCTCGCGAAGACGACGGTGGAGGGGAATGGAGAGGAAAGTGGGGGACAGCCGATGACGATGGAGATGCGGCGAGCACGGGAACAACTCCGTTGCCGTGGAAGCAGCTCGGGCTCCTGGCTTTCCTCTCCTTGGCCGAGCAAACCGCGCTCAACTCAATCGGGCCTTATCTTCCGGCCATGGTGGCCTCATTTGAAGAGATACCTGACGGCCAAGAAGGGTTATACGTGGGCTTGTTAGCGTCCGCATTCGCACTCGCACAGCTAACGACGAACCTACTCTGGGGATATCTATCGGATCGCGTGGGCCGCAAGCCAACCATGCTCCTAGGCACATCCCTCTTGGGAGTGTGCTTTGTGTTCTTCGGCTTTTGCACCACCTATGCGCAGCTGATTACGGTGCATGTCGCCATGGGCCTACTCAATGGCAACGCGGCTATCGTGCCAACTTGTTTAGGCGAGGTAACGGACCGCACTAACCAGAGCCGAGCATTCACCTGGCTACCCGTCATTTACAGCCTCGGGAGCATTACAGGTCCTGCTATGGGCGGGTTATTGGTAGGTGTTATGGGCGGACCGAGTCGCCCGTTTCTGGCCCCCAATATTCTAGACGCTACACTTTTGCTAGCCAGCGTCGCCGTGTTAGCGATTTGGTTTGAAGAGACATTGGACCACTCTGACGTTGGGACTGAAAGCGCTGGTTTGGACTGGATGAAATGGGTGCGTGACTGTTGTGCAGTGTTTGGACGGCTGAAACGAAAGAAAACCTCAGGAGGAAAGAGGAGACAAAGGCCTGGATGGACGCGAGCTGGCCGAGACACAACCCCTGCTCTTGACAACGAGCAATTGGATACATCCGACGACAGCGAACGCCAGGGGTTGCTCAGTTCGAATACCAAAATTGACCGAGAAGACGATGACAGCGACAGGATATGTGCAGACGATCAGAAGTCGGCTTTTCGCCAAGTTGCAAACCGCAATACGCTCGCTGTACTAGGCACCTACCTCGTGTTTCAACTCGCCAACATATCTTTCAACTCTCTTTATCCAATATTCGTTTCCTCGGCCCCGCCAACAGGCCGCGACCTTCGGCCGGGGACAATCGGCCTCAGCTTGTCCTTCGCCGGCTTAGCCACGATCTTATTCCAAATCTTCTTGTTTCAAAGACTCAAAGCACGCATGGGCAATCTTCGCACCTACCGTTATTCGCTGCTGGGCATGGCCGCCAGTATGGCCTTGATGCCTTGGATCGGGTATCCGGACCAAAAGTCACGGCTGGGTTTCGGAACTGGCGAGGCCTGGCTATACGCAGAGTTGGGAGTTATTCTGATGGCCAAAAACATATGTGCTGTCGGTGGTCTTAGCAGCGTTATGCTTTTGGTGAGTTCATCTAATATCAAGTCCCTGATCCATCGTCTCATTCTTAACTGTACAATGCCAGTCGTCTTCTATGAGTTGCCGTTCATAACTCCACTTTTTTTTTATCTCAACCGCCGACGCCCATAATCTTTCCTCCGCTGACAACTGTGACAGATCACCAACTCCGCACCTTCAAACGAGACTCTTGGGACTCTTAATGGTGTTGCACAGACCCTTTCAGCAGCCGGTCGCAGTGTCGGGCCGTTCCTCTCTGGAGGGCTGTTCACCCTATCTACACGTGTAAGACCCAAGGGAGAGGCACTCGCATGGGGTCTCTTCGCAGGTATCACAATTTCCGGGTGGGTAGGGTCTTTGGCCATACGTGGGAATGGCCTCGAAAGCGCGGAATGGGCGGACGGTGACAGCGAAAATGCTGGGGAGCTAGGTGATGATGATGGGGATCCAGAGAGATGACCGTAGGCTCTGGTGCTGTGCTCTCCACTTTGGCCCATTCCACCACTGGTCAGCCAAGTCAGGCTTACAGGACTTGACTTTGATAAATTTTGCGAAGGCACTTTCATTGAACCGGATAGCCTATTCTTTAGGCATAACATAGCAACTTGTTAAGACAGTTGTTGTGATGTAACGAGGTTCAATGGAGCCGCTGTTTAATTAGACTATGGCTTTGGGTTTATCAGGCAGCTCATCAAGGTAGCCATCGGCCTCGCCTCACTACAGGGGCCGATGGCAATTCTAATCTAACAGCTTGCAAACCTTGGTTGGGACTGTTGATTAGGCTATGGAGGCAGCTTGGATTATGCTTCTTACAACATGGGGTGTTACTCAGCGTCCAACCACGAACGAGACAAGATCGACGGGCCTGATGCTTATCCGCCCTGGCCTTACTGCATAAGGTGCTGATAAGTGTCAACTGGTATATTGGACTAGAACTAGGCTGCGGACAGCTAAAATGCCCTGCATAAACCTTATATACTGTGGATTTGAGTTGTGCAAAGTACAAGTTAGCCACGAATGTTTTTGGGAGTTCGGCACTCTATTGTTCCACTGCCCAAGGCAGCCATGAGAGAAAAATTCGTAACGACACCAATCGCAGATCACGCCCTGCTAAGTCCTGGAGGACGGACAGAGCATCGTAAACGTGCCCCACAGTCAGCAGAACAAGGGCCAGGATGCCAGAGTAATGCCATTGGAGCTTGGCCTAGGTTGAATCTTTTCACCCCGACCGGTACACCAATTATTGCGATATTGACCAAAGGGGGCTATTAGGTACAGGTGGGGCAGAGATGAACCCTCCCTACATAATATCAGGCAGCTCCAAGAATGCGGCGCTGAGCGGCCGCCCGGCGCTTACCAGCTGAATCCAACGTGCCATCCTTTTCTCTGAACGGTCAGGCTAGCCCAGCCAGCAAGACGGACGAGGACAAGATGGTTGGCTGGATTTGAAACTTCGCTTGGTGCAACTTTCTGATTCTTGTGGGGTTGATCAGTAGCGTTGCTGGCCCGGTGAATCATGTTCAAATGTACCCCGGGTCGCTTCCAAGAACCAAATGGATGTGTCATTAGTAACTTAATAGTAAGTTACCCACCTAGAGAGTGCAGAAGTGAAGCTTTACGTGTACACAACGATCCCAAGCCCATTCACGAAACTCGGTTCAGAGGATAATACCGTACCTCACATAGACATGAAGGAAGCTGACACATTCGCTAAAATCTCACACTGACACAGCCGTGGCGTGGTGGTTTTATCTGAGCGTTTTGGGTGATGAGATATGATGTATGGGCTAAATGCCTGGCACCAAAACATGAACATTCCATCACTGGCCGGGGCGCTTTCAGGGGTGCGTCGTATGTGCTCGAGGCTGATGCCCATGTAAGTCTTCTAGACGTAACGTAAATCTTGCCAGGTGCAGTTCAGCACTACGCAGAAGCCGATGTAGAGAAACAATTTTGCGTCCGTCGCGAAACAATCGATTACTTGGCATAATTGTAACAATTATTTTTTTCCTTGACCCAGGTCACATATACCTGACTCAGCCATTATCCTCGGTCGCCGGATGACCAACTTGAGGCCCGCAAGACGTGCCATAGAGCTGGCCTAGGCGTCAACGGTTAGACGGCCGCTCCGACTTGGCTTGTTCCCTGCAGCGGACTAAGCTACAGCCCTTCCAGTGATGTTGGCCAATCGATATACGAACAACGTTTTTTTTTTTTTTTTTGGCTATTAAGCAGCCCGGTCCAGCATCGACCATAACACCCACTGATTCTGGTTGCCTTGAAGTTTGAACCCAGTCTCGGGTTCAACTCTGCTGCTTACTGTGCGGCCGTTCCACGTAGTCTTGCCGATGTTGCGCCGAGTTGACATCATCCAGAGTCCTAGATCGGTGTGATACTCATCCGTATGGCTCACACAACCCAATTCTCCCATTGGGTACGTGAAGTCGATCCTAGGTAGGCTACATGCACATCTTTGTGTGTTTCAGTGGACAACAGAGCCGCAAATGCAAGCGGCGAACCTGGTCTCCCCGTCGGAGAAGCATAGAAAGAATCAGGCAGCAAAGAAAGTGCAGGACGTTCGGTGAACACCGAGAATACTGACTTGTATATAAAGATTGTGTAAACCTCTTGCCTGCATGATGCTAAGAATCGTCTCAGAGTCATCAATTCTTCTTTTTTACGGTTTGAATCGTATCATCAATATCTTGGTGACCTGCTCCTCATTCGCTCTCCTCACTTTGCGTTATTACTTATATCCACGACGAGCCGTTGTTCGTAAACCGCTAGAAATGTCTTCATCCCGATCGAAGGCCTCTTCAAAAGGGTCTCCACAGGACGGCAAGAGTGCAAAATCTAGCCGGGTAGGTTCATGTCCGATTTTACTGGTTAGAACTTTGTCAAAGATATTTTTCTAACCAGTGTCCAACCTAAATTGGCTCGATCAGTCCGTCCACCAACTGATAGAGTCGCTTCAAACACACCGAGTCAACACGCTCACAGAGCTCTGCCGAATCGAACGAATCGCGGCGTCGTGCGAGTCCGAGGACGATGCCCGTGCCTTCCAGGGACCCATGACAGCTGCCTGGTCCTACTACGTTAGCAGCAACCAGATGCTCTCAGAGCTGCGAGGTCTCACTCCGAATTACCCTTTCTGCGGCGACATCCTGATCTCTGCACAGGCTATGGTGCGCGGCGATCCAGAGTCGAACCGGAGTTGGAATTTTGCCTGGTTGTGCCTGGTGAAGATAACAAACAGGTAGGTTGCCCGTCTGCACTATCCTAACAGAGCGGAACTGAAAAGCAGAGCCAATCTAACTCATCTGAACTTTGACAGCAACTTGGTCGCTACTTATGCCGAGTCCGAGGCTGCTCGGCCGGAGATGTGGGGGGGAAACGAGCCTGACGAGGAGCAAATCCAACAGCTAGCCGCTTGTTTCCAGTATGAATGGGATCTCGCGGTGCAGACAATGCTGCAGCACTGGACGGTGGCGCCGACATGGTGCTAGCCATTTTGGCAGAGAAGAGATGTGGCAACACCCCCGAATGTTGTATATTACATTTCCGGCAAGCATGACGCCGGCGTAGTGCATGACCGCTAAGGGCCAGGACAGCCCAACGCGTTCTCAGATGAGATTGCGATGAAGCTAGATTTCGTTTCGTTTGTAGGATCACTAGACAGTAGAGCTGCATAGATAGTGCTATTCATCTCTTCATCATCTCAGATGGTTCGTAGCTCTGGCATAAGTTTAATCAAATGGGCTCCTGTGATGTCGCTCGATCCATCCTACCTTCATATAGTTATTCCAGTGGAGAAAGGGAAGCGGGATTCGGATCGAGCTGGTGACGAGCACAGCAAAATCACGTCGTCAATTACACTTCAAAATGCATGATGTGCAAACCATTCACATAGTTAATCCTACATCGAGCCTTCATCTAGCCACAGGCCAGGTTGAAGGGGTGTAACCGGTGTACCGCTCGAGTCCGCCGAGTCTTTGGTAGCAGTTTAGGGGATTATCTATTTACCTATTTGTTTTAATTCCTGTCACGGCCGCTCCGTTCATCACTCGTTCTTGAGATAAACTCTCTCTCTCATCCTTGAGGGATACTAAATGATTAGAACCAACTGAGAGTAATGCGCTGTAATTATTACTAGTACGGTGGATGGAGGCTTAAAGTTGCAGGATAATTTCTGAGGAGAGTTCTGAGCACCCAGGCAGACTCTATATACCAGAGGTTTGCTTGCTTAGAAAAGACAGCCTAGCCGGCATGCAGTTAGGAATAGTTACAGTACCTTAGTTGCTTTATTAAGGGTAGCAGTTTATTAAGCAGGTGGTATTCCCCAACGGATAAGCAAAGCTAACGTTGCTTGCACTTGTTCAGTGACCCGTCTCATGTAGATCCCCCACTCCTAGTATTGTTCCGTTATTGGCCATTTTACATGGATTGTTAGCCAGTCAAGAATTGGGGCGGAAACCGCCAACGAATAGCTTCTAGCCTTTGAGCGTTCAGAGCCTGACCCGCCCAGCACGCCAGGCTGCAGTGTCTGCATGCCCCGCATCGAGTTTTCGCCCACTTCACCTCGTTCTTCTTCGTTAAGATTAGAACGAAGACCGGTTTATGACACCCTGCCATACGAGTTTTTATTTGAGTCGCTAATTATTTATGATAGTCTTTACGGAGTGGGCGAAGCTGAGATTCCGGATAACTTCGAGTTTCCATATCTAACCCGCCAACACCTTGGGCAGGCGCCTAGCCAGTCTCAAGGCAGAGTCACCCAACCACGGCAGCCACGGCGGGATCTCGTCTTCGTTTAAGTCCGCTACTATCATTTCATAAGTTCATATCGGTTCATCCCGGGAGCTCCGGCCCACAACACTTATCGAGCGCTATTTCTCGCATCTCCGGTGATGGGGCTTCCTGTTCGGTTGCTGTTAAATCCCGCTCCTGGTTTGCCTCATGGCCCATTGAAGCTCACCGAGGATTGTCCTGAATTGCCACAGCAATCCACGACTGGTGGACAGCAGGGTACGATTCAACAACACAACGGGGCTGCCGCAGGACCGCGCCATCCTTCGCCAGCTCCTGAGAGCTCTCACGAGTCTCCCGCGCCAGATTCCTCAACTTCTCTTGGAGCAAACGTAAAACCTCCTACTACCTGGTCGTCTCCCGCACCAACCGCGGTGGTCAGGGCCCGTAAGGTAAAGCCCCGCGGGGGGAATCCTCACGGCACCTTTTCCTTCTCAATCAATACCGGGAATTCAGGCCCGCGACGTCGAGGCCCTCTCTCTGCTGAACAGAGAAAAAGGACGGCCCTCATTCGCAAGATGGGCGCTTGTCTCGACTGCCGCCGCAAGAAGGTTTCCGTAAGCATCCACAAGTCTATAAACCGGACGTGTATTTCTTTGCTCACATAACTTCCGACCAGTGCCAGCCTAGTCATCAGCAAAACGTCCTTTACCGTCCGGACGGAGAAGAGGAAATGAATGGAGTGTAAAAAAAAAAAAAAAAAAGACTGGTAAGCGAGAGGAAGCTCGGCGGACCTCAGCTCTTGCCCGGTCGATATGATCAAGTATTTTACGTGCCGAACCTCGTTCAGACGTATGATTAAATACTACTACATATTAGGCAGCGCTGCTGTCGATTCAAATTGCCCCGGTCTTGGGTTATCTAGGATCATTCGTTCCCGTCTCGATACCGAGTCGGGTTGTGCGTTTCGCCCGCATGAGGAGTATAGTTGATCACTGGGATCACTTCATTTGAGGACTTCAACGTGTCTTAGAAGACATGCAGCAAATACCAAAGATTACACTAGTGCCCCGGGGACCCAGCTTGGACTAGGGATGCATTGGCTGCGACCATTAGTGTGTTGATCTCAAAAACAGATACGTACGTTAGCTGATACGTATACATGTAATTTTGGTGACATTAGGGACATACAGACATAGAACACTACCCAACCCTCAAAACCATCAACTGGCCAAACGGCACGCCTGTGAAGGCACTGAGACAAGTGATGACCACAAGGGAGCTCACCGCCCGAGCCCTTCCAGCCGACTAACATCCACACAGCAAGGAACGTTTATAGCTCTTAAGGATTGGAAGATATCACCTGCCAGGCTCTACTGGTTTCTTCTCTAGCTAATTGTAGTCATCGGTTCTCCACTTCCTCAAGGCGCTATAGAAGCTCCCAGTATAGCTCGTTATCATACCCCAGTCAAACGAAGTGTTTAAGGTCTGAAGTTATGCGTATTTGCTTCTCCTGTTGCTTACTACCTTTTCCATCTTGCGCTTCAAGGGATGGCGGTCCTTTCCTTGGAAATGGTTGGTCCGTGTCAGTGGCAATATAACTCTGGTGACACCGCAGTACCTAACTAAGTAGGCACTTGCATACAGTACTACAAAACATCTAGTTATCTGATGATCCCCAAACTACGAGTTCATGCTAATAGTGACATTCGGACAAATAGATGCTCATCCTTCGTATAGCAGGTTCCCATGACTAAATACTGGACCTAATTAGAACTTGACAGGAAACCGTTCTTATGGTTCCCTAATTTAGAACTTCCCGAAGAAGCACACTTAACTACGGCTTTCGAGCATTGGCTATGATTGATCGCCAATAACTCCAGACAACTTGCATGATCCCCCACGTTGCCATCTAGGGCAAGTTTAACCGCTGGGACTACAAACGGTCCTTCCGGCATTGCGGCTTGACTTGCAATCTTTACTGTTGCACGCAAGGCTGTGTGGGGAAGTGATCACCAGTCATTATTGGACGTAGCTCAGGCTGCGGAATATTGGGGTGATGGAGGCTATCTCGGATTACGTGCATCACCTCGGTGTCTATGGTATGTATGTGTTTTGGGGGGGGGGGCATGTGAGATGAACTTGGGCCGGCGCAGAATAGTGCATGCCAAGGCCACTTGGGCCGTCCAATAATACCGGTAGGGCTTGGATACAGAGTGGTGTCTACACCATCAGTTTCCTCTATAATTACATCTAGTGTACCGACCTCCCAGGCTCGGACCTCAGCACCCCACTGATCTGCGTCGAAGTAACATCTCTGGTTCGTTGGAGGGTTGATCCACCCTGCATCCGACGAAACCACTAGTTCAGTCTATTTGGGGGAGGCTTGCGCCACTTGCCGTATTGAGGGGCCTAGCCAGGGGCTTCCCGGTATTTCGTACAGCTCAGGGTAATCCCACAGAACGGCAACCAACTCTGTTAACCGCTAACGCTGCTTCATCGATTAGCTGGACTAGGTTAGCAGGAGTCATCTCATCGACACGGTTGATCTGAGACGCCGCGAGATTTAGAGAGCTAGGTTCTCTCTCCCCGTCCCGTCTGGCCCACATATCGCAGTTGAGTCGGTACTTGAGAAACTTCATGTAAAGTTATTCGACTTAATACAACCGATATGGTAATAGAACTCACTCTACTTGAAGGTTAAAGTGGTAAGCGGCCAATTCTTCAACAAACGCATCGGTCCTCGAGTATAGATTCAAAACAGCCGTACAGTGTAGCTCAGCGTTTGCATCAGCTGGCTTGACGAGTGGAACCAGCCAACGTCAGATATGGCTTGAATCCCATGAACCCGTGAATAATCCTGTACTCCGGGTGATGGATACCAGGTGCGTTAGCCGCACCTTCTGCAACCTGCTGCAGGGGCACGTGTAGACAACCCCAGCAGTCATCCTGCAAATTTAGAGTACCCGGATTAGTAGAGGACGGCATGAAGAGAGAAGAACCATCGAACACTTCGAACATTTAGTCACGCTGAATGTTCTATTGAGGCTGAGGGTGGAAGGATTACGTTTCCAAGGCGTGACGAGCGCCGTACACACGCATACTATATACCCTCCATCCACATCCCACCCTACATTACGGCAACGTTGCGAGTACTCCCACGCTCAATTTCCACTCATAGTTAGCTAGGTATGAGCCTGCGACTTGGGTTCCTGCATCTATCCATATCACTAGCAAGGAGCTAGCGAAATCAACGATTGCGGGAGATGCTCTTCGGCCATCACTATGGGAAAAAGTTGTTCCAAGGATACTTTCATAAGAAAATCTGAAAACTCAATCTGTAACTGCTTCGTAATTTGGAAGATTTTAACCTCTGTACACAGGCAAGCAAATAATAAGGGAAGGGGTAGGTTCGGGCGTCATGCTTCATTGTCACGAATAACATAAAGGTTCCCATGACTTTACCCCCTTCCCCACGACATCTCCACCTTACCACACACGCCTCCATTGCCTCTGAATATTGGCAATAGTGGCATACTAAGCCACCACACTGGCTCCAATCCTGTCCTCTTCTTTACCCACTGGGATTGTAGTGCTACGCCAAGTCAAGAGCAGGTCCATGGTCTTGCATGGGATAGGACAATGGGGGAGGATCATGGGACGGTGGCAATGCAGGATCAATGCAGTATGCATGGTCATAGTTTGTGTTAGTCAAATCAACCGGCGAGAGACAGAGCACGTCTGGGCGGCCGAGTCAAGTGATTATTCATCGACCCTACCTAGCGAGAGCAACGCACCCAAGTCGGCAAGTCTGTGTCTCAAGCCCTGTTCTCGCCGATCGTGAGGGGATTAGATCAGCAGAGGCATTGATATAAAGGGTGGAGAAATCTCGACTTTGAGGATTCTGCGACATGCTAGCCTTCACACCGTGCTCTGGACGCCGTCAAGCTATATCTTGTATTGGGATCGGTGCCCACTTTTCAAGACTTTCCGCCATTACTTCCTGTTTCTCTTCAGTACACGGTTGTAGCCCATGGTCCGCCCGATGATAAATCCAACAATGACCTGGGCCCGCATCCTCGTTTATTATGCTTTCTTCGCTCTTTCAACCACCCCAGCTACTCTTGCCAGGGCGGTCTCAGACGTAGGACCGAAGCTTGTCGCGAGAAAAGACTGGGAAGGGGCTGCATACACTTGGCTCTACCAGTTCCCACTCCCTATTCCCCCGGTCAAGACACCATCTATGTAAGAGTTTTGCCGGCATACCATTCTGTTCTGGTTTACTCAGTGCTAAGTTGGTATTAGGACTATTACGAACCCTGTGACAGGCAACCCAATCGATTACTACGAGGTCTATATCACTCACTTCACCCAAAATATCTACCCCACCAGAGGGGATGCGGATCTCGTTGGATACGATGGGATGTCCCCCGGTCCTACATTCATCGTAGAAAAGGGACGCGAGACTGTGGTGCGCTTTGTCAACAATGCAACTATGGACAGTTCCGTTCATCTGCATGGCTCGTATTCTGTGAGTTCATACCCAAAGAGATTGGCGGCCTCTGAACGCTAGCTGTCGAAGCACATCCTCTAACTGACAGGGCTAAAACAGCGTGCCCCATGGGATGGCTGGGCGGAAGATGTAATTGAACCAGGGCAGTTCAAGGACTACTACTATCCCAATACGCAAGCAGCGCGTTTCTTGTGGTACCATGATCATGCGGTCGAGCATGTAAGTACCCACATGAGTGTGAGCGATAGATTAGATCAGCTCAGAGAGTTCTAACGCATCAATAAGACGGCCGAGAATGCATATTTTGGTACCTATAGGCCCGACTATAACTAATAATAACACAGATTCGCTAACATATATCTGCAGGGCAAGCAGGAGGTTATATCCTACACGATCCTGCGGATGACGCGCTGAACTTGCCGTCTGGATATGGCCAATTCGACATCCCCCTTATCCTGACGTCCAAGCAATACAGGAGTAACGGGAAGCTCTTTAGCCCGGCGTCGGAGGATGACTCTCTTTATGGCGACGTCATCCATGTGAACGGCCAGCCGTGGCCATATTTCAATGTCCAACCCCGCAAGTACCGGTTCCGCCTCCTCGATGCCTCTGTCTCGCGAAGTTTCCGCTTGTATTTTCAACGCCAGTCAGGATCTAGCGCCAAGATACCATTCAAGGTAATCGCATCCGACTCCGGACTGCTCGAGTCGACCGTTACTACATCTGATCTGTACATTTCAATGGCGGAGCGGTACGAAATTGTCTTCGACTTTGCGCCGTTTGCTGGACAGAACATCACCTTGCGGAACGCTGAAGATGTTGGCGAGGATGACGATTATCTTCACACTAACAAGGTCATGCGCTTCGTCGTATCCAGCATCCCAGTTGCAGACCCCAGCGTAGTCCCATCCACTTTATCAACCGTACATTGGCCCACCCCAGCCGGTCCCGGCACAGAACGCCATTTCGAGTTCCACCGGTCCAACGGTCAGTGGCAGATTAATGATGTGGTCTTTTCCGACGTGGCCAACCGAGTCCTCGCGAATGTGCCTCGCGGTACCGTTGAGGTATGGGAGCTCGAGAACAGCAGCGGCGGATGGAGCCATCCAATCCACATCCACCTGGTTGATTTTCGAGTTATTTCCCGCACAGAAGGCGATCGCCCACTCTACGACTACGAGACACGGGGCCTGAAAGACGTGGTTTGGCTGGCGCCTGGTGAGACAGTAAAGGTTGAAGCTCATTATGCGCCCTGGGACGGCGTGTACATGTTTCATTGCCACAACCTCATTCATGAAGACGTAAGTGTCACCCCATAACAGCCCAAGGCAAGTGGATATTCTGTCTTGGATGCCACAATACTTACAAAGTCCAGCACGAAATGATGGCTGCATTCAATGTAACGGCACTGGCCGATCTGGGATACAATGAGACTGCCTTTATTGACCCTATGGAGAGTCGTTGGCGTGCCGAAGCAGTCACAGCGGCCAAGTTTACCCCCGAAGCTATCACCCAGAAGGTCCAGTTCATGGCAAGCCTCGAGCCCTATAACAACGTTGAGGAGGTGTATGATGTCCTCGAGGACTACTGGGAGAATCACAGTTAACGGTGATGTCTTGGTCATCCTCGGCTAGTTGCACGTCGAATTACTGCCTTGGCCCGCGGCCATGTTGGTCAAGTTGCAGAAATTTAATGAGAATTGTAGGATTCATTTTCACCCTTAATTTCCCAGTGAGGTCATCGAACTGCCTGATGGCATCCGAATAGCCACTGTTATCCCACTCCACCTGAGCCGTCATCATCAGATGTGGTTTCTGTATTGACCGCCCCACCTGACTCCTCATCCTCAACTTCTGAATTTGCTTCGGTAGCTTCTCCTTCTGCACTACTCTCGACAGACATATCAAGGGAATATCTTCACCGGCCAACCACTGACGGAGAGCACCAGTGTCAACAATCCCAGTTGAATGAAACTGAAGAGAACGTACCCTAGAAAGCCCGCTCCTCTGGCTGCATTTGCGGTGGAGACGGTTCATGATATAAGCAACGCATGTCATCGGCAAGCTTAGCGTGGTCTGGATCGTTGATATCCCTCACGCCGAATAGTTTACCGTCAATAGTTTGCCGTATTTCACACATATTAGGTCGGTCTCTTGGCTCATCCATCATACACCGCATAACAGTTGTCCCGAGTTCGACCTTGCCAAAGTGGTTGTTGTCACAGCGGCAAATATAGTCCCTGTAAGTCCGCTTTGGCCGTTCGTCCCTTCCTGTGTTCTTGCTTTTACGCGTTTCTTCCACACCCTGTCTTCTCTTCCCAGCCGGAGATGACCGGACTGTTGCCTTCGCCGTCTTAGCGTTTTCAACTTGGGAAGCAGTGGGCATCTTCTTAGCTCGTCTTGGTGGCTGCACACGTCCTGGATGTTTGGAGGGGCGTCCTATGTCATGACCGTCATCGCCAACATCTCGACCAATTTCGTAGTCGTCGTTTGGAAAAGGATTTTCCGGTATATTCTTGACCTTTTCGGGGATAGGTCCCTCAGGGGTATGGTATTGCGTGATCAAACATCACATCACCTGCCAAGCGCCCACAATATTCCTTCCCCATGCATATTATCCAGCTACCCTGGAACTTTTGGGCGGATCGGCATAAATGTAATTCCACTCCGTACTGAATTGTTCCTACACCCAAAACATGGTTAGGATGCACCAAGATGAACTACTAGACACAGCGAATCTCACCGGGGGATACGAAAACCGCTTCCCGTTGCGTCTGGTCATCCAGAGATAGCCGGTGCTGTTGGGCTGCCGCCACTCATTGATATCCATGCAGAATCCAAAGCCATTGAGCTATTCGTTCCGAATGAAACAATCTCAGGTTAGAAATATCCATAGATAATAATTAAAGTAGTTGAGTAACATCTGCGCACTTTTAGCAATGGTGTAACGAGGTGGTGGATGGAGGCCGGGAACTCCTTGGTGTCTAGGCAGCCGACGAGGACTGGTAATAACGTTAGGACCCGGATTTATCTGCTTCCGGTATGCGCAGGAATGAGGATATTACGACTTACTACTGTTGCTTGGATCGTGTCGAAATGAATCCAATTCTTGTCGCCGCCTCTCCATATTCCTGAACTCTCGATGGAGGTTTTTGGAATTCGCTCGTACGCTTCTCGAGGGTTATCCTTGTTGAAATTATCGCAATATCGCGGCGGGTAACGCAAGGCAACAGCCATCTGGAACACTGTATAAATATAAATTAGGTGGAGTCAGAACAGCCATAAAAAGTCGTCTCGGAAATCAGGTTCCTTACGGCAGTCAAACAGTGCCAAAGAGCCTGATCGCTGAGAGCACCTGTCCTCTCCGACGCGGCCTTACACAACTTTTCCAAGGAACCGCACGGTGAATATTTTGGAAACAAGACAAAAGAGCCTTCCTCAGAATCGCCTGTTCCGTCATCATCGGCCTTTTGTTCCTTCGTAGGTACATTGATAGAGGCAGAGAGCTGTCGGCGGCGTTTTCTCTGGGAGTCTTCATCCATGCTAATATCCAGGGTTTTGTACTACATGCTGGGCACCCGCAAATTCCTAAGTGAGTATTATGTGCATAAGCGTTCAATTTCATGTATTGTTTCTTTGGGTTGGGACTTGTAGGGGGGATACCCTGATCGTTTCGCTCTCCTCTTCCAACTCGCCTCGTCACCAAGGAGACACTTTGCGGCGCAATGTGCCTTCGCACCCGACTCATCCAACTGCGTATTTTCTGACTGGTTTTAAATGCAATCGTAAACGTCTAAACGTTTATCAAGGGCCCAAGGATCGCTGGGATGGTGAAACATTCACCAAATTCCTTGGTAATTAGTACTAACTAACTAGATGTAATTGAGATCGAGGTTCACTTTGCTAGAGGAATGGCATATATGGGGCCATTACTTCCATTGCGTACTATCCTATCTATGCCTTTACAGTTGAATTATGCGCAGAGCATGCGTTCCTAGGGGGATTGGCTTTTCAATTCTGGGAATGATTACAGGCCATGGACCTGGAACACGAATATCGTCACAGCCGCGAAGTATTCCGGCAAAAGCAAGATGATTTGACAGGAACATCTGCTACTGCTAAGGCGAGCTGCAGCTGCGGCCGAATAATTTTGGCCTCAGTCTCGCGCCCTAATCGTGTCAGGCACTCATGGAAGCCGTGGAGTGCCCACACGTTATTCCTGTGCTGCTGTGCGCGAGGCAGAGTATTGTCGAACCCAAGGTCTGCGGTATATACGGCTAAGGCTTCCTGAGTGCGATCCTGCTCAAGGAGAAGCGCGCCATATGCGTGGCGTGTAGGCTGCATCCAACCCCACGGTTCGTCGTAAGGTAGAGAGTCGTCACGCTTGATCGCTTGCCGGAGGTGTTCGAAACCGAGCTCGATATTTCCACGCCGATACTCGAGCTCGCCATCCAGCATAGCAGCGGCAATGGCAAGGATATCTAGGCACGTGTTGTTGAAGACAGTACGTGAAACGGGGACATTCTTGACTGCTGCTCGAAAGAGAGACCGGGATTCCTCGGCATCTTTTATTTTTTCTGTATTAGCCAACGCCACTGCCTTAGCATAGTGGATCATGGCAGTGGTCGTGCAGTAAAGACTGGCATCAGCAGGAAGCCTCAGGTCGAGGATGTCCTGCCAGCGACCAAAACGGATTAGGACGTGGACACGCATAGCCAGGAAGCCTTCAAGCCAGTCCGCCATGGGGGGCGACTCTACGCGAAGCAGAGCTTCCGGAAGCGTAGCTTCGAGCAGCTCTGCTGTCTGGAGTGCAACTGCAGACTGTGCTGCGAACATTGCTGCGTAGATGCGAAAGTGCAGATTGTGGCATCGGTAGAGGCTGTAAAAGTTTATGGCGCCTTCCCGGCTCAGAAATTTGTTATCTGCCACAATGGCCTCCGTGTTGGAGGCAATCGCCTGTCTGTAGTCCCCACAAAGAACGTCGATGTGCGTGGGCATGTGGTTCAGATGGCCGGCGTCCGGGACCAGGCCCCGTAAGGAGTCCGCCGCTTTCACAGCCTGCTCAGGGTAGTCGGACATCTCCATCAAGTGGATGTAAAGATGCAATAGGCCCGGGTGGTGCGGGTGTTTGGACAGGCCTTTCTCCAGCGCTGTTTTGGCATCTAATGTTCGTGCGCCTTCAGCGGGCTCTCCTGTTCGGATGTCCCACAGCTGCCAAGGTGTGAGATTCATCAAGGCGTCGACGTAGAGAGCCGTGGTGTCTGGATCCTCGGAATGCTCAGAATAAACCGCCTCCATCGCCCGTGCGTAAGCGTGGTTCAACAAGTACCCCTGACTGGGAGTTACACGCTCTTGAGGATAGCGATGCTGAAGGGCCTCGATGAGTCTCTGTTCCATCGGTGACGTCGTAGCTACTTTCTCTAGGGCTTGCGTCACTGCTCGCCGTGCCTTTCGAGTGCTCTGTTCAAGCTCCAGCGCGTCGAACACGCCCCAAGGCTTGTTGTAGTTGGGACCGAGGGAATACGCAATGCCCCAATATGCCATGGCACAATCGGGGTCATTGGCGACCGCGCGCTCAAAGCAAATCACAGCCTCCTCGTGGTTGAAGGCATAGTTCCAGGCCAGCCCGCGATTGAACCATGTCTGCGCGGCGACACTCTTTGTCGCCACGGGCATATTAAGATTTCCAAGGTTATAATATCCGTCCTCCGCCGGCGAGTCGGATGTCTTGAGGGCTCGTCGTTCCATGCTGTGCCGCCGGAAGCCTCCTAGCGCCTGTCGAAACTTGGATGACCCGGATGCTGAATGGCGGGCACGGGTTTGTCGCAGGCACTGCTACCCAAACCCGTCAAGGATATTATGCCAAGGCGTCCCTTGAGCCAAGGTCTTTCGCTCCGGCACTTAGTAATCCAACCGACCGGCTTGGTGGGCGGCGGAATCGGCCCAACTTCCAGACTTCTACGACGTCACCCGTTACACTTCGCGCAAAGATCTAACGAATGCGGGGTTGCGCATAGCCCCCGCCTCTTTTTACCTACCACAGCTAAGTGTACATTTAGGCCGGCGGTAAGCAATTCAGAACAATCACCGTCTTGGCCTCCCATAGCAACCAACCATCGCTTGAATTACCCACACGCGCGCATCGATGCTCCCCTAGCAACGTCGTTCCACAAGATCGACTTTCCTTTCTTGTATAGGTGCCCTCGGCGTGTGACATTCAGGGGCCGCGCCAGGGACACGACACAGCGGGACACGGTTTGCGGGAGGTGCCATCCCGCAATGTCCATCCATGCAGCCTCGGTAAGCATTCCTGGATCTGGCAGGTTCTGATGGCGGCGTCGATGGGAAGCGTTTTCTGCGCCGCGGCTCGGCGCACACGCATCAAGGGGTCGACGAAGAAAGGTGTATAAACAGAGGTGTTCGTCTCTCGATTGAACCCATGAGAGTGCCTGATGATTCGGGGCTTCGCATCCGGATGTGGTTCAGTAGCTCAATCTCAAACTTCGCTGTTCTCCCCATTGCTCTGATTTCACGATGCAGCTTCTATCAACCCTTTTCTGTTTAGTCCCTGCTGTGCTGGGTCTCCCGGCCGAGACGGACACCGCGCTTGTTGCGCGGCAAACACTCAATCAAATCACGGACCAGTACCTCTACAGCATCACTCTGCCCACATTTACGTCGCGTCGCAACGCCCGCAATCCACCATCTCTAATCTGGGATTCGGATGGTTGCAGCTCCTCTCCCGATAATCCGTTCGGCTTCCCTTTTGTGCCTGCGTGCCATCGGCATGACTTTGGCTATCGCAACTACAGGGCCCAGAACCGGTTCACAGACGCTGGAAAACTAAGGGTCGATAACCAGTTCAGGACCGAGTATGCTCCACCCTGCCCAGTTCGGTGTGCGAATTTTTAAGGAACCTCCAGCTAACATGTACCACCTTTGCCGCTAGTCTGTATTACCAATGCCGCTCCGTGAGTGCCCAGGGTGTTTGCGAAGGACTCGCAGAGGTGTATTACGCTGCGGTGAGGGCGTTCGGAGGCGAGACCCAGTCGAAGCGGGACGAGGATCTTGTTAAGGCATATGAGGAGAAGGTGGCCATCTACAACCAGCTCGTTGCAGAGGCACAGGAGAAAGGAGAGCTGTGGAGCCTCGATTAAACGTCTCCTTGTGAGAACTTGATATGTTATGCGGCAGTTACGAGATGATGCTCGATTATACATAGCTCAACAGACATTCGTCCTGGGTCCCCTAAATCAGCTCCTCGCTCGCGCCTGTCTGAACTAAAAATATTGTACCTTCTCGCCTCTGAATTCTATACTGACACTCGAGGATATACTCTAGTAGGACAAAGGTAACGCCTCTTGTTCTTGCCTATCCGAGGTTGAGGCTTGGTTACTCAGGCTTCAGGAATAATGGTGATCCTCTGGGTATAATCCTGATGTACGAGGAAGGTATTGTTTGAGGGCCGGTACTTATCCGCCGAGAGGTTACACGGGCAGCCGTGGAAGCCTTGCACTGGGACTACAGGCATTAGGAAATGTTAGTTGAAGCTGCTAGTCTTGTGCAAGTGCCGCGCAGAAAACGTCATAGAAATGTAAGGCACCTAGTTTGCTTTTGTGCTTCCCAGCTTTCGTTGCCGTACGGGGGCTCCGAAATGCAACCGTTGCTTATCATACTTATTAGAAAAGCAGGACGAAATACGGGGCAGTTTTGTCCCCGAGTTCAAAGATCTCATCGCTCGCTCCCGCTGCTGTCAACTATGTTACAAGAGGGCTTTCATTCCTTTTCCGCAGCATCATTGAAGGTGTTCCTTAAGTTTGGAACTATTTCTTCCCGGATGTCCGGGCATACACAGATACTATCGTGCTTAGTAATATCCACTGCAGTCGGCATAACCCTCCTAATAAGTTAGACAATGTCATCATTTTTCCGGGGGCTGCTGCAGAGAATTCTCTAGGCTGACGCAGATTCCATGTAGACATGCATTCGGCAACTGATAGTGGAGTGGGCAGATCACCGAAGGTTTATTCAGAGATATGAAGGTGTCCAAGGATGGTAAGGCAGCAATCTGCGATGAGAATAGTGGCGGGCGAAAAGCGGAAGCCCAGTCGAATGTGCATGAAGACTACCATAAAACCTAAGAGAAACCGGGGTGAAACTTCTAAGGTCTCAATATTGTGTTGACGGAAGCAGCTAGCACCAGGTCGGATGAAAACTAGACGACGTATCTCTGGCTGGGGGTGATATGGAGGAGCTGGTCTTGGTGGCAGCACTTGTGAAAAGGGATTCCCTAGGTATGCCCGGGGCCACGAGAAACTCGCAACTCTCCAAACTTCCGATCTCCCCACCACTTCTGTGGCGTAGTTGGATTAAGTTTCTGTACAACCTCAGATACCGCACGTAATATTTCTAGTCACATGCAGGAATACCCACGTGTCACACTATTTCCCTATCGCTCAAGCGGCATCCCGAATTGCGCTGGCTCAGAATGTAGGTCTCTTCCCGTCTAACCCTTTTACTTAAAACGCCTCAGTCCGGATCTCCTATTAGGGATGGTTTTTGCTATATCTTGCCGTAACCAGTTTATGCTTCAGCGATCTCCCTGAAACCCCTTCTACTTGTCTTATATTTCCCAGAAGGACGTTCCTACCGTTATACGCAGCAGCCCGCTAACCTGCCTATTGTGGCAGAAACCTAGCAATGTCAGCTATGAGTACTTGTCCATTCCTATTTTCCTTAGCTGTCTACAATATACCACCACACTTAGAAGTTGACTCATGTTGCGCTGCCCAGAATCTCAAGCTACGAACGCAAAATTGACGGTCGTTGTCACAACAAGCTAGCCAACCGTTAGCCTCCTGTTGAAACGAGTTCCTTGTTAGTCAACCTCCTGTTCTAGGGTTCAAAGCATTCGGCTTGGTAGATATTAGGAGGTGGAAGGCAGTAAGAACCGTAACTCATTAGAAGACCGATATAGAAACAACCGTTCTGATCATGTGTACCTACAAGCTATGGTCGATGCAAGATTCACATTCGGATTGCGGCTAATCTTGGCTGCTGCTGCTAACTGCAAGGGTACCAGCTGGCCGGCACTTAATAGCGTCGAATCCACAGGGGTGCCCGGTCTCGAGGCAAAATGCACCTATCGCATTTACGCCCAGCGTTTTAATGTAACTTTTGAATCCTTCAAGCGAGGTGCGTTGGCGCTTTTGCGCTTGCGTCAGCATTTAGTTCGGCAGGATGGCATGGTTGGTCTAGCCTCTCTGACTTGACTTTTTCGGCGGAAACATCTTCCCGTGCCAAAATGCGGACTTGCTTTGTCTGGACTTCCTGTCCAAGAGATGAAGCAATGCTGAAATTGTTCTCGCCCGCTACTACATCGCTTTCGCAACATGGGTTAAACAAGCGACTTCGACGTATCGCCGTAGTTGGCGTCGTTTTCCTGTTAGTTCTTCTACTCATCCTTCCCTTCCTCGAGAGCGAGCCGCAGAAGCCGCCGCCAGAATTTTACCCCTTCGAGACCACGAGCGCTTTTTTCCCGGTCGCCCACAATGACGCCGCAACCAAGACAATTCAGGAGCTTTGCGCTTCTTTCCCCCACCATCTCACCGAGCGAATCCAGCCCGTCCTAAAGATGGGCCATGGCGAAAACCGCACCATGATCGACGCGCAATTCGAAAGTGTATCGGCTTGCTTTGACCCAGACAAGCTGCTCATCTTCTCCGATCTCGACGAGCTCATCCACGGCCGCCATGCGATCGACATCCTGGCGAACCTTCCGCAAGCGTACCGCGACAACGACGACAAAGGCAACGCAAACCCCGACTACGCCAACTACGAGACGATGTATGCGCTGGCCCGCGACGGCAAGCTGACGGTGGAGAACGATCCGGCTCGGGGCAAGAATGGGTGGCGACTCGACAAGTACAAATTCTTGGCCGAGGTGGAGCGCGCGTGGCTTATGCGCCCGGGTCGTGACTTTTACGTCTTCTACGAGACCGATACGTACATCTCATGGGACAACGTGTTCCGCTTCCTATCGACGCTCGACCCACAATCGTTACTTTACATGGGCAGCCCATCTCCCGGACGGCGAGATGAGAGCAAGGAGGTAGACACATGGTTCGCTAACGGCGGGCCTGGTTTCGTTCTTTCCAGAGGAGCAATGGAGAAATTACTGGGGCGCCGGTCATCGCCCACCGGCCGCCAGTTCACCGACCCGCCGTTCCTACTAAAGTGGCTAGACTTATTACGAAGCGACCCGTGCGGAGACTCCGTCCTCGGCTGGGCGCTGTGGAACGCCGATGTCCCGTTGAGTGGTTTCTTTCCCTTGTTCAACACGTATGCAGTGCATAACCTTCCTTACACCGACCGGTTGTGGTGTCAACCATTCTTGACTATGCACAAGCTCAAGCCCGACGATATGGTTGGAATCTGGCGGTGGGAAAATGGCCGGAGGACACTCGGGCGCCCCCTTTTATATAGTGATCTTTACGAATTCCTTCCCGTGGCGACGCCGGAGGTTCGGTACAACTGGGACAACACAAACTGGGACCGTCTGGCACCAGGCGAAGACACTTATATGAACAGCCTGCAGGCGTGCAAGGAGGCCTGTGAACATAACCCTGCGTGCCTTCAGTACCACTGGCAGGGAGAGCAAACTAGGAAATGCGTTTTGCAGCGGTTCATTAATCTAGGAGTGGCAAGAGACCCTGAAACCGTTCAGAAGAAAGTACCGGACCCTGAGCGCAGCCAAGGGAAAGACGGTGTTCCGGAGGGCGAGCAGAAGTTCAAGATTGTGGAAGAGAAACTGAATTACACGAGCGGTTGGCTCAAGCCTAGAATTGAGTTGTGGGTCAAGGAGCACGCGTGCTCCACACCCGAATGGGTGTATCCTAGCATTGACCGTCACTACTAGAAGCATAGAAATGAAGAAAATGGATATGGCCCCAGCCACACAGATGTCCAAGGCCCTCTGCCTCCCGATGCTTGCCCTGTGTTAGCTACAGCGTACACAATCAGAAATCCAAATGAAAGGCGAGTTCCATCAAACAGATCTATTGGACCTGGCCCATGCAAATAATAACTCAGTCTTTAGGGGTGGACTGCATACAGTTAGACCCTTCGACCTCGTTATCACGCCACATCATCCGTCGCTAGTCGATATTATAAGTACAGCGAGATCGTATCTAAGTTTGGAGGCTAGATATCGCAACTCTTGCAGCCGCCTTTGGTGACACGAATGCTCCAGGCATGTACCCAAACACCAGGAGTAATCTGAAAAGCAAAGAGACCCAAGTTGTGAGAAACTAGATCTCAGAGTAATGTGAATACTAAAGAGCAGAGAGAGAGAAATGGACTCAACTATCAGTGAACGCACCGAGTAGATTACAGCCCATAAAAGAAGCAGAGAAAGAATATATACGTAAACACAACTTTTCCCGGATCATGGGTCATATGTATGGTGAGCAGGGTCACTCGATTGGCTATTAGCTGGTTTCGACCGATGAATCTGCCTCTTTCGGAGGGAAACATCGAGCATAGTGGCGTGACATTACGCGTCAACGCAACCCCACGTCTGTCGAAGAAGCGACACAGGTCTGGGAAAGGGAGCAATTGATAACCTCATCAATCTTGGGACATGTAGGCCTGGGTTAGCCTCTGCTCTGTGATTCGGCGCTGCCCCTGGATGGCTGTTCCACCGCTTCAGCATGTTCTGCGACTGCTGAAACCTCGCCATATAGAATATGCTTATACTGCTCTGAGACGTTAGCTAGAGTGAATACGGGCCTCTCATGACTCTCCATTCTACTAATCATAACGATATGCCTTCGTGGTCTTCGTTTGAGTTGATAGAGGCTCCGTGGTCATCGACAGTGTATCTCGAGCCGTGCAGTATACCATATACATAGGACATATACAGGTCTTCCGGTAACAAAGCATTAGCTCCATGAAGCATCAATTTTTCCGTAGGTACTGGAAGTAGCGGACCCTATATGAGGTTGAGATGCATCATTTACATCGCACGGCGCTTAGCTCCGCAGCTTCACCCATCCCTTGGCGTTCCAGCCGCGTGACATCCCTGATCAGTCGTGACAGGTACGGTAGCAATGAACTACCCATCACAACGAACATTGGCACCGTGTCAAACAGGTAAATAAACAGCTCGTGGGTCGCTATGAAACCGTCGGTCCCCTCCATATATTCTCCCCCCCGCGCCACGCTCCGTACAACAACCATCATTGCTGCGACCTCGAGCACAACGAATGGCGCAGCCAGGCAATTCTAGAGTCAGCTATCATAGCCCTAGATTCAGTGGGGTCGCGATGCCGTCGCACGTGGAGCCGTGTGCACAGGGTGATGAACACAGCTAAGACTAGGAGTTGCACCAACAAGCCTATCAGCACGATAATTCTGCTCAGACGCTGGGCCTCAAGGGTGCCACTAGCAGGCAGCACAGTGCCGATCAGCTGAGTAAAGATGGCAACCACGTCGGCGATAAGGAAGCCCTTGGTTGGCGAACAGGTGCAGCAGCAAGAGTAACAGCACTGGCCACAGCAGCCGTGGGTGTCGCACCCAACAGGTCGACGGCCGGACCGAACCTCCACTCCTTTGAGCAGAGCATCGGCGATACGACCAAGTGTCATATACACGGTTGCAGCGAGGAGGGACGGCGCCACGAGCAGGAGCATGTTTCGCAGGAAACAGGGGTCGAAGTCTGTAGGGTGGAAGTAGGCTTGAGCGCGCTCATGGTAGCCGAAGATCAAACCTGTTGCTCCGAAAGATAAGGAGTAGTTAGAATCTAGTGCTTGTGCTATGGAGGTGGAGAGAGTATGGATGAGATCCTCACAGATTCCACCGAGAATAAATGGGATGAACGACCATACCCGGAGCCACGAGGTACACGGCGTGTCCGAGGGTAGCTAGCACGAATAACGCAAGAAAGAGGTATGCGGCGGCATTGCTTGGCCGATATTCCCAAAAACACGACTATCATGGTGCCATTGACCACAGGGCCAAACGGGGGACCATCATTGAGAACCATGCTAATGGTTTAAATGGATGCTGTAAGACGTGACAGCCAGATATAATTATAGTATATAACCCTGGGCAGGCCTCGGCGAATGGCGGAGATGCAGTCCGAAGAGCCAAAGAGGGGTGTCGTAGAGGCAAACATAACCAGCGGATCAAGAGGGTGGAGCAGTTTAGACTCCAGATATATAAGTGAAGTACATAGAGGCCGTTGTGATGTTTCGCCATGCGATGTCCCTTTGACCCACCGAATGACGACCCTAGATTTCCGAAAAATGACTATTTTTCGCTTTTGCGACAGCCCCATCAACGAATCGCCTTCTCCGAAACTGTGGTCCTGTGGCCCAGTACAATACCTGAGTTACCTCTTTTCCCCTCTTTCTTCTCGCATCTGAATGCGAAAAATGAACGACCGTCCCAAATTGTCTTCCCTACCTAGAAATGGTGTTTGTGTCACTTGGGAGCAAGAGGTCCATTCAGACCCCGCCGCAAAGGTAAGGTCGGTAGAGCCATCCGTGTTTTATAACCTACACAGACCATTTTCAGACCCACTTACCTCCTGTGCCGCTGTATTGTTGCTCAAAGGAGCGATATTGACCAGAGTTTCCGGTGTGACGAAGAGAAGCCATGCGGCAACTGCATCAGCTTTGGTCTTCCTTGCGATCTTATCCCCGGGACTGCGGGTATCGCGCACGGGATAGCTCCGGTCGGGGACGGCCTCGAAAGGTCTAGGCAGGTGAATCCTCTTAGTCTAAGCCCCACCATACCACAATACTGTGTCCGACAGTCTTAACTTTCAGCGACAGCCGCCCCGGCAAGCACGGCATCGCCGCCGGCCAGTACCACACCTACACCCGCCCCGCAAGCTACGGACGTCGACGCGACACTTCTGAATGTCGACAATGTCGAGTTGTATCATCACTTCGTCGCCGCCACCGCCGGGACCTTCACCAACACAGGCTTCCGCATTCACGAATTCTAGACCCGCAACGCCCTACACATCGGTCTCAGCCACAACTTGGTGCTGCATCTCATATTCGCTTGTGCTGCATTCCATCTCGTCTATCTAGCTGGTTCCGCGGACGGGGCGAAGAACATACGGCAGCCTCGCCATGCTACCGTAAAAGCAGCAGAGAACACTTGTGTCTCGCGCAGTAGCATCTCACGGTCGGGCTGTCCGGGTACTAGTAGTCATATTGACAGATAAATACTTAGGTTCTTGATCCGTTCACAACAGTCTTGTTATGCTCAGCTATAGGAGGCTTACCATACCACAACAACGGGAGTGTCAGCGAGGACTTAGGTATAATAGTATCGCGCAAAGCCATGCCGCAATTGTAGCTCAGCAATTTGCACTTAGTATCAGAGATATGCACTGGCTTGAGGAGCTGCCGTTCTATATCAACGACCTTCCGTCCTCCATTCAGCAATACTTTACTAAATAATTATGCCATGGCGCTCTAGCAGAGCAATGGACGCAACCATGCAAGGTCTTCAGGCACAATGTCAATGTCCGTACCACTGGGACAATATTGCTCCGCTACTTCAATTTCTGATAATATGACCAAAAGCGTATTACCGAGAATCTGATACCTCTTGTCAATTGAAATCACTCACAACTGGCCCAGGGAAGTTTGTGGCTAGCCCTGAGGAGTCAATATAAACAGAGCATAGCTAAGGAATCATTGCGTTTGTTGTTGTGGGCCGGCGTTGTCTCAGATTTTCTAAAGTAAAGGATATGGACCACATTGATGGCGTGTTATCTAATAAATGTGTTTGCCACTGATTCAGACTTGACCTCACAAGATCTGGCTTGGCGAGAGCCCATGGCCCAAAGCATCGGGGGTTTGATTTAATCGATCATCCGTCATTGATGCGCAACCCTCCCCGCAGCTATTGTAGATGGAACCAGAACGAAGCCTTGGACATGTTGACGGTTTTGTCGCGAGACTTGCTGATTGCATCCCGAATGAGGGGTTAGCAGTGCTTTCCATTGTCCTGGAAGGGTCGCCGTTATGTCGCGGCCGTGGGATCGGATAACGCACTCAATCAACTACATGATAGAAGATACATAGATGTATAGGTCAATATGTACACTGGTAGCAACTCCACAACTCCAAAAACCCCCTAAAATCTCCCTTTTTCTATGCATTGCCTGGCCTCTAGTGATATTACGCTGGCAGCTCCGTCGTCCTAGGTGACTCACTTAGCTCGACTGGAGGGTATTTTGACACTGCGGTCATCGGTGGCCATTGTCCTCCCAACTGTCCGCCGTTCGCGTCACTATATATCGGGGGTGCTGGAGTATCGGCTTCCCGCTTCCGCCTCCTGACGAGCAAGTAGCCTGCAATAGCGCCCAAAATGAGGGCGCAAGGGATTGCGACGCCGATTCCAATAGCGGCGCCAGTGGAAAGACCAGCGGCGTCTTCTACATCCTCTTCTACGTTCTCTCCTGCATTGGCTCCCACGGTAGGCGCGATGTTATTGGTGCCACTACTCTCAGTAGTGCTTGTGCTCGCGGCACTCGTGCTGGAGATGCTTGTACTGGTGCTTGTACCAGTGCTCGATGGCTCTGTTGTGGTGCCCGCTTCGGGCCGTGTGATATTGAAGTAATGGCAGGTTGCGCTGGGAGAGTTTTGGCCTCTTTCGAAAATGCCGAAGAAGAACACAGGGGATGCTTCCAAATTCTTCCTTGTTCCTACGATCCAGGAGAATCTTGTGAGGTCGACGGCGTTCACTGTGAGGGCCAAAGTCAGCAGGCGCACCCCAGACCAGCGATAACGAAGCGCTACTTACGGACAATATCTTCGTGTCCACTAGAGAGCCCTTCGTTGCCGATATCTTCCTGCCACATAACCACTGAAACTGGCACTCCTTCCGGTGCCGGCGTCCAGACAATTTCCAGGGAACTGCCCACTTCGTAGACGGGATTCTCACTGAAATCCCCTGTATCGCCAGGAAGAGGCGGGTTCACAAATTCGATGGCAGCCACCGCAAGCGGCAAAACCACAAGCCTCGCGAGGGCCGGCCGAAGTCGCATGGCAAGCAGGTTGAGACTATTTGGCGTGGAAGAGTGGGTATTGGGAGCCGCAATGAACAGTGAAGTGCAAGAGCTGATTCAGTAGCGCGAACTTTGCGACTCTTGGCCATTGAATGCAGCCTGAGGCAGTGCCGCATTGTAAGCAACTTGGTGGTACCGTAGAATCTCGCGAAACTCCAAAAAAGCTAAGCCGATTAGGCCTAGTTTCATGTGGACGCCCACCAATTGAAGCCATCGCCAAGCCCCTGACCAGACCCAGTAAGTGGATCTCAGCCACAGACACCTTTCTCCTGACCCCCCTAATCGCCGTCTTATGCGTCTAAGGCTAGCTGCGGCCCAGCTGCACTAGCGATGCTAATGAGTACAGACTGAGGCATCTTCTTAGCAACGCTATATACAAATGGCCTCGTTGAAGAATTACTCGAACCTCGTAGGCACCAACAATAATAACGCGCGATCGCGACGTCATGGAAGATGTGGCCAAGTGTGGCTCGACTGCAGGAAGCTATGGTTTGGTCAGGGGTCTAACGATGGCTTCAATTGGTGGGCGTCCGCATGACACTAGGCCTAATCGGCTTAGCTTTTTTTGAGTTCCGCGAGATTCCACGGTATGCCGATAGTGCATGCAGGAGCTGGTGTCTGTGTGATCAGCGCTCGGGTGATGGCATCACATTGGCCCATAATTTCGCTTGGGGGCTGTGTTGGTTCCAAATGCTATCTGGCGCAGGTACCCAGCAAATCAACTCACCCATCCGGCCACGCCGGGCCCCAACCTTCAAGGCTCGAACGCCTGTCGGCGGCACAAGGTCAGCTAAGAAGTCAGCGCGGCCAATAGGGTTTATACAACCCGGCTAGGATTTTAACCTTAGCGCGGAGATGGGTCACTGTTTAACTACACTAACCCATTTATAGCAAAAGATAACAGCGTTTCCCTAGCTTCGCTGACGCGGAGAATTCCCGAGAGGGTATAGTAGATAAAATGCCGGGCGAAGATCTTCGTTCACAAATAGACATTATCAAGCCACATCATGTCGGCCACACCAAAATTCTACAGCCCACAAACAATCCGTCGTCCTGTCTTTGTTTTTACGCAATCCATAGCGGTGTAGCCGCTATTCATCTTACCAAGCAGGAACTCCTCTTTACTGTGTGAAATATTTTGGTAATGCTGATGAAGATAGGTAGGTACTTTTCTCATTCTGCGCTGTACTGCATGTGCTTTACCGGTGTCTTCGTTGGTGACGTCCCAATCCGCATCCGTAGTTCCCATGAGGTGGTGTAGCACGCATTGGCTGCCGGTGAAGTGGCTCATGAAGACGATCTTGCCGGCAGCGCAGGGCTTCTCCCCCTTGTAGTCTTGGATATGCCGTATGCACTGGACAGTCTCAACGTGTCCCTCGTGGCCCCCGAAGCCCTATGATTGGTATGCGGATGTGAGATTAGGTGGTATTTGTCGAGTCCGACATGGGGATGGAAAGCGTGCGGCGGCCGGGGGCCGAAGAATCATGGATATCATGTGCATGAGGGCATTGTGGTGTGGCCTTGGACCGTCTTGTCTATCTTGTCCATCTTATCTGTCTTGCCTTGATCCTACCACTTTTGTCCTCCCCTCTTTGTTGTTGGGTATGTAGGTGTAGATGTGTGTTTCTGCATCATTTCACCAGGGTCGACCCTCCAACAAGTTTACTTCAAGACCAGTTTCAGTAAGAGCGGGCGAGAAAGATGTAACACAGGTTCAAGTTATGAAGGTGTGGGTTCGTTTACTGCTGATATTCATTCTCTAGACTGCCTTGAAGAGCCAGGAGAGGATCTGAGATACAGGAAGTTCACCATTATACCCCTCCTTTGGCCTGATCGTCCCTTCGTCGTGGTTGGCGATGCTCAGCGCCGCTGTAGATCAACAGGGATGGCCCCGCGGTCCCACCCCGTTAGCCGTAGCTGCTGGGCCACGTAAGCCGGGCCTACCTCAGCCGTAGCTTGTTGGCTGCCTCTGGCCCTGTAGATAACAACCGCCTACTGAGTCTGACCCTCAGCGACCGCTTGTTGGGTTCAGAACGCGCTGACTTGGTCGTCTTGGCTCTCGGGGTTCTTCTCACCGCCTCGTGCCACGTGACAAGAGCACTCCCTCGAAAGCTAGAGGACAGACAGTTTTCTCAATTTTAATCGTAGTGGACTAGGTCCTCAGGCGCCGTTGCACAACGTTCCAATCATTTTTGGCAGAGAAGCCCTTTGGGTGATAATTAATAAACCCCTCCATCTAAAAATTAGGGCACCGCTTCTAACCACCTCAAGAACGTAGGCTATGTCTAATAGGGTGCACACAGACAAATAGAAGACAGCCGTTTGAAGAGGAAGGTATATATTAATATTCCTACTCCGCTTTACCCAACCGAGAGGAAGGTATATATTCCACCCCTATAATAGTGTGTTTCGTGATATTTAAGACAGGGTGTCGCCTCAGAGACCTGCCGAATTTAAATCACATCAGCTGTAAACTGAGTGCATGTAAACGTGGCTGGCCCCCCGGTAAAAGCCTCTGTCCCGACTTGGAACACTGTGCAGCAGGATTTAGCAAATCGACCAAAGTCCAAAGCGGTAGATTAATTATGAGAAGGCTCAACTCACCGATTAAGTTCTGCTGGCTAGAAGGATACTGGTGGTTCCGCTCGAGGTAGTTAAAAAACTCTTTGACATCGGCACTAAAGCTCTTGATCGTCCCCGATGGTGGGACGAAGCTGTATACTCTCATTTGGCCGTTGTACCCAGTCCAAAGATCCCAGGTTTTCCCGGCAAGCGTAACGGATCCGATGGAAGATCCAATAGGATAGACGTTTCCATATCTCGCCAGCCTGAAAGGTTATAACAGCGGTCAGTGCGGAACCATTCTCTTCCAACTTGTGCTAGACTAATAATCCCCCACTTACCAAATCATAAGCTCATAATCGCCACCACTGTTAGCATGGTCGGGATCAGCAGCAGTGAAAACATCATAAGCGACATTGGCACGGATATTTTCGTTGTCATACTGCCATGCCACCGATGTGGGCATTCTGCTGATGGAGCTGATCTTCTTGCCCCGAGCGAACTGTCTGCCAACATATGGGTAACTCTTGACATTGTTAGGTGCCCCTTCCCATGTCCAAGTCGTATGCCACTGAATGCCGTTAGTGGCAGTGCCGTCCAGGTACGTGCACTGCGACCCAGAGGTAGCCGAGGCCTTCCCCCAGAGGTTGTTGAGCAACTCGTAGCCGTTGCCGGACCAGTAAGCATACAACTCGCAAAGAGCGTGCTGCTGACGTGGAACAATGCCAGCTGAAAATTCCGCTGCCTGCGCCAGTGCAGCTGTGGTGAGGAGGAGTAGGCTGGGTCTCATTGTGGCTGTTGAGATCGCAAAGTATTCAGATCACAAAATCTCTGCTGGCATGGTTATCTGACCACTCCATCTATCGTGAATATGCTTCTTTATATGCTTCCTTGGGACACCCAGCTTCTCATCAGTGATATGGTATCTTCCACGTCATACTATCCGATTAGAGTATCATGGCCTAGTTTCGGGACTTCTTCGGTGTGATTTGGGTCTGAATCTACCCGCCGAATAGAAGTCCCTGATATTAACAAGCCGACCACCCAGACTCTGGTATAAGTAGGCAGATAATACCATTTCCATGGTCAGCCTTGTGATCACAGCCAGATACTTGAGCCCTATTCGTGCGCATAACTTCGCTAATCTAATAGCGGGAAGACGGATTGAAGATTCTCGGTATTAAGAAGTCGGTCACTTAAACTTTTGGGCGAGTAAACAGTCCACACATTTTGTGATGGAGCTCCAAATCCTATTTGCGCGGATATAGTAACTTCGTTAATTTGATAACGGGATAGCGAACCGATCTAAGTGGGGCCAATATACCGTCCCGAGTTGCGTCTAATTAATTAGTTCTTACTTTCGACAGGTATAGTTCGAGCTCCGATTTCCCATATTAGACTTCGAGAAAGACTACTCAGTTGCCAAAAAGAAAGGGGAAATGGAGGTGCCAGTTACAAAGTTTTAATTAAATTTTAGGCGAGCGAGTTTGTGAGTTGAATTCTATTGGCAACAACCAATCATTGACGGGATTGTAGAGCGCATAAGCTACGACAGTAATTAACTAGAAGCCATGGGTCCGCTCCGGTCCGGGCAGTCGGGTGGCTCTGATTCGGTAACTATGTCTATCGTTGCGTCTCGGGTAGCGGTAGCCACGAGCACAGCGAATGGCTTGTGAGGAAAGGTGCGCAGGGTTAGGGTTCAACCCGACCTACTGGATTGGGACTGGTGAGATGGGGACTCGTATTCTGATTGGCTAGCACGACGCTAGTACGCTCTCACAGCGCAGACCGCATCTTAGATCTTTTCTTCCTTTCCTCAGCTTTCGATTAGTGGAATTGAGTAGTATTAGCAGCGCCCCCGTGCCTCGCTTACGTATTGCTCGTCTCTCACAGTACCGTAACGGCGAAGATCCAGGGCAGGCAGACGAATCTATCTTCAGCGCATGCCAACGAGCCTAGCAGGAGCCCACAGCGGCCGGTTCATGTAGACGAAGGATCAGTAGACGGGGTCGGTCCGGGCGGACGGATATAGCTTGAGTTCGGTCGTGATACAATATATATCGATATCGCCTTGGGCCTTATAAAGCACTAGACTCTAAACAAGCTCCAATCGATAGTAGTCTTGCTTCTAGCGGTGTTACGGAAAGTGGTGTGCGCACGTGGTTAGGCACGTGCACCCTAGCTGTATATAAGTCATAGCTCGCTGCGCAGTTGCAGTCTTAAACAACAAGCAACTTTTTCCTCCCTTTTTATTTTGACATGTAACAGATGGTGCCCACGAATGAATCGAACGGGTGACCTTTTCCCCATCAATTGGGTGATCATCAATTCGACGATCCCTTATTAATTGAGGCCTTTCGTCGACAGCGAAGTTCTCACCTACACGGCGACCATCGCCATGTGGTCGAGAGCTTTCTCGTTGGACCGTGGAGTACTGACGCCCCGGCACTTGATTCGACCGTCAGAGTGTCTGCTATGTACTGATGCCCCGGCAATCGTGTTGGCTGTCAGGGAGAGCATCCGCTATGCGTTGAGTCCGCTACGCGTTGATGCCCCGGCGATCATATTGACCGTCAGGGAGAGCATCCGCAATGCGTTAATCCGCTATTATGCGTTGATGCCCGGCGATCGTTTTGACCGTCAGGGAGAGTATCCGCTAGCGTTGATGCCCCGGCAATTGATTCGACTGTTAGAATGTTTGCTACGTTGTTGATGCCCCGGCGATTGCGTTGAATGTTAGGGAGAGTATCTGTTACCTCGCGATTCAGCTAGATTAATCGCTGCTTCTCTTTACCGGCCAGGCGACCATCACCACCACTATTGTTCAATTGACGACCGTCTCTTTACGCCAGTCGTCGTACCGGCCAGGCATCCCTACCTCTCTTTCCGACTATTTGGCTTCTCGCGACAACCTAGCCGATAGTTCAGTCAACGGCGCGGCCGAACTCGGCCATCTCGCCATTTACTTCGACGAGCTTCTTTTCTTTTCTTTTCTTTTCTTTGGAGGCCCTAGATGGTGCTTGCCAATGGCCCAATGACAGACCGCTCAGGCTACCGCTTAGGCCAGCGCCCAGGCTGTCAAGCTTCCTTTCGGTATGCTTTCGGTTCGATACCCTGGAGGCTATTCCCAACGCTGTTAGCGAGTTTCCTATTACTACAGCCGAGCAATCCGAGGGGCCAATCATCGTCATCACCATCGCTCCTACGGAAAACTTCGCGGTTGATCATCCTATACTAGGAATCAGCTTATACGGCATCCATTCCCTCGGCTTCTGCTCAGCGTTGTATGGCGAACGCAATGCGCCAAACCTCCCGCCAAGCCACGAAGGCAAGAGCAGTCACTGGGGAAGCCCTACATTCCCAGGTTTTGTTTTCGCCTCCCTAGGACCAGCGCCCAGTACAGCGGCTGCTAGTTACTTGAGCCAGCCTCTAGCGCTTTAGAACGACGGTACCCTGGACAACCCTATTGCGATTACTCTCTTTCTGAATGTAACGGTCTTCAACAGACTTAGTCTTCAACAGACTTGTAGCGACTGCAGCGTTGCAGCGATCAGACAGGTAGTGGTTAGATGGGCCTTGTTGAGTCTTAGTTCAGGCTACTGCTGTGGGGACTACAGCTCTTCCTTTCTGGTTGGGGCATTTGTTACGGAAAGTGGTGTGCGTACGTGGTTGGGCACGTGCACCCTAGAAGAAGTGATCGGCAAACCGATTGACCCCCTGCCGATAGGCGAACCCCACCATCGCGTTGCGACGCGTTCGCAAGCCCTCCCCTAAAACAACCGCAAATAACTCTACCAAAACGCTCCCAATTGCTGCGAAATTTGCCATGTCTGGGCCGCGCGAGCAGAATATTCAGTCCGCAATCGATGCGAGTAAATCCGGCCTGCCGTTGGCTCAGGCGTGCCGCGATAACGAAGTGCCTTACGCTACGGCCTGGGGCTGTCTCCACGGTACCACCTCCTCGGAAGAACGCCGATTGCAAACCCGCAAGCTCTCCCCCCAAGAAGAGAGCTTTCTGGCGGATTGGGCGCGCAATGAAGAAGCCGCTGGAAGACCTCCTACGAAGCAAAAGCTTCGCTATATAGCGCAGTCTATTCTCAAAGAGGGTAGTGTTGATACACCTCTCGGCAAGCGATGGGGGGACCGTTTCGTCACGCGGTACAAAAACATCCGCGTCAAGATATCCCGCCCTCTCGATCAATAGCGATATAAAGGCAGTACCAAGGAGGTTTACAAAGATTTTTTTACCCGGTTAAAATACCAAATAACCGTCAAAAACATCCCGCCAAAGTACATCGCCAATATAGACGAGCATAGTATATAGGAGACGGAGACTTACAACGGCGCTAAAGTCATTGGTGACTCTATAACTTTAGAAGCGTATTATAAGACTATAGCGAGCACTACCTAGATCTCTATGATCGAATGCGCTACTGTAGAGGGCTATAATCTTATACCGTACGTGATTATTACTGGTGAAACTCTCCAAGGCTAGTAGTTCTCCGAAGACTTTCTCGATCGGCTTTAACTTCGCGATTGGAAGTTTGATCACTCGCCTACTAGCTTCTCTAACGCTAGAATTGCGCTCAAGTGGTTAAGGGAGATATTTATTCTAGAGACTTAGCTAGAAAACTTATAACAATGGCGCCTCTTAATACTCGACGGCGCCTCCAGCTATACTACCGAAGATTTCGAGAAGACTGCCTTTACCAACTATATCTAGCTAGAATTTCTACTGCCTTATACCTCTTAGAAGACCTAGCTACTAGACTGGAGCGTATTTAGGCCATTGAAATAGTATTTTTACGATAAGACCGCCCTTCTCTATAGCTAGCTTACCTTATCGCTAGTCAACAAATAACGATAGATATTAGCTTACCAAGAGGCTTATAAAAAGGGTTTTATAACTAAAAATATTCGCTCCGGCTTTAGAAAGTATAGAATCTAGCCTTTTAACCCCGAGCGAATATTGGAAGACCGCTAGGCAATAGTAGGGGACTTACCACCTCCCCCCTCCCGCTCCCCGACGCCAATTAACCTTCCCATTATATTAGCAACAGTATTTAAGACTCCCTAGAAGTCAAGTAACGTCTAAAACGCTCTCTATAATACATTGGGTTACAATTCTCCTACTAAGCGTAATATAAGGAGGCTCCTAATCAAGGCAGGGAAGGCTCTTGACACTAGCAACGGCCAGAGAGCTCTATTGGCAGCCGAAAACGAGCAGTTACGGGCCAACTTGGAAGCTTTAAAGCCCTAGACCAAAAAGAAAGTCAAGGAGCCTGCCAACGGTAGCTTTCCTAGAGCGGAAGACATTGCGGAAGCGGAGAAGGCTTCAAGAAAGCCCCCGAAGTCTCGAAAGCGGAAGCGGACGGCGGAACCGGCAGTAGAAGAAGAGGATCGTATAGAGGAAGTTATTCATGCAATTGCGAGGTTCAACGAGGCTCTAGAAAACAAATAAATGTCTTTTTATATTGCATTTGGCTATTGAAATGGTGCGAGAACACACACCCACACACACACAACAACAAAAGAGGGGAGGACGAAGGTCACAACAAAGTAGGTAGATAGAACTCCCTCTGATCAGAGGGAGAGCATCTTGCCTGCAAGGCAACACCCGCAAGTCGGGTCAAAGGTAGGGTGTAAAACAAAGGTTGTCAAATTCCATGTCTGTCGTCCAAGGACGGCAGTCTGAACAGTCTTAAATACAAGAAAATGTGGGTCCCTAAGCCAAGACGGCCTGCTCAGCCCTCTGATCAGAGGGCCCAAGTGACCGGGGAACAACTTTCCCCGACTCACTATATTGTACATGCAAAGTTGCCTGGAGTCCTTGGGGTGCCCCCCGGTCGCATCTATCGGGAGGGGGTCAATCGGTTTGCCGATCACTTCTTCTAGCTGTATATAAGTTATAGCTCGCTGCGCAGTTGCAGTCTTAAACAACAAGCAACTTTTTCCTCCCTTTTTATTTTGATATGTAACAAGCGGCGTTCCTTAACGAGCGTAGCGCGCGGCTATAGGAAGAGGGGGGTCGGCAGCACTTCTAATATATCGGTGGCGAGGGCGGTACAGGCAAATCCCGCGTTATCTATACCATCAAGGACGGCTAAAGGACGGTCTCTATATACTACTGCTAACGGGCGCTAGTGGCAACGCGGCTGCGCTTAGTGGCGGAGTGACGCTATACATAGTAACAAACATTGCGTTCGAGGGCAGGGCAGCGACAGCAAAAAACGTCTTGGAAGAAGAGAAGCTGCGGTGGAAAAATATAATTATGTTGATCGTCGATGAAATCAGCCAAGTGGGCGGTCTTATACTTGTAGCAGTAGATAGCCGGCTATAGCAGTATAGGGACGACTAGTATCGGCCTTTTGGCGGGATCCCGATAGTTATGTTTTTTGGTGACTTCTTCTAGTTCGACCCCGTCTTATAGACCAGCCTCCTCTTGCCGATGCCTAGGGACGGCGGCGGATAGAGACCGGAGAGCTTGGCAAAATACCTAGTAGTGTATAGGCTGTTTCTCCAGTTCACGACCGTTGTTATCCTCTACGAACAAGTCCGCGCGGCCGGCTGTCCAAGGCTGCGGGGGTTCCTCCGGCGCCTACGGAACGGCGAGTAGACCGAGCAGGACTTCTAGCGGCTATGCCACCGCCTCTATACCCCATCGTCCCAGTCCTGTTTTATAGATGGCCTAAGAGCTATTACACCCTGAACCAAGACTAGTGGGACCTGAATATAATAGCTGTCGTGCAATGGGCTTGTGCCTATAGCAAGTATATCTCTATCTTCGTCGTTAAGTACGACACCGAACCGGGGAAGCGGCTATATGTCGAAGAGCTAAATGACGTGCTCCGCTATGGAGACGACTTGTAGCTGCCGACCCCTAGCCTGTTCTTCTATATGCAAGGGATGCCGGTAGTGGTGACTCGAAACTAGTTTGTCGGGCTGAAGGTAGTTAACGGGGCGCCTTTTAGGGCTATAGATATCTCCCCCGATTTCGCCTCTAGTACTATCGCCCTCGCTAGCGATATGACTCTCCATCTTGGACCGCTACTAGCCGTCCTCCTTCGGTCGGACGATAGTGCGGGCCTCAAGCTGGAACGACGGGGCGAGGAGACTAGGTAGCGGTTCGAAGAAGACTATAGGTACGAGTCGTGGTTTCAGGAATGGGGAGCTATGACCGAATTAGCGTAGGCCACCGAAGCCGCTATCGAAGAAGAGGACGCGTCGCTCTGGTGTGACACTGGATTTCCAGGATCGAGCCCTTGAGTGTAGGGCAGCAAAGCTGAAGGAAGGATATCGAACGAATCACGCCGGCTTGGCGGCAAGTGGCGTTCCTATATCTCTATACAGGCATTTCTCCCTAATTATAAGGCACCTGCCAAGAGCGTCGATCGAACGCATCTGCTAGACTGTCTATGCAAGACGCTGCCTGACCTAGTTATTCGTAATGTAATTACAGTCAAAATCACAGTCAAAATCTTGAAGCAAACACCGTCTTTGCAGGCCGAAGAGGCAGAGATCAGAGGGCAGGTACAGTAAAACTTCACAGTATATAGGGATAAACGATACCGTTTTTATTGTGGGGGATTGGTGCGTGCTTAAGTAGGCTATGGCAAAGCTCGGAAAAGGAACCTTCCGGAACATTAAATGTTCCTTCAGGCAAATGTTCCTCCAGGCAAATGTTCCTCCAGGCAAAAATGTTCCCCCAAGCAAATGTTCCTCCAGGCAAATGTTCCCCCAGGCAAATGTTCCTCCAGGCAAATGTTCCTCCAGGCAAAAATGTTCCCCCAGGCAAATGTTCCTCCAGGCAAATGTTCCTCCAGGCAAATGTTCCTCCAGGCATAGGATTGGTATGTAATTACCTTGCCTGAATTTTGGGCAAATCTTCTACGAAGTCGGCTCCTCTACCACACCAGCGTCCACTTCCAAAATCTTGAATCCACCTGGACACAGCCTCTGAAATACGCCTTCAGGATCATACTTGCGAGCAGCCTCCCGAATTCGCTCCACATTTACCGGCCCGTAGCTCTGGAGCACTCGCTGGGATGGATTGGCGTAGTTGGCTGTGGTCCAGTCGAGGAGCCCATTGACGCTGGCCGCGTAGGCACGCAGCTCGTCGTGGAAGCGGCGCACGCGCGGGTATGCCCACGCCTCGAGTGCCGCTGTCCGCACCATGACGTGCGCGCCCCATAGCACGCCATCGACGCAGTTTCGCTCAAGCCCGAGAACGTTTCCCCCTGCTTCGGCCGACCGATGCGCGAAGACGCGCGGCAGTGGCTGGAAGATGCACTGCGTTTTGAAGTCGTGGTCGGGAATGTGCGACTCTAACTCGGATACGAGCTGGGCGTGTAGCTCGGTAGCACGTAACAATATGCACGTGTTGTTGGCGAAAGATAAGGTAAACCAGATCCCGCTGTGAGGAAGTACGTTGCTAATGGTCAATACCTGGATGCTTTTGTTTCATGTTGGTGGAGAAGAGCTGCCTTACTGGTAGCCTGTTGCTTGCTCGGTCGTGTTCATAAGCTCCAGAATCGTGGTCCTCTTATACGACGCAAAAAGCTCGGGGAAGGCCAGCCACTTGTCGAAAATCGGCGGCTTCTCCACACCAGCCATGTTTGCGTACAGGGCGGCAATAACGATACCTGGTTTGGGCTGGAGGTGAGCTACCATGCAAATCAGGTTGCTGTCTGGATCATCGGCCAGGTTCCTCGTGAACTCGACAAAGGCGTCAGCCGCGGCGGGCATAATGTCGACAGGTAGCATTACGCCGCCGCCCCATATCGACTCGCATGGCAGGGCACGCATGGTGAAGGCCGTGACGATGCCGAAATTATTGCCGCCGCCCTTAAGTGCCACAAACAGATCGTCGTACGGGCCGCCAGCCGTAGCCACAATGATCTGTCCGCTAGCGAGCACCACCTCGTACTCGACTACATTATCGCAGGCGAATCCGTGACGTCCCGTGAAAAGGGTATTGCCGCCGCCAAGAACCAGGCCACCAACACCCACTGTGGCCTCGCGGCCGCCTGCTACCGCCCGTTGGTATTTAGCGAGGTGTTGATAGACCTGATACCAACTGAAGTCAATGTCATCCTATAGAAAAAAAACGGGGAGAGACCTGAGGGAGCAAGGGAGAACAAACTTGGCCCCAACGTGTTCCTGGCCCAATGCTCACTGTCTCATTGCCACTGTTGTACTTGACCCATGCCATACGACCGAGGTCGATGGTCACGCCGTTCTCGATGTTATTGCTCGGCCAGAAGTTACACCCTCCGGAACGAATGGCGAACTTCTGGTCCGCGGCTACAAGAGCCTTGACAGCGTCAGCCACCTCATAAGCCGACTGCGGTTGCAAGATACAGGCCGGCCTGAGCTTGGAGCTGTTGCTCCAGTATGAGTCAATGCGTGCTAGGTATTCAGGTGTGCCTGGCAAGAGGATTCTGTCCTGAAGACCGGCTGCGAGAAGGCTCTCGGCCTGCTTTGGATGTGTTGCGCCCATCCTGTGTACCCGGGTTACTTTTGGCACCTGACAATCTCGTGCTTGCCAGCACAGCATGCTTGTCATTCTAATGATGGGGCTTCTGCGCCTAAATACTGAGGCGGTGGCCCAAGTCCATGTACATAAGGTAAGGTACCTGTACCTTACCTAGGTACTTCATGTAGGTAGCTGTAATTACGACAACCACGGGAACGAGGACGCCCAACACAGCCAAGTCTATTTGTGTCCGGGGCCTGCTCCTCCTTCGTTCATCTGTACGACAGATAGGTCGACGTCTGTCTGTGGCGTATCAAACAGCACCTTAGCTTCTAATTGGCGGCTGGCTCCTAATTGCTACCGATCCCTGCACGGTCTATGCAGGTTGGTAATTGCATGCTGCGCGATTCTGGCTCTGTTGGTTTGATATTGCTGCACACCTCGTATCCCGCCGGCAGAGAGTCCTTGGAAGAGACGAAGTACCGAGTACTGCATTGCTACCATGTGTGGGAACCAGCTATTGCTACCTAGCTAAGGTGCTTACCTCTGTTAAGTACAGAATGCTTTGTATCAAGCACTGCGGCCAACCATCTCAAGCACGCGCCAAGTCCTCGCGGACGAACTGGGCCCCAATCTCGGCCACGCCATATACGACTGCCTGCGTGTTCGCCCTCGGCGCGATCGGAACCACGCTAGCGTCGCAGACCCTGAGGTTCACACAACCATGCACGCGCAGCCGCTCGTCGACGACACCGCCCATTGCCCGCGGCATCATGGAGCAGGTGCCGGTGTAGTGGTGCGAGCCCTTGGTCGTGCGCCGGACGTACTCGCGCGCGGCTTCAAGATCTACAAAACGTCCTGCGTCCCCGGGTTTGAGAAAATGACGTGCCAGTGGCGCTGCGCGCCCGATAGCCTGCTCAGCGAAGCGTACATGCCGTGCTAGGACCTCAACGTCGAGCGGGTGCGTCAGATACCGGGGGTCGATAGCTAGCCCGCTATTGCCGCCGAGCAGGCTAGGTGCGGCGCTCGTGATGTGCACCGAGCCGCGGGACAACGGGTGCGAGAGCATAACCCCGATCGTGACATGATTGCCCGGCGCACGGAACATCGGGTCGGCGCCTTCGAAGGCTGTGTAAGCCGGGCCGATGAGGTAGTTTGCTGACGCGTCCGTCGGAGAGGATAGAACGGAGCGTACATATGCCTCGTGCGCGGCCGAGAGGGCGGGAGTCGTTGGGGACTGCGGTGGAGCTGGCGCCGTTTCGAGGTGTTGGTGCAGGAGCTGCGCGAGGTCCTTTTGTCCTGCCTCGTTATCAATACCCGGGAATGGGAGCTGAGCTGAGGCGACGATGCTGCTGCTCGCGAGCGGGCCGGTGCCCTTTGCATAGGCCTCTATGGCAGCCGATATAGCTTGCGGATTGTTCCGGAAGAAGGGGTCTAGAGTCTCGATATCTTCGCGCACCTCAAATACCACGCCAGTGTAGACGTGGTTTTGCAAATTCTCGCCTACGTGACGGTTGTCAATTACAACGTCAATACCAAGCTGCTTCAACAGGCCGGCATCGCCGATGCCCGACATTTCAAGGAGTCTAGGCGAGTTGATGGTGCCTGAACTAAGGATAACCTCCTTGCGGGCCATGATGGTTCTATCGGCCCCGTCTTTGGTAGAAACTCGAACGCCTTGGGCAGCGACGGCCTCTGGGTTTGACTTGTCGAGAAGGATCTTTGTAACGATGGCTTCGGTGAGTATTGTCAGGTTGGCTCTTTCCCGGGCTGGGCCGAGGTATGCGTTGGCCGAGAAGCATCTCTGTTTCGTCTTTGGAAAGACGGACTCGGGGTTGCTGAAAGAGCCGGAAACCTGACCCGAGAGCGGATCGCACGACGGGAAGCCAAGGGACTCCAAGCTGTCGGCCCATGCCTTAGCCCACATACCCTGGGGCTCCGAGATGTGGATAGCGATCTGGATTGGTCCGTCGCCTTGCACTATCCCGGAGACGTCGTGAAGGGTATAGCATCGTTTAACAGCGGCATCAAAGCTTGTCCAGTCCCAGCCTTTGCTGCCGAGTTGGGCCCACGCTTCGACATTGGACTTGGATGTCGGAGTGAATAGGAAGCTGTTTATGCCGCTAGAGCCACCAAGGAGGCGGCCTTGTGGAAATGTAAGTGTCGTATGGGCGAGCTCGCTTTGGGAAACCGTGGTGAACGCCCAGTCCAGCGCGCTATTAGAAAGCAATGGCCACATTCCGGGCGTCAGGACCTGGGGATTTGACAGCTGGTCAGGTCCTGCCTCGATTACAATCACTTGAAGGTTTGTATCTTCGGATAGGCGTGCAGCGAGTGCAAGGCCAGCCGTGCCACCGCCAATGATGACAATGTCGTAGCTCTCGGCAGCCATCGTGTTGATTTGAGTTTTGCTTGGATCTCAGAAATGCTGGTACTGAAGTTGATGGTATTTCTGGCTAGGATACAAAGCACGAAACTGAGGTAGGCTGAGAATTTGAAGTCGAGAGTGGAAGACGGGGGAACGAGACGTCCAATGTCAGAGGTTGTCAGTTGCTGCCACATAGGTACCAACTAGGATAGAGTAAAGAGCCGTAATAACATGTAGTTTCTGTACTGTGTATCCTGTAGGGCCTGCTTGTGCCGTTCCGGTGCTGCTATGTTCGTTGGTTCTAGTTTTCATGCTGTGTATTCCCAGCCGTAAGCTTTGAACCGCCAAGGGTACAGTAGCTTCGGTATGCAGCCCATTCCCCTCTTGGTAGCGCCCTCTGATGGCTCAGTTACTCGAATCCCGTAAAGGAAGCTATGCCGTTGATACTTCGATGTGTGATGGGACCAACACCTCTGCAGTACTACCTGATGTTAACATGAAGGGCCGTCCAATATTTCTCGCCAACTGCCTTATGCGAGGCGCGAGCAGGCATGAGTTGATGTCACCTAGGTGGTAGTGTTGGTAAGACAAGGTACCTATCTAGGTATGTCAGGCGTCCACGTCAATGGTCAGAGCCGGGTCTAATTAAGGTCCCGCGCTGTCTCTTCCATGCTGTCTAACATGTCAGCATCGACCAACATCACAGTTGATGACCAACACTTCAGGTCAGTCACACAAGGCTGCTGTGATAGGCAAATTGCCCCGGGTCTGCCTATCAGAAGTTGGGCGGCTACAGGTGTGTGTCGCCGCACTTGCGTACCCCTGCACCGCGGAGCCGCGGCCCAAGCGAATCGAGTGTGAAATAGGGACGGGACGAGCAGTGAGGCCGGGTTGAACCATGTGCAGCTGGGGAGCGCTTCGGGCCGACTGCCTAGGATTTCAATTGCATGCGACTGAGAAGATGAGGAGTTCACGGCTCGTGACGTTTCAAGAGTTTACTGAGTTTCCTGCATGCCGAAAGTTGCCCCGCACAACAGTCTCACATCATTTACTTGGAACCAACAGCGCTACTGTAACTAATTACTTGGCACTAGAGAGTAGTAGGTGCCTACTGTACCTGTGCAACATGTGTCTTGGCACTGCGTCCAACTCGCTCTCTCGGCTTGAACAGAAGCGGCACTTTGCCGGGGAAGGAAGTGAAACGGTCAACTTTGTCAGCCTCCATCTCGTGTCCGTCCACACCGGGCGGATGGCAGAAATTGTACTCCTTGATAACCCTTGCGAGCGTATATCTCATGATGCGCATGGCCAGGTGCTGGCCAATGCAGTTGTATTTCCCTAATTGCGTAGGAAAGATGTTAGCAAAAGAAACGACGTGAGGTGAGATATTTCTCCGTATTGAGATGTAGAGAGGGCTCTATACCGAGACTGAATGGCACATGCGCTGCAGCGTTGCGCACCATGCCTGGGCGCGTCGTCCACCGCTCGGGGATGAATTCCGTGCCTCGCTCGAAGCAATCCTCGCCTGAGAGCAGCGAGTTATCCGCGTCAGTAAGTACTTAGGTAGTTATCATAACAGGTGGGAGGGGTAGAACTCACGTCGGGAGATGGTGTAGAGTGGAGTTACTACGGTAATGTGCGGCGGTATGTACACATCCCTAATGGTTACCCCATTTTCTGTCGTCTTTCGAATCCCGCCTGTGATTAGAGAAGGATGGAGACGCATGGCCTCCTGAATAACGGCATTGAGATGTGGGAGCTCTGCAAGAGCCTCGTTGTTGGTAATGCAGGTGTCTCCCAGCTCTTTGTGGAGCTTGTCAATGTGTTCGGGATGCATTACTAGCTCATGGAAGATGGCTGCCAGGGCTTGCGCAGTAGGTTCACTTTTTAACCGTGTCAGGTGGCTGTGGGAACAGATCGAGGCGAGGGCCTAAAGGAACTGACCTTCCGGCCAAGATGGCAAGCAAGCTATCCCCCCTGAGCCATGGGCTGACCCCGGCGTCGGTGCCTTTCTCCATGAGGAAAAAGGTGAGGTCGAGCAAGTCTGAGCGTGATTCCCTCGACAGTCTCTCTTCCATTTGCTGCTGGCACCAATCGACCGAGTCGTACCAATCTTTCATCCACAGCACCCGGGGAAGCAGCTTGATACCGAGGTGAAGAAGCCAAGGAGTCGGCGTTAGGGGGCCTAGCAGTACCCGGGCATTCTTTGTCTTTAGGATGATATCATGCCATCTCTGGCTTTCAAGCATGCCAAAGGATTTGCTGAAAGTGAAGTCGCCCATCACATCAAATGTGAACCACAAGAAGAAGTCTGTCGCATTTACGACCGTCCCGCTCCTTGCTTTCAGCTCCAGCTGCCGGCTCAGTTCATCGATGTGCCTCAGGACTTTTTTCTCATGATGTGGGATTGCTGCAGGATTTGGTTAGAGAAGAGGCCGGAGGGCTTGTGGCTTTCTAGGGCTGGACAAACCACGGGGGGAAAACCCTAGCTGCCAATCCCGTCGGCGGCTTGCATGAACGCTCTTATCACGGGCCGCGAAGAGAGCTCTTTCGGGCCATAGCAGATCGTAGAACTCGGCCTTGATGCAGTCGGATTGACGGCCACTAACGGCCTGAACCGCTTCGGGAACGAATACCGTGACCTCGGCAGGGCCTGGAAAAGAATCAGGTACTGAAATCTCGTCTGGGTGGCGACATCTGCGGCAGACATACCGGTCCTCACAAAGTCTCCATACTTTGCATTTAACCTATGTAGGTACAAGTGATTCTTGGAGTCCCTACACTGCCACACGTGGCCCAACTTGCTGAGACGCGCACACCATGGTCCTGGGAACCCAGTACGGTTCAGGCGATGAAAGAAGAGGCGGTACACGAGAACACTGACGGCCAGGCCTAGCACATGAAACGCGAGAGCTTGGCCCGTCACTGGATCGTCAAATAAGATTCTGACCAGAGTCGAACCAGCGGCAAGCAAGCCGTAGCAACAGGCAATATTAGGCGCAAGATAATGCCACTCGCCCCGGATGAATAAGGATTGATGAACGGCTACTCCTGAGAGGAATCCAACTAGCCAAAATAGCTCGTGTGAACTGACTAGGTAGTGGAAGGACATGATGGACCGAGATGAAGTCGTTAGTAGGCTAGAGTCTCGAGGAATCTGGCAATAGGTAGGCGGAGGCGGCACATTGGTGATGAGGACTTATGGACAAGAGACTTTGTAATCCACCCATGAAGCGCAGATGCCTCCTTGGAGCTCCAGGCCAGTGGGAGTTGCTTGGCCGCAAGAAGACGCGCAAGAGAGGTACATACGGAGAGCGGGCCTAGGTAGGCCGCCACGGCATGGAAAGACTGTTAGCCATTGCAGAGACTGACCAATCTGCGTATGACTGAGAACCCTGTGGCATCCCCATGCTCGTATAGCGCCAAGTACATCAGTTGGTTCCTTGTTGGATAAGTAGTAACCTGAATTCCGGTCAACGACTTAGGCAGTCAGATTCTAGCCTTGAAATTGCCTACCTTCGGACCAATAGGAGCAAAGCTACCTATCTTGGATACGGCGATGTACGGGAATAGAAACACGGTGGGCTGCGGGGTGCAACGCAAATGGTAGGTAACTGCATCCGACCGAGACTCTGCATGAAAAGACGGCTCATTTATGCAACGCTTCAAGTACTAATACGGCTGGCATACCAACAACAAATGTTACTTAAATACGTACAAGATCAGCAGCTCCATTCGCAGTAGTATCTAACCATCTAACCCTTAAGATCTCTCCGTGCCACAGCCTGTGCCTTGGGTCCCTTGTGCGTGAAATTGATGTTGCACGTAGACACCCCGCTGGCCCGGCGGTGCAACTTGAACCGCGCCGCTGGGGCTGCAGTGTGTCCACATCCTAGCATCAGTTGGAGGAACAAGCGGGATGTTGGCGGTCTGGCTGAAGTCAACGGTGGATGTGAGCGAGAGTTCGGTGTAGTTGCTCCGGAACTTGCGGCCGCCAGTAGCTGGCCCAGAGCCCCCAATCGTGTTGACGGCCAATTGCTGGGACGATGGATTACTCGGTTGGCCCCAGATGCTGCTCGACGCCTTGGAGAGTGCCGGCTCCACGTAAACTTTGAAGACTGGAGCCATGGTTGGCAAGCAGGCGACGATGATGCCGAGCCACAGCTCGATAAAGCTGAGAAGACCGACGTCGGCGAGCGCAAGTATGGGGTCTGGGTCGGCGTGTACCGTGGCGTAGATTCTATAGAACATGACGGCCACTGTTCTGCTAAATGTGAGCCGTTATCCTTCAACGGTTGAGCTGTGTGACAACGTCAACTTACGCGAAGCCAAAGCCAAACATGGTCATGACAACGACCTTCTTCCTTAACGCCATCTTAAGTGACCACAGCGGGGGCATTGGCAAGACGACGATGGCTATGTCGAGGATGGCATTGATGGAGTTCGAGGCCAACTGCGACTTTGTGAGGTCGTTGCATGTCCCCCACGGCACTGGATCCCACTCCTGCGACACTGGGCTGCAGTGAGTGATGAAGACAACTAGGAAGCTAATGCCATAGCAGGCGCATACAGCAAAAAGGCCGTAGGCAATGCGCTTGAAGATTAAAGTGTCGAAGATTCTCGTGTAGAGCCAGAGCACTGCCATCTTTACGACAGTCGTCGACACAGCCCAGGTAACGGATGCGCCAACAAGCACCTTTGCATGACAGTCAGTGAATACTGCCCAGAACGAGGGCTTATCCCTCTCTTGGTCGATACTTACTTGAGCCTGGACCTTCAGTTCATCGACACTAAGTTCCGTGGCCGTGTTTCCCAGGCCATTAGCTAGGCCCCATATTGCGACGCCGGCCATTGCGAGCATCGATATCTGTAATTTGTTGCGTTAGTACCGTGTGGGCTGGAGTGCGTTGGCTCTCGTACATGGGCAATGAGCACCAGGAAATCGTCGCCATACAGCTTCCTCTTCTGGATCCGGGCAGACCAGAAGCGCACCACAATGGTTACGCTGCAGAGAGTGACGAACGAGATGATCCATCCCAGCAAAGACAGGCTTTTCGGACCTCTCATCATGGTGGTAATTGCCGGACAGATGTGCTCCGAAGAGAAGTAATGTAAGACAGTTTAGACAGGTAGGAAGGTATGTTTGCTTCTGCGTCAGGAATCGCCTAAATCGATTCGTGAGGACTTCAAGCCAGGTTTCCCTCACAGCAACCGTTTGCCCACAGCCGATCATTTATTCTTCAACCGGGCTGCAAATTTGCACAGTAAGGGGTGGGCGGGCTGCGTCGGCCGGTTGGACCAACAGTTACTGCGGCACAGCCTCATTGGCTGAGACACTGCCGGAAGCTAGTCGTTGTCATGCTGTTGAGCTACTGGCTAGTACGTGTATATATTCCGCGAGGTTTGTGGTTGCTTGAGGCTCACCACTGGCCTGGATCGATAGTAATGGATAGTGCACTTTCCTTCTGTTGCAGACTTGACACACACGACCTTTGCCCTTCAAAATGATGCCGTCGCCAGCTCGCGCCCTAATTTTCTCTTTAGCCCGGTGGCTTCAAATTCTCTGGGGTTTTGTCGAGAGTGACTTCTTCACCTTCGCCGTTCCGAACACGGTATTCGGCGTAGCAGGGGCCACAGCCGGGACTGGAAATGGACTTGTAGCCGGACCGCATCCGTTCCTCATCGACGTCCTGAAGCGACTTCCTAGGGTCTTCCTCTTCAATTGCTACAGCCTGCTACTCTTCGATCTCAGCAATCAGCGGTTTCCCGAGTCGGTCGCCGAAGATGGGATGAACAAGCCATGGCGGCCGATCCCGTCGGGCAAGATCACGCCTGATCAGACGCGCCGGACTATCCTGTATCTGGTGCCGGTGGTGCTGTGGCTCAATTACATCCTAGATATCTGGAACGAGGGCCTACTGGTTCAAGTGCTCAGCTGGTGCTACAACGACCTCCGGGGTGGCGACGAAGTCTTCCGAGATGCGATTATCGCGGTGTCATACGGACTCGGCAACTCAACCTCGCTACGGCTCGCCCTCGGCCCTAGCAACAGCATTACCCGCCGCGGTCACGCGTGGACAGCGCTCATCAGTGCTGTAATCCTGACCACGATGCACATCCAGGATCTCAAGGACCAGCAGGGCGACCGGCGCCGCGGCAGGAAAACGATCCCGTTATTTCTCGGGGACGGCACGGCGCGCTTCGCACTGGCCATCTTCGTCCCCTTCTGGTCGTGCATTTGTGTCTCATTCTGGCAGCACACGTGGTCCGGCTATGTGCTGCCGCTTGGCCTGGGGTCCCTTGTGTCCTGGCGGGTGCTTACGAAACGGACCGCTCACGACGATGGACGTACCTGGCGGCTATGGTGTTTTTGGCACTCGATCCTCTATTTGTTGCCGTTGGTGAGCAGGGTGTGATCGGGTCAACGGTGGGTCCGGCGAGGTCACATCCCTTGTACAGTACATTATCTATTCATGCGTCGAATCAGTAGCACTTGGTGGCACCCCAGAATGGAATGCAAGGTGGACCAGTAAGCTCGATAATTACATGATTGATTAGGCAGTCAAAAAGCGACTCGTTGGTAGAAGCAATGCATGTTTGTGGTCCGACACAGGCCTAGATGCCTAGGTACCGGCGGTAATTTGCGCGGTGCGGTAACACAGGCCCCATCCTAGACAGTGTTGGTAGTCGACCTGCAGATGGAGGGCCTCGAGGTGATTTTGCATTCGTTTCATCTCCGGCCACTTGTCACCCAATTCTTTTTCGCCCGACCGTGTATGCTACCTAGGCGCTCTACCCACCCAAATAATCTCCAAGACAGCACCAGATCTTAGTAATTGTAGGCGTTCGCACCTCGTCCTGGTCATTCTATATGGTCGCGCACCGGGCAGTGTCCGGACTGACTCTTCTAACTAGGTGTTGTATTAGCTACCTGATGGATGTAAAAACAAAGACCGAGGGTACAGCACGTGCCATACAAGCGGAAACAGAAGCTTCCACACTTCGCAGCGACAATGGGGTGGCCCAGGATGTGGACGCTGGTGGCGGCGACAACAACAGTAACAACAATGACAATAACAACAACAGCAGCAGCAGCAGCGGCAAAAACAACGATACCAAAATCGATAGGTCGTACGCGCGCGACTACCGCTTCTGGTCTATCGTAGTCGCCCTATGCACCATGATGCTCTTGGGCTCGTTAGAGAACACAGTTATCGTCACGTCGCTGCCCGCCATCGTCAGAGAGCTGAACCTCGGAAAAGACTATGTGTGGGTGGGCAACATTTTCTTCTTGACATGGTGAGCATCCCCAGAGCTACATCCTCTTTAAAGTCGGAGCAGGATCTCACCTGTGCCTCCAGCGCCGCCGTGCAGCCCCTATTCGGCCAGCTTTGCAACCTCTTTGGCCGGCGACACCTTGCTCTATTCATTGTCGCGCTGTATGTTTTAGGCAGTGGCATTGCCGGCGGAGCCAGCAGCGCAACTATGCTGCTTGCCGGTCGTGCTGTACAGGGGGCCGGTAGCGGCGGCATGACCATGATCATCAGCGTTATCATCTCGGACCTCGTGCCCTTGCGCGACAGAGGAAATTTTCAGGCTATCCTTGCTATGACCTACGGCATTGGCATGGCTACTGGGCCTGTCGTTGGCGGCGCAATTATTCAAAGCACCTCTTGGAGATGGGTCCGTTCTATGTCATCATCGTTGCCTTGCTCTCAGGCAAGCTGCTAATATGCGTATAAATGTGTATAGGTCTTTTACATCAACCTTCCCGTTGGTGGTATCTCTATCGTGCTGCTATGGCTGTTCCTGCGGGTCAAGTGGGATAGGGAGACCAGCCCGTGGATCAAGCTTAAGCGGATTGACGTCTTCGGGAATGCCCTCCTCGTTGCGGCGTCGGTGTCGGTGCTCCTAGCGCTCACCTGGGCGGGGGCATATTATCCGTGGTCATCATATCGCGTCGTCATCCCCCTTGTCCTGGGTATACTTGGCCTATTCGGCTTCTGCTGGCTTGAAAGCTCAATTTTCATCCCGGAACCTGTCATGCCGATACGCTTGTTCGCAAATGGCACTTCGGCCGTCATATACATAAACACGTTTCTCGTGTCGATTCTGAACTACTGGATTTTCTTCTTTCTCCCGATATATTTCCAGTCGGTGCAGTTATCGACACCATCCAGCTCAGGCGTCCAGATCCTTCCCACCACTCTAATCGCTATTCCTGGAGCGGCCACTGGAGCAGTGGTCTTGTCTAAGTGGGGAAAATACAAGCTCCTTCACATAACCGGGTTTGCGCTGTTGGCCGCAGGCATGGGGTCGCTTTCGGTCCTCGACCGATACTCGAGCACGGCTATGTGGGTTTGCTTGCAGATTTTGCCTTCTATTGGCGCTGGCATGGTGCTCGATACACTCCTTCCCGCTTTTCAGGCTGGCGTGGCCGAATCCGATGCGGCTGCTGCCACAGCGAGCTGGACTTTTATCCGCAGTTTTGGCAATGTCTGGGGCGTTGCCATTCCCGCTGCCGTCTTCAACACCTATACTAATCGATTCGCCGCTACCATCGACGACCCGACCGCACGAGACCGTCTACAGCACGGGGACTCGTATGCCTGGGCAACAAAATATTTCATTGAGGGGTTCGATGAGCCGGCGCAGAGTCAGATTATTGACGTCTTCACCAGGGCGTTGAGCAAAGTCTTCACTGTCTCTATTGCCTTTGCCGGACTCGCTTTCTTGCTGAGTTTTGTCGAGCGCGAGGTGCACTTGCGGACCGAGCTCGAGAGTGAGTTTGGGCTCGAAGATCCGGAGCGGGGAGAGAAGGACGGGCCTAAACGATCACTAAGAATCGGGAAAGAACCTGGTGGTGTTGATAAGAGCAGTTGATGGTTAGTACGGAGATCTAACAAGTTAACGGCACATCTAACCTATATAGTAACTCCAAGCCCATCGCTTATAATCCTCTGATACATATCACTACATCAGGCCCTGATCACTGGGCCTGCCAGAGCTCAGTGTCAACACGGACGAAAAAGAGACGGACCATGTATGACGTTTCATAGGAACTAATAGTCGGACAACCCCAAGGAGTCTTCACCTGGCATTTTTCTGGTATTCTTATACTAGTACTACGTAAATGGTCAGATTACAGTAAACCTGCAAGGCACGTGGTAGAAAGAATGAGGTAGCCAGAAGTATAAGTCGGAGGGGGGGGAAGCTGCACACCCCCTGATCCTGCACAGGCCACCGCGCACCCTGGCCACGCGATTCAACGCGACACCCCCATATATAAACCAACCTCCCTCCTTCAATTCTTTTCCGATTTTCTTCAACCAAATACCAATCTATTCTTCAATCGATGGAGGAACAGTATACCGAAGATGACATGCGCAACGTATGTGCCAATTTCGCTAGAACTGGTCAACTGCGGGCATCGGCTTACAAGTGGGCAATACCCCCCTCTACCCTCCGCATGCGTCTCAATGGGGCCCTACCTCGCTCCGTCGCCCACCAAGATTACTAAAGGCTCTCTGTGTATCAGGAGAACCATCTAGCCGATTGGGTATGTATTCAATAAGCCCTGGGTGTCCCTCCTACCCATTCACAGATCCGAGAGATGGCTAGCCGAGTGTGCCTTGAGAGGGGGGACCCCAAGCCGTTGGGTCTCAAGTGGATGGCCGGCTTTTTAAGAAGGCACCCTGTTCTTAAGACCTAGAGGTCCAAAGTAGTTGATATAGAGTGTATCAACTGCGCCATAGAGGCCACAATTCGGCCTTGGTTCAATCGATTTTAGATACTAGAGGTTAAGGCTATCCTACCGGAAAACCGTTGGAATAAGGACGAGGCCGGCATTATAGAGGGCCATGGGGAGAATGGCTTGGTTGTTGGTACGGCTGATTATAAGGCCCTATAGAAGAAATTGTGACGGGCTGAGCCCGGTGCAGGCCTTGGCAACCCTCGGCCAACCCTTGACAAGCACAGACCACTGACCCACTGGATGGATGAAGCTATTCCCAAATCTCAACTACCGAAGATTCTAGCAAGACGCCAGGGCTACTATACGCAAGGATAAAGACGCCTAGAGAGTCCCAAGAATCTTCTGTCTTTCCTTTCTCTCCTCAAGTTCAGTATACTTGTAGAGTCGCCATTAGATAGTTGCAATATACTTCTGAAGCCGTTATATTATACTGAACTTCCCCTTCGACGAACCCGACGAAGACAGCAATTGACTGCTTTTTAGCGGTCGACGACGATAGACCTTTCGCCGCTACCCCGACCGGCGGACACTATATAGATAAGTTAGATCCCTCTTCCAATAGCAGTTAGCAGGGACAGAGACCTTGGTCTAAGGGAGCCAAGTAGTCCAGACCACTGGAAGAAACCATCGAGAGAGAGAGAATCGACAGTCGAGATATCTACCGAACCTCAGGAGGGCTAGCTGCTATAGCTAGTAAGTTAGCTAGCCGAATAGCTCACTACTATTCGAGCGGAGTAGGCAAGAGAGAGAGAGCACTTTGTACAATAGCTAGCGGAAATTCGGGCGGAATAAGCAAGCGAACGCGAGGCGAGTTGAGAGTAGATCCGAGTCCTCCAATAGAACCTTGTCTCTACCTAGAACCTCGTCTCCCCTACCCCCGCGACCACGGCGCCGACTTCAGGTAGTGACACCCTAACGACCAACTCCCCTACACCTACACTAGATATAGCCGGCGCCCCGAGGAAGAAGCCGCTCCTTCCTAACCCGCCCAAGTTCGACGGGCTACGCTCTAGTTTCCGTACCTGGCATTTGGAGATGAAGAATAAACTGGCGGTAGACGGCCTGGTGATGGGATCCCCGTTAGACTAGTTTGCCTATATCTACTCGAGGCTAGAAAGAACGGCCTAGAATATAACCGTCGCATTCGTTGAGAGAGGTGGCGGCGATAGTATATATTGCCTCCAATGGTTCCTGATGTACCTGAACGAGTGTTATAGGGACTCGAACGTTTAGGCAAGGGCTATCGACCGTCTCCGAACGCTATAGTAGAAGGAGAACGAGAGCTTTGGAGCTTTTCTGCCTAAATTCGAGAGGGAGTTCGTAGATAGCAATGGCGGAAGCTGGACAGATGAGGTTTGGATCAACTACTTGGAGGGAGCGTTGAATACAAAGATACAGGAACGCTTGGTTAGCTACCTAAATATCTCTATAAACTACACTAAGTTCGTTAGAATACTCTATACACTTGGATCGAGGATCGATAGCCTTAAGTTGGCAAGAAAGAGGGATAGTGCCCGGTTAAAGTCCCCCTAGTTCAACTAGGAGGCCTCGAGGCCGGTAGCTAAACTAGCTATATAAGCTGAAGGAGCGGATGGGATAGACTAGAAACCCTTCAACGCTATAAGGATCAACTATAGGGCCCCGAGGAAGGGCGAAGGCGCAAGATGGCAAGTAAAGCCAAGGGATATCGAGGAAGGAGAGCCCTATTATAGGGAGAGACTCTACTATCGCTATAGAAAACCTAGTTATATTATAGCCACCTACTAATAGGCGTCTAAAGGACGTCTATAGCGCTCTTGTAAGACCCCGGTCGATCGGGCTATACCTACCGCCTGCGAAGATACGGCTAACGACTACGGCCAATCCGGAAGTTCGCTAACTGATCAGTCGGATAGCGAGTTGGAAAACGAGTAGCCTCTAGCGGAAGTCGTCGTTAGAGGCACTAGGAGGCTGAGGCGGCTTGGAAGAAAGCCGAGGAGAAGATAGACGGGCTACCATTCTATATTAACTTGGGAATAAATAGAATTAAGTTTGTTAAAGCCCTTGTTAATACTAGTTGCCTATACTATATAACGATAAATAAGACCCTCTTCAACCGCCTATACCTCCTATATATCTATATTAAACCCCGGGACCTCGAATAGGTCAATATCGTTACCGAGAGCGCCATTAAGTATATAATATATACGGATATCGATATCGACGGTTATAAGTAGAAGCAAGTATTCTTTTATATCGTCCCCGGCTAGAAGGACGATGTAATCCTAGGAAGACCACGGGCCGATATATAGAGGGTCGTCATCTTGCCTATAGAAGGGCGACTCTATATCGGTACAAGTAGGCTAGTTGTCCGGGATAGGAGCCGCGACGAGGGTGTCAAGCTCAACGTTTCCTAGCAAATGGCTAGCGTATTCGGCGCCCTCGTGAAGAGAGCAAGAAGGTCTCCCCCTGGTTAGAGGGGAGCTATATAGATATTTACTGCAAGCCTAGAAGATATCGAGAAAACGTTGGCCCCAAAGAAGTATAGCGACCCCCGTTAGAAGTTACCTAAGTACTATTACGAGTTCCTCCCGTTATTCGACCGGGCTATAGCCGACAAACTGCCACTATATCGGCCTAGTATAGACTACAAGATCCCGCTATTGAGCGACAAGTCCGGTTAGGAAAAGTAGCTACTATAGGGGCTGCTATACAGGATGTCCCGCGAGGAACTGATCGTCTTGTGGAAAACCCTGATAGAACTGCTAGATAAGAATTTCATTTGAGCTAGTAGCTCTCTAGCAGCCGCGCCGATATTGTTCGCGAAAAAGCTAGGAGGCGGCCTCCGATTTTATATCGACTACTATAGTTTGAACGCCATTACAAGGAAGGACCGTTACCTACTACCCTTAATCTACAAGACGCTATAGTCCTTAGCGAAGGCGAAGTAGCTTACAAAGCTAGACGTTATTGCAGCTTTCTACAAGATCTATATTAAAGAGGGCGACGAGTGGAAAATAGCTTTCTAGACTCGTTATAGCTTATTTAAGTACCTGGTTACCCCTTTTGGCCTTACTAGAGCCCTAGCGACCTTCTAGCGATATTAATCGCGCCCTGCAAGGATACCTAGATAAGTTTACCTTAATATATCTAGACAATATATTGATCTACTCGGACAGATCCCTCTCGGACTATAGGAAGAAGGTCAAGAAGGTTATATAGAGACTCCTTGAGGCTGGCTTATAAGTCGATATCGATAAGTGCGAGTTCGAGGCCAAGATAGTTAAATACCTCGGCTTTATTGTAGACGCTAGGAAGGGTATCTATATCGATCTAGAAAAGGTCAAGGCTATAGAACTCTAGTAGTGCCCTAAGACCGTGAAGGGAGTCTACAGTTTCATCGGCTTCGCCAACTATTATAGGGAATTCGTCCCTAACTTCTCGACTATAGCCGCCCCTCTAGTTGCGTTGACGAAGAAGGGCGTGCCGTTCCTCTAGATAGACGAGCGTAAGAAGGCCTTTAAGGATCTTAAGGTACTGCTTATTAGCCCCCTAGTATTGGCCCAATAGGACCTAGACCAGAAGACGGTACTCGAGATAGACTCCTTTGGCTATATAACGGGCGGAGCACTCTCCTAGTACGACGATAACGGCCTTCTATACCCCGTAGCCTTCTTCTCGAAGAAGAACAACCCTATAGAGTGCAACTACCCGATCTACGATAAAGAGTTGCTAGCTATAATACATTGTCTAGAGCACTAGGACGCGGAGCTATAGAGTATACCCTCCTTTGAGATCTAGACGGACTATAAGAACCTCGAGTACTTCTAGAAGAAACGCTAGCTAAGCGAACGATAGGTCCGATAGGCGGAGATCCTTGCCCGCTATAACTTTACGCTAAGATATCGACCTAGTAAAGAAGCAGTAGTCCTAGACGCGCTCTCGAGGAGGGAATAGGATATACCCGTGGACGACTACAACGAAAGGCTAGCGGGGAGATGTTTCTAGCTTTTGAAGATCAAGAGAGGGCGCGTTACAATATACTGGGGGTAAGTTAACGCCCTACTAGGGAACTCCACCCCGTTATCCGGGTAAATAGCTATAAAGACGGGCGACCAAGACGGGCTGTACGATAAGCCTACGGATAGGATGGACCCTCCCCTCAACCCTTTTAACGGGGAGCCCCTTAAGGAACTCTAGAATAAAGGCTTGAAGGCCAATAACCGGTACTAGCTACTATACGGGATGGTATAGAGAGGCGAGAGGCAGATCCCGCTACAATGGGGACTCCCTATCTCTATTTTGGAATGTTCAATCGACGAGGGCGGCCGCCTCTACTGGAGGGAACGAATCTAGATCCCCTATTACAAACCGCTATAGATACGAATCATTTAGGAAACCTACAATTCGCCCCTCGCCAGCCACCTAGGTAGAGACCTCACTAAATCCCTTATTAGTAGGAAATATATATAGCCGGGCCTTAGCCAAGATATATACCGGTTCTTAAGGAACTGCAATGTATATAGAAGGTTAGCTGTATAGCGGGAGAAGAAACGGGGCCTTCTGAAGCTACTGCTAGTACCCGATAGGATGTAGAACGAGTTGTCTATCGACTTTATTATGGATCTACCCCCTTCTAGACCGAATCAAGCGACCAACCTTATAGTAATCATAGATAGGCTGTTCAAGGGAGTAATCCTCGAGCCTATAAAGGAAACCACTATAGATGCTGTTGCTAGTTAGTTGGTTGTAGGGCTGATCCGCTACCACGGGTTATCGCGCGCGATTGTATCCGATAGAGGTCTATAGTTCGTTAGCTTGATGTAGGAACGAGTTTGCAAACTATTGGGCATTATAAGGAGGCTCTCTACCGCGTACTATCTAGAAACCGACGGCGCTACCGAAAGAATGAACCAGGTCGTCGAACACTTCCTCTGATGCTTCGCGATGTATTGGCAGGAGAACTGGGCCGAGTTGACCCCCGTCGCGATGCTAGGAATCAACAATCGCGACAATACGTCCACTGGGATGAGCCCCTTCTTCGCTATATACGGGTACTATATCGACCTCCTAGATATGCCTGCAGGTAGGGGCGAAGAGGGCCCCCTCCGGATAGAGGGATAGTTACTACTAGCGAGAGGGGAGGCGTTTATAGTGAGTCGGGGAAAACTGTCCCCTGAGGACCAGGGCCCTCTGATCGGAGGAGGTCACGTGACAGGACACCCTGCCGCTGGATTCGGCAGGTGGGGCCAATTTCTTTCGAACCATAAGTAGGGCCATCTGGGCCATTTGACTTAAACAACAATCAATTAACCTTTTCACACAGTCTTTTGCAGCTGCTTGCAAAGCCACTCTTGCGTGCGCAGTGCGCTCCCTCTGAGCAGAGGGAGCCCTACTCGCACATATTGTTTTGATCCTTGTCCGGTCCCGGGAACCCAGTTTGTTGTGGCGTTGCCTTGGACCGTCTTGTCTATCTTGTCTGTCTTGCCTGGACACTTGTCACTTTGTTACCTCCCCTCTTTTGTTGTTGGGTTGTAGGTGTAGATGTGTGTTTCTGCACCATTTCAGTAGCACGACTTCTGCAAGCCATAGAATTCGTACAAGCCGCAATGGCCTCCGTATAGGAACGACAGGAATACTATGCCAATAAGGGTCGTCAAGTAGCGGAGCAGTTCCGAAAAGGGGACAAGGTGTAGCTATAGCTAAAGAACATACGGACCGATAGACCGTCGAAGAAGCTTGACTGGCTTAACGCGAAGTATACTGTCACCGAGCTGATCGGGTCGTACGCCTGCCGCCTCGATACACCTCCCGGAATCCACCCAGTCTTCTACGTCTCCCTGCTAAAAAGAGCCGCAGAGGACCCGCTGCCGTTACAATAGCAGGACGATACGCAACCAGCCGCTATCGTCGCGGAAGATATAGGCGAAAAGGAGTGATATATGGAAGAAATCCTGGTAGCGAAGAAAGCCGGTAGGGGATATAGGGTACTAGTTAGATGGACCGGATACGCCCAACCAACGTAGGAGCCGCTTAGTAGCTTCTTGGAGACCGAGGCCCTAGACCGCTTCGAAGCTAGGTACAGCCCTATCACCGCCGTCCGATCAGAGGGAAGACGACGTGCTATACGCCCAGCCTAGGAGGGGGGTAATGTGACGGGCTAAGCCCGGTATAGGCCTTGGCAACCCTCGGCCAACCCTTGACAAGCATAGACCACTGACCCACTGGATGGATGAAGCTATTCCCAAATCTCAACCACCGAAGATTCTAGCAAGACGCCAGGGCCACCACACGCAAGGATAAAGACGCCTAGAGAGTCCCAAGAATCTTCTGTCTTTCCTTTCTCTCCTCAAGTTCAGTGTACTTGTAGAGTCGCCATCAGATAGTTGCAATACACTTCTGAAGCCGTTACAGAAATAGCCTGGTGGCCGCACTTGGACTTCTTTTATTGAGTATATCTTAGCTACCGGCCAGTTTCTACCTCCGCTTATTATATTCAGGGGGAAATTAGTTTAATAATAGTGGTTTCCTCTAGATTTACGGCCTTTTAAGGATTGGATGTTTATAGCAACTCCAAAGGGCTGGACCGACGACGAAACTAGGTTGAAGTGGCTCAAAAACATCTTTATACCTCTGACCAAACCGGCCTCCCCTGACCAGAAGCGCCTCCTCGTTATCGACGGCCACGGCAGTCATGTAACTACCAATTATATGTACAAAGCTTACATCAATAACATTCACCTCATCTACCTACCTGCCTACACCTCCTACATCCTCCAGCCCTTGGATCTTTCGATCTTCAGCCCCCTCAAGCGTGCCTACCGCAACCGGCTTGATCGCCTCTTTTCTATGGCGATTGACGACACCTCCGTTGTTGGCAAGCGTGCCTTTCTTGAGTGTTATCACCAGGCTAGGGCTACTGCACTTACGGAGGCCAACGTTAAGGCTGGGTGGCGAGCTACTGGCTTGTAGCCCCTTTCGATAACCAAGCCCCTAATGAGCCGCCTTCTCCTCAAGAACGCTAATAGTGTAAGCACTCCTAAGCCCAACAAAGCGGTTCAAAAAGTTACCGTTGAGCTTAAAGCCTTCCAAACGCCGATTTTGGATACTATTGGTAAAGATGCGATTGTATAGTCGACCCCGAGGAAGGCGAAGGATTGGTCTGAGCAGGCCAAAAAATTCGCCACGACGATCAAGGCTACGCCAACTGATCGGTTGTTTCTTAGAAAGGCTGGCAAAGCCTTAGATGAAAAAGTCTTCGAATTGGCCGCCTGCAAGCGAAAAATATAGGCCCTGGAGCAGGAAGTGGAAAGGTTATCGCGTACGAAGAAGAGGAAGGTCGCCGAGGACCCGAACACCCTGTTCGCGAGCATCAGGACGATTTCTGATGCGCAGAGACTAGTTGGGAGGTAGGCGGTTCAAGATTCGGATTCTTCGGAAGAAGAGGATTCTGATGATGTCCTCAGTTGTATAGAAGTTGTGTGAAATAGATACATTGCGCGCGGTTGAAATACGTGGTTGTGGTTGTGGGCAGTTTTGGTGGCCTGTGCAGGATCAGGGGGTGTGCAGCTTCCCCCCCCTCCGACTTATATATGTAACGGTCTCAGGAGTATATTGCAACTAGCTGATGACGACTCTACAAGTACACTGAACTTGAGGAGTGAGAAAGGAAAGACCGGAGGTTCTTAGGACTCTCTGGGCCTCTTTACCATTGAGTATGGCGGCCCGAGCGTGTTGCTAGAATCTTCGGTAGTGGACGTTTGGGAATAGCTTCATATAGGGGTTTGGTGGCCCGTGCTTGTCAGGGTTTGGCCTGTGAGGAATATGTGATATATTGTGCACCTGAACTGTGGAGCCCTGATGCGCCACTAGGGCTGTGGCCCTGTTGCTCCACCTCCTGTATTTTTACCTCTCGACTGCGAGAGCTCTTCCAACTTCTCTTTTCTCCCCATCTTGCAATTATTGGCATAGAGTATTGCAAGCCAGCGCCCCGTGCCTCGCTACGCATGCTCGTCCCTGATAGTCCGGGATATTGTCCAGTTCTTCGAGGAATTGGCAGAGAATGCCACCGATCAAGGTATTCAGTTTCGAGTCTATTTCTCCAGTCGGCTATACCCGTATATTCGCATTTACCAGGGAATCTTGCTCACCCTTGAGGAGGAATTAGGATACGGAGAAGACTTGGCATAGTACGTCGAGAGTCGTATCAGCATCACGAACCGCTCTCATTTAGAAGAATTGCAATCCAAATCCTAAGCAAGGCCGCTAGGATTTTCATGTGGATCGTGCTAGTCGTAGATATCCTGAACAATGAGGATGACTACGGCGCCCTCACTCTCAGGAAGAAGCTTTCGGAAATCCCGGCCAAACTGAGCGAACTCTTCAGGAGTATGCTGGCACGATCGATAGGGGCCTGAATCGCTGTAACTCTGCATTCTCTAGATTCTCTTCGCAAAGCGGCCTTTAAGCCAGTAGAGGTCCGCCATGCGCTATAAGCGGGCTTGTTGGAGTAGCGTCTAATCGATCCCGAGCTGCCAGATGATACACATGGATGCCGTCAAACTGGTTGCGAGTTCCTCGAAGGGGCTTGCTGAGATTACCAAATCTAAGTAGCCGACCGTACAGTTCATTCATTCATTAATCAGTGCGGGACTTTTTGGTAAAAGAAAAGGGCATCCAGGACTTGTGGCCTGAACTTGGATTCGATTTGGATGGTCCTGGCCACGAAATCCTCAAGCGTTGTTGCGCTATATACCTGCATCATCGAAGAGTACAGGCGATCATCGTTGGGCTAGAGGGCAGAGACGACGAATAGAACGCCATGGCCGAAAATTGCTCGTTCCTAGAGTATGCCGGTTAGCAGGTCCTCTACTACGCCAATGCTGCGGCGCCTATAGTTTCTCATGACATTTTTTTGACCCAATTCTTTGCTTCGGCTAGAATTAGGGTGATCAACCACCTCGAGAAGTTCAAAGCTCGGCGGTATGGCACCCATACAACGCCGCTCTATTGTCACAGGTCGACAACAAGTGCTCTGGTATTCTTTCTTGATCTGTCTAAGTTAAGTCGAGGATGACTGCGAGGTAGCTATCCTCGACCAAGGGGCGGTCACGTGCGCTGCGCCAAGCGGCGTCACGTGAGATCATGCATCAGCATGGTCTGAACCTGTAACAATATGTCCCTCCATGGACGAACAAAAGGTGGCTTCCACGCCACTGTCTACATACGTGAATTATCAACAAGGAAACTTAGAAGGAATGTGCTTGAGCAAGCGAAGGTCCACTGTCCGCTCGACGGCGTTATCTGCTTTGACGCTGTCATCCTTAACTGTGGTGCGGACGTGGCTTGTCTGCTAGGTTGACTTCGGGAGAAGGAAGAGAAAAGAAAAAGCTCGTTTGCTAAGTTGTCTGTTGGGCCGTCGGTTGGCCCATCGGCGAGCCCGATCATCTAAGCATTTGAACTTGTAACATCTGCCTCCGCATCGAGAAGGATATGGTCCCCATAGCGGCAGTCTCTTAGCAATTGAGACGATAGCCAATATAGGTAAGGATGGGCCGGGAGCAATGGCCGTACCGGGGCAATGGCAAAGCCGAGGGTAATAGCCGAGCCGAAACGGGCCGGAGGCGATGGCCAAGCCGGAACAATGGCAGGGCCGGAATCAATGGCCGAGCCGGAACAATGGCAGGGCCGGAGGCAATGGCCGAGCCGGAACAATGGCAGGGCCGGAGGCAATGGCCGAGCCGGGACAATGGCAAGGCTAGAGGTGATGGCCAAGTCGGAACAATGACAGGGCCGGGGACAATGGCCGGGCCGAAGACAATGGCTGGGCCGAAGACAATGGCCGGGCCGGGAGCGATAGCCAAGCCTGAACAATGGCAAGGCTGGAGGTGATGACCGTACTGCCGGTCGAACTGTTGGCGGTGCGACAACTGGTGCAGCGAAGCGATCGTCAATCGAAGAACAATGGCTGTTCTGGTGGTTATCCCTTGCGATGTTGGTTACGGTGGGGCCGCTGCTATTGTACTCGGTCGTCCTATTGCCGTACTTGGCAAAGTGTTGTGGGACTGGTGGGTGGTGTGCGACGGCGATCGTGAGCCCCTGAGCTGTCCCCCGAGTTGTCCGCGTCGAGGTCGGTTCTGGCGCTCTAGCTCTCGTGGCGAAAGTGTAACGGTCTCAGAAGTGTATTGCAACTATCTGTGACGACTCTACGAGTACACTGAACTTGAGGAGAGTGTAACGGGCTGAGCCTGGTGCAGGCCTTGGCAACCCTCGGCCAACCCTGACAAGCACGGACCACCGACCCACTGGATGGATGAAGCTACCGTATTCCCAAACGTCAACCACCGAAGATTCTAGCAAGACGCCCAGGCCACCACACGCAAAGATAAAGATGCCCAAAGAGTCCCAAGAATCTTCTGTCTTTCCTTTCTCAGTGTACTCGTAGAGTCGTCACCAGATAGTTGCAATACACTTCTGAGACCGTTACAAAATTGGGCACAAATTGGGCACACGCAACGTGCGATCCGTATACCGTACAATCTCGTGAAATTGGAACAAAGCTAAGTCGATTAGGCCTAGTGCCATAGAGACGCCCACCAATCGAAGCCATCGCCAGACCCTGATTACCCCACTAGTAGATGGATCCCAGCCACAGCTATATTGTTAGCTGATTGGATCCTCTCCTTGCTCCTCTCCCTGCCCCTCTCCTGGCCCTCTCCCTAAAACGGATTGTCCAAAGCGGATTGTCTAAAGCGACGGCCCTCATTTCTAGAGCGACTGTATCTAACCGCTTTTGGATGCCGGCCCACCTGTGCAAGGCCAGAGCAAAATTTGCAGCGAGCCACATCAATGTACCGGAACTTGGAATCGTACTGCGCGCAAGCAATTGAATTGATCAAACAGGTCAAATCTATCAAAAACGCAGTAATGGGCTGATTCGCTCAAAAACGCGATAAAATTCAATTGCAAGCAAAATTGATAGTATTGCCCACTTACACCGCCTAACGCCCATCCTGAGCCTGATCCTGCCGACTTTGCCCCTGACTTGCCTGCCACGCCCGCCCTGATTGGGACACTTGAGGCGTCTGCGGCTGTATCTGCCTATAGTAACCGCTTTGATAAGGAACCTGTTGCTATATTGGATATGCTTGTGCCATAGAAAATTGGGAGGGTACAGTATATAGGAGCTACGATGGCATTTGTGGGAGGGAATTGTGAAGATGGCGGCAAGGCGAACTGGGAGTAAATTGGCATTTGTGACGGTGGTGATAACTGTGGGCGCGCCTGAGCCTGCAGGGGGGTTGTTGCCTGTGAGAGGTTGTCAATTGTGAGGTCATCACAGCTACCTGCTCTTGCAGTCCTTGTAATACTGCTTGGTGTTGAGCTTCCTTCTGCGCGGCTGTAAGCTTCTTCGCCCTCTTACGAGGGCGCTGCGGCTCGTCATGCGAGGGATCCCGCTATACATTGGCGTTTATCCTACCCTCCTCTTCTATATATGCCTCGTTAGGCAGTGCCTAGGCGCCATTCTTAATTTTTAGGGCCATTCGCGAGCAAAAAGTGCTTGGAATAGCTCAAAGTTCTCATTGTCTTCTTCGGTTGTAGGAAAGAAATCGGGCTGGGTGGATAGGGTGGTCGTCAGCCTGTAGCAGGTCTGAGAGGTCCGAATCTGACTGAGGATCGCTAACCGCTATAGCCCGGCGCGATTGTATTGTATAATGGGGCTGGTGATAGCTTCAAGTCAGCAAAAGGTTAACAGCAAATGCAAGTAATATGGTAAGTTCTGGTACATTGATGTGGCTCGCTGCAAAATTTTGTCGTGGCTTTGCACAGGTGGGCCGGCATCCAAAAGCGGTTAGATACAGTCGCTCTAGAAATGAGGGCCGTCGCTTTAGACAATCCGCTCCCTAACGCGACCACGTCGCAACGATGTGGCTAAGTGTTGGAACTACAGTCGGTCGCACACTTCAGGTAAAATTGGGCACAAATTGGGCACACGCAACGTGCCATCAGTACAGCTTGATTTGATTGATCGATGGTCTGTCCATCCACTGCAGAGATCGTGCCCGAGCAGGGAGCTAATAAAATCTGGTCATGAGCGCTTAGGTAATCTGGCACCTGTTGACAGGTGCTCCGGCTGTCAGGATCCAGCGCTCACTTCTAACAGGTTGCCCCAATATAGCATGGCTACACTGGGATTGCAAGGTAAAGGTACAATCAAATAGTCGAAGTAAAACAACTTGGTCCCGATACGACTATCTGACAAATATGTTAACGCGGCCTTAATTATTGTCTCAAGTACGGTGCCCAGTTTCCAATGATGAGCTGCAGCCACGGCTTGGGGGCTTGGCGTTCCAGCCATATCTGGACCTCCTGAGGTTGTACCTGTCCGAACGCGCTGATTGACCAATCAGAATCGCAATGCAAAGCAAGGCTCGAAAGGTGTCATGTAATGCACATAAGCGGCGCAGTGCAGTTAATTGTTCAGCTGCGGCGAAATCACACCTGTTTCCAGGATGAGCCACGCACCACGCCCAAGGCTGGATAGTACCTGGTTACTGCGGAAATAGGCTCTATGTTACATTATACTGTAAATGATTTATTGGGAAGAGAAAGGAGGTATAGCACAAGATGAGAACCATCTCTGTGCTAGACCTACTTCATGATGCAGCCCCAACCTTTTCGCTTGTCATCAGTCACGTAGCAGCTCTCTTGTCGGCGGAAGCGACGGTTGAGGCGTTTGGCCCCTGTCCCAGGTTGCATTAACGAGTTTTGCGATTCGCGCTAATTATGCTTTGGACCTGTTTTGGTTACATTTTTCACCGGTTGATTTCGTTAGTTAGGGTGATTATATAAGATAAATTTTTCACCCTCGCCTCTCTCCCTTAGTCACGTCTATGCTCCGCTCCTTCTCTAAAGATTCACCACTCTACCTTGGCCACAGGATCCCATTCCGATAAGATAAACACCTCAGCACACCAAAAATGGCCCAACCTCAGCGTTATTTTTCACATTTGTTATTATTATCCAACATAGCTTTTGCCCAGAGATGTTTCTACCCTGGGATGCCCGCTGATGGCGACTACCCCTGCGACCCGGATGCGGAGGAGAGCTTGTGCTGTGGGACTGGTCCTGGTGCGATGTGCCTCACCAATAGAGCCTGCCAGCGGCCCGGGCAGCTCATGATTAGAGGGTCGTGTACGGATGAATCTTGGGGTTCACCCCAATGCCCCCACTTCTGCACTCTACAATGTATGTTCCCAGTCTATCCCTATCGTCAATCCTAGCATTCGGAAGCTAGGCAGGGCCGAATCCCCAAGCTGTTGTTAGCAGTTAAAACTCGAGGTATCACATAATGAGTCGTACTTGCTAACTAGTCGTGGCGTGCAACTGCTAGTCCAGGGTATGGGGCCCAACCTATTATCCTGTAGCAATGCAACCGGGAGGGATACATCGTTCTGCTGCGCAGATACAGAGGGTTGCTGCGATCGGGGCATTGAGCGGTTCGACTTGCTGCCTTCGAATCCACAGCCATATGCAATCTGGGACGAGGAACGGACCCGATTCGTTGCGGTAACAGCAACAACCAGCTCTACGTCCACGACAGCAAGTACAAGCACATTGATCTCTACAAGTGCTACAAGCAGCACAACCACAACTTCAGCCCTACCGTCAGCTCAGACTAGTACGCCAGGCTCGTCCAGTCAAAACCAACCATCAGAATCAAACCAAGTCGAACCATCGGGACTGCCCGTGGCAGCGCAAGCAGGAATCGGCGTCGGCGTCTTTATCTGTGGGATCCTCCTCGGCGTTATCGCTTATTTGCTATGGAAGTTGTATCAAAACAAGAAGCGAGCCAAGTTGCAAATGGGTCATACGCACTATGGAGAACAACAGTACCCGGCTCCGCAGTATCCAGCGCACCCTCGGCAGGAGATGTTTGTTAATCCAGCTGAGTTGTACACTGAGCCACAGTACACAGAACTCTATGGGTCACCTAAGTAAGCTGAGAGACCAGGACGCTACAATGCATTAGTTATTAGACAACCGCATAGAATAAGAGTATACAGGAGATTTATGTTACCATCCGAGATCATGTAAGGAAGATAGATTTTAATCCCCTTAGGGGAGGGGTATCCTTTGCTAGTGAGCCGGTAAGCTTAGAACTCACTCACGACTCTAAAGTTTTTAATGGACAAATTATGCGAAGCCTACTCGGAACTACAAAGCTTCATAGAAAAGGCCGACGTGGATATGCTATTGATATAACACGGTTGGGAGCGATCTACAAATGACGCCAACCGAAAGTCAACCATGTGATGTGCATTTACCCGCTCCAATAATTACCGCGACCTTTGCCTTCTACAGTCTGGCTCTCCTAAATCCGGGACTTTAAGGGAACCGCACGACGGCAAACGGGCCGATATAGATCCCCCCTACCCACTTCACGCTATCAACGGCGCGAAATTGCTTGCATTGGGCATTGATACCTTCAGAGCGAAAGCGGCAACTCGAAGGTGAAGGAACGCAGTTAGAGATGTGCTGAAACTTGGGACATAGGCATATCGACGGTGCCTGTGCCTACAGGAATGAGAGGAAAGTTGGCGAAGCAATCAGGGAGAACGGGATCCCAGAAAAGATCTACTTGTTACATCCAAGCGGTGGGTGTTCGGTTGATATCGATCGAAAGCATGCGACATAGGAAAGCTGACAGAGGACACCAAGGGTGCAACCTTGGCACGACCCAAAGGATGTGGAGAAGGCTCTCAACATCTCTCTCACGATCCTCCAGTTGAACCACAGTAATCATCCATTCCTTTTGCGAGCTCAACAGAGTTTCGGGGGTGGGAAATAAATTAAATATTGCCTCCTAGTTGGCCTATATTTGATGCACTGTATAGCACCTCTTCAAAAGGTTTACAACTTAGCTACATACGCAACGCTAATTCCACAACAGTATTGCCTCGGAAGGTCATAGATAATCACGGGCGGCGATTACAGTGAGAATCATTCTAGGCAAGAGTCCAGCGAGGGAACTACGACGCCTGGCCTCTCCGTTGCCATTCGGGTGACGGATGGTCGTGTTATTCTCCTCAGATCTGTAAGCATGCGGAACGGAGACTTGGCAAGTCACGGGAAAACTGGTTACGCCAGGCAAGTCCCGTTCTATTGGTAACTTACGCGCCCATTCAACTAGCAGCTTATCACTGAAGTCAATAGCGTTGGTCAACCTGGACTTAGGTCTCAAATTTCAATGTGCTGAAGAGGAAGATGATTCTCGACTTTGCTTGCATTGTACCAGCTGCCAAACAAGTGAAACACATCCATAAGCAGTGTGCGGGTCTTTGCGAGTGTTAATAGCTGTGTGGCTAACTAGGACCTTGCAAGTTAAGTTCTTCCCACAGCATGAACTCTTTAACTTCTCAGCAGAACATCTTATCCTAGTCATGACTCACTTAACCCTGGAGGTTAAGCCGGTCAGTGTGGTTAGAGCACACCCGGACAGCTGTTTCTCAACGGACGATCCCACGGTATGTGAGCCGCGTGGCAGGATTGGAATGAAGAAAAAGCCATGTATAGCGCAAATTTGTTTGAACGTTAAATCAGGTATACGGTTTTGGTGTAAGGAACTTACGATCTGTAGCATCCTTAGCGATTAAGGGGTGACACTATTGAGCTGGAACGTGCCCTTTGCTATTTTCGAAGGGATGTGTGTTGCTAGGTTTCGGAAAACGATAAGGGTTATCTCGCCGGCTCTTTTGTCGGTGATGATATGAAAATTGAATGAATCTTCCCAGGCTCCTGCCAAGCATCTATTGTGGCCTCCATAAATGCCCGTCAACGTGAAGCGACCATTCCGGCAGAATATACAATGCCTGAGCCTTCGAAGAAGGATCTTGACAGTATTACCACCGAAGTTGCCAAAATCAGCCCATAATTATACGTAGTATTCTTTTTCTTGCCTTGTGTAAATTCCCCAAGGTGAGTCTCATCAAAGAACAAGATGCCCTTGCTGGTAACGGAGAACTCAACGACTTCCGCGCCAAAGTCATTTGTGTAGTAGTTGCTGCTGAAATCATCTGCCAATGAGGCCAAGGGGTTGGGGAAGACTTCAAGTTTTTGATTGAGCCCTGGCTCGGGCAAATCCTAGGCGAACATTGTCAAGTCGTTTGCTGCCCTTGATAATCTCTTTCCATAATTGACAATCTGGACCATCTTGGCGTATCCTTGTAACGTGCTGATGGCGAGTATATGTTCCGAAACGTGACCTTCTCTTCGGTTCAAGCGTGCTGGAGAATGACCTAAGTCGGTTTGGGACGAATAGAATTATTCGAGCCCAAGTGTTGTGATGTTGATGAGCCACATTGTGCCGGAACCGCCCATAATGACAGTCAGAGACTCGGGTTGGTGGAGAAATAGCTTGGATTGCTCAAGTACCTGAGTAGTTTCCTGAGATTTCGCAAACTCCCCTGCGCCAGGCAGCAAGGTGATGGAAAGAGATCACGTGATTTGATACTGGAGTCATGATTGGGGCGTCCATATCAGAAGGAACTCGAGGTGCGCTGGACTAGGACCACTAAACATCGCCTACATGATTCTGCTTTTTTTATTCCAAAGGCCTATTCTGTAACTAAAGATCTGCCGTTTCATGGCCCACGTTGTGGATTCAAGTTTTGTCTCCCAACGCCCCCCTTCTTCCTTCCCGGGCGGCCAATGGACAACAAACTGCTGTACGATGTCTCATCATGTCCAGGAACAAATCACATAATGAAGCCTTTAAAGCGGCATCCCGAGGTGAACGCATTTCCGTAAATCTCTCGCAGAAATGCGTGAGAAATCTGCCTTGCACCTGCCTGCTAGGCTGAATTCGGACCGATCGAGTGCATACCACCAAATAAGAAGGCGACTTTGATGGGCCCGAGCAAGGGAGGACGGTGCCGAAAGGGAGAGAATCGACTGATACATAGGTATCGAGTCAGCAGAACATGACATTCTCACCGGCAACAGCATTAGCAGTCTTGGCGGCACTCTGGGTGTCATTCTTGGGCACCCGATCCCACCAGAAGCTTTCGGATGAGTCATGGAACAAAAATGCACAAGATTCCGGTTAGAGAGTATTTATCACTCAATACAGGGTATTGGGTCGTAAAGGAGCTTTCATCCAGAATTAGTATTCATTATCTAAGGTAGTTTGCCACAGCCAAAACCTTAGCACCCATCGATCAGGCAACTAATTACGGTACTAATACCACAAGTGCAATCGAGTCAGACTTAATCACTAATTAGGCCAACCGCACTATTCAGATCTAGAAGGGCTTGAATGAGCAGGTACGGTGATGGGGCATTGTGTTGAGCATCGTCGTGGTTTAATTAGTCAGGTTTAGGTTTATATTGGCCGAGAATGGCGCAGCATGACGGTGATTATGATTTGGTGTAACCCATCAATTAACAATTCGAACAAGGAGTGCTTGGATGCCTAAGCTCATCTAACGCTCACTTCACTTACAAGGTACAGTACCTAAGCGAGGTAAGGCACCCACTGCGGTTTACCGCCTATACCTGTATAGTGGGCCCTGTTGCTGCGTCAATCGCCTGGCTACAGGCGATATGACGCGAAAAAGTTCGTATTGGTGTCTGTCATTAGATTCTGCCTGCTGATGAGCCCAAACAAAAGATCAATGCAGGGGCGCAGTCTAATAGTCGTTTCGGCAATTCCAACTCCTGTCACTGAGACCACGACATTTGCGAGAACTCAAAGTACTACTTAATGTAGCCAAACCTACTTCAACTCGAACCCGTCAGCGAGCCGACAGTACACTGATTCTCAGAGTCAAGTCCTGAACTCGTGATTTAACACACACCGTCCGACGACTTGACCTTCCAGCATGCAGTTCTTGTTCGCTCTTCACTGGGTGTTGATTGCTGCAGCCGCAGCATCACGTGACGGGTTCAAAAGAGGCCGACGTCAAGGCAGCGAAGATGGCCGGGAAGGCCCAATCGAACCCGACACGGCATCCGACTGCACCTACTTTGACACAGTCCATACTCCCTCGGACAACTGTACGTACTTTGAACAGTGGTGGGGCATCTCGCATGAGGACTTTATTAAATGGGTGAGTACTCCCTACTGTTTTCATATCTATAAACCATGTCAGCTTTCTTACAAGTTTGGAGCAGAATCCCAGTGTTGAACCCGACTGTAGCGGCATCAAGATCGGCAACTCGTACTGTGTCGAGGTAAACTGGGGGATCCCTTCCACAACTACAACCACGGCCGCACCTACCAGCACGACTACGCCCAAGCCGAGCCCGACACAGCCAGGGCTAATCGATACGTGCACTAAGTTCTACCGCGCTGTATCCGGAGACATCTGCGTTGGGATCGCCGCCGCATATGGAAACTTCACTTTCGCGGACTTCTTGGCATGGAACCCGGCGGTCGGCCAGGACTGTAGCGGGCTCCGGGCCGGATGGTATTATTGTGTCCAGGGGCCAAAGACTCCGACCACCGTAACCAGTTCTCCAACGCCAACCGAGACGTGCAACCCAACAGCACCAACGCCAACCCAACCCGTGGCCATCTGCGGCTGCACCAAGTGGCACGAGATTGTCAGCGGCGATACCTGCAGTGTCATCATCCAGCAGTATGAGCTCAATGGCGAAGACTTTTACCGCTGGAACTCGAATGTCGGGGCTGGTTGTGAGCTCTTGTGGCTTGGGTATTACGTCTGCGTCGGTGCCTAAGTAGGTAGCGTAAAGTATCTGCACAGGACAGCGCAGATCAGGTAATTAGAGGTACAAATCCCCGCCGAATAGATGGACGACGTTACTTAATATTCCCTCCGATCAAGTCGGTCTTTGCTTTCGTTTTATTCCACCATCTGGGAACGACGGGTAAACTCTCTATCGTCATGGCCCCAACGGCCGGCCCCCTGGCATGTCCCATGTGCGCCACGCTCTGCTTAATATCGTGTACATCTATAATACTTATAGGTTGTCGACAATAGCAAGACGTTCCCACAGCCTTAACCACATCTCTCACCAAATTGCTGAGATTTTTCCTTATTAACCCAGCGTTGCCAGCATATCCTTGCACAATAAACGACTTACACCGATGATGACAACTTAATTAGTTGCGTAACGTGTCTCTAGCACAGTACGGCCGGAGGCTAGCTCGTGGCTAGCTAGGGATTCGTTCATCCGAGATTTACAGGCCATCAATAGCCGTCAAGAGCCGCGATGCGCCTGCTCCTATCACAGTGCTTCGGCTCTCAAGTTCTCACCACATTTGGAGATGGTTCTTGGTTTCCTATTTGTTGGCTGCAGCGGTCGCATTCCTCGCTTCGAACCATGCAAGGAGTGCGCGTAATTATACATTACCTAGAACAATGCCGCTAAGGTGTCAACCTCGTACTACTTCCCTAAGCTGTTTCTATCGAGGGTTGTATCCTGCATGCTTCGCGTTAACCGGCTTGGAAGTCCTTAATTCCGACTAAGAACCCACCGATTGGCGCTGGATGATTGTTCTCTTGTTTCAATTGCCAAGCAAGGCATGGTGCGAGATCCAGCTACTTCTCTGTCATGGTCCCGGCGGCTCTACATGTTGGTTTCCCCGACTTCTCACAAGAAGTGATGACACGCTTGAGTACTCTACTCTAGTTCGCTGTTAATTTCGCCCAGGAACGTACTACTTCAGTAAAGTCGTAGATTTACGCTCCGGATATAAATACTTCATGTATATGGCGCTTTCTTTTCCACTGCGTTTAACTTTTATCGTAATTTCCCACTTCCAGGTCGCACTTAGATGTTGCAGGGAAATAGAAGAGAGAATCGAAATACCTTTACGCCGCCGACGCCCTTCGGGTAGACGGACGACCACTGCGCCATCTTAAGGTAGCCAGAATCACTTTATTGAACCGGCTAATTAGATACCGCCCAGTACAAGATGAACCGCCGTTTTTTTTTTTTTTTTTTTTTTTTTTTTTTTTTTTTTTTTTTTTTTTTTTTTGGCAAACGTGCCTGTCATAGGCAGCAGATTGTGAAAACGAACAAGCCGTTCAGACGGGCGCAGACTATACCATTGGTGATATGGCGGTTGGAGTTCGCTGTATCATGACGTTGGACCTAGTCACAAGCTATACCGGCTTACGACTTAAAGCGGCGCTGTGTTTGAGGCTACTGATGACCACGGCAACACATTAGGCACCTTCCCTTCGTGGTGTGCAGTTACCGAGATAGTCCCGGTCACCTCCTACATCTGTTATAACTCCTAGCCGATCTAGTCAAGCCCGACGGGTGATACAGGTTCAATTATGTGTTTGCCCCTTCCTACTATAAAGGGTGCTGTGGTGGCGTGGGACGAAGGGACAAACCGAATGAGAATGCAAGCTTTGACCAGAGCGTGCAACACATGGTTTCTCATACATATGCTAACCCACTGCTTTCCCTTCCTTCCATGAGTCTCAGAGTACGTCGGCTTCTGATAACTTCTAGTAAGGAGTGGTAAACAAAGTAGTTTGTCCAACCTGAGCAGAGCCAAGGGAGCCCAAGGCCGCTCTAGATTCCCAGGGAATGGGCCTCACGGTATTTTCGGCATTCGATGAGGGTCCGATGTCATAGGTGGCTGCCCTTGGTCGGAAATTGCCCTCGTGGCTTCTAACCTGCTTCACAAATCGGTAGGTAACATTGTGAATACTGCGCGCGCCATTTCGTGGTGTCTTCAGGGCTAAGTAGTACGTAGCAATCGCCTGCTTGCGTGAGGAACAGCCAATGATATACGCCCCTGTCCCGCTGATTGTTTACTGGCTAATTAGATCTTGGAAATACAACATATCTGTTGACCTACGGAATTTCATCATTAGGAAACCCTAGCATCTGCTTCGCTCTGTTGGAGACAGTAAGTATCAACCCTACGTCACTTCCAAGCTGTTCCTGGCCTGAGGCGGGGGACGGACGGGGCTATTTAAGCACGGTTTCGCTGCCTTGGTGGGAATAACCCTTGCAGACTCCGTTTAAGGAGCATTATATTGTGACTCGTTATACTGCAACAAATATTCAAATCATCTCCTATAACTCTGCATCTGTTTCAAAGCAGCGCAAACCTGAAGATGATACCAAGGAACTGCGAAAAGAGGTAAATGCTAGAGTTGATCATCGTAACGGCAGTATGAAAGTAGTCAATTAGAATTATCCTTTACAAGGCATTGATCAAGGCATTGTATGCTGCCTTGGGCTGGTAGTTGCGGTCAAAAAGAAGCGGGTTATCACTCGATCTCCAGCTATCCTTGTCGGAGACTCCCCAGACGGTGATACCGACACACTTTGAGATTTCGAGACAGGCGTTCATGACAGTGAGGTAATCGTTGGCGGAGGCACCAGAGATGTCGAGCTCGGTGATAGCAATCTCCTTAACGTTGGTCGCAGCGAGAGCCCTCAAGGCAGCAGGAACACCAGAGGCAGGGTTCCATCCACCGGGAGAGGCCAAATGCGCCTGGGAGCCGATGCCATCGATTGGAATGCCCTGGGAGAGCCACCTGTTGACTTTTTCGACCATGCCCCGGGTGACTTTGGCGTAGTTGGCAATGTCGAGGTTGTAGTCATTGATGTAGAGCTTGGCGGCAGGATCAGCGGCACGTGCTGCGCGGAAGGCGATGCCGACAAAGTCCTCGCCGAGAACACGGCTGAAGACGCTGTCGCGAAGCGAGCCGTCCTCCGCAAAGATCTCGTTGACGACATCCCACTGGAGGATCTTGCCCTTGTAGCGGGTGACCATGGTGGTGACATGGTTCTCAATAACCTGAGTCAAAGTGTTGCGATCGTTGATGTTCTGCACCCACTGCGGCAACTGAGAGTGCCAGAGGAGGGTGTGGCCACGGATGAGCTTGCCGTTGGCTAAAGCAAAATCGACAACGGCATCAGCATTTGAGAAGGAAAATTGATTGCGGCTCGCTATGTTGCACGGTTAGCTTCTACTAATTCTTTCAGGAGAACGATAGAAGAGAGAAAGAGAAGCTCACGTTCGATAGCATCCCACTTCATGCTGTTCTCATGGGTGACCTGTCCAAAGTCGTTCTTGACAATGGTGGTCAACGGATTGTTGTTGAGATGGTAGTGGTCGATTTCGGCTCCGAAATAGAGCTTCCCCCTGGCCTTGAACTTGTCGTGTAGGCCACCTCCACTGCTGCCGCCAGTAGGAGCAGGAGGGCTGCTTCCAGTAGTGGGTGCTGGAGAGTTGTCTGATCCGGGCACACACTGGGAGTACCAGTCACTGGGAAGACTTGTTAGCAATGGCCTGCGGGGGGAAAAGCATGTCTCTACTCGAGAGAGATTACTTACTTGCTCTTCTGGCATACTGCGCCAGAAACGCAGGTTGTGGGACCCGCCCAGCCTTGACCGCCACCTATTGTGAAAAGGTAGTTAGTACAGTGGTGATTATTGGAGAGAGCTATCACATACACTGGCCCCACAGAGGAGATTGGGCAAGCACAGCCGCGGGGACGACAGCGAGCACAAAAACAAGAGAATGCATGATTGTTGATCTCTAAGCAAGGCTGCATGCAGAGGTAGACAAAGAGTAGGCGGCAAGACCACCAAAGGAGGCCATGTCTATTATATGCTTTGTTTCACGGAGTACCCTCCGGATACGAATCGAGCAAATACGCCGGCGCGTTCCCTTTTCTGCTGCATGTCGACACTAAAACCTAGCCGCACCTATCATAAATTGAGAAGGTTTTAACGAAATGAGATTGGTCCGGGGCAAACCCACCGACAGAACAGACCGCGGGCTTGGCTTCCGCAGATATCTAGACTACAAGAAGTTAGAGCCTTTGCGCAACGGACTGTTCCCCATTCTCCGTGGTGGAGAGTTATTCTCCGATAGGGGGGAATCACGGAGGAACATGCGGCATTGTGTTCCTGATAACCGGTTTTCTCTACGTTATGGGATGTTTTATAAAAGCCTAGGTCCGTCAACTACATCGCGTCAAGTCGCGAAACCGGCCCGATCCGGCCACTGAGTTCCGAATTGCTGTTTTGGGGGGACGGTCTTTCGCTATGGAGTCCGCGGGTTTCGATACCCTTACGGGGACCAAAGCTTGTTAGTAAACCCAGTACTCCGGTAAGAACCTAAAGAGTGAACCTTTCCATTCATCTCCTTGCCCGATTGTCATTCTGATACGGGGAGAGCCGTGACTTGGATCTAAGGGATGTGCAAATACGAAGGACTGTATCATCCTGGATTAGTACGATGCAGTACCCGCTGAATGTTATCGTATATAACAACGCAAACATCTCAATAGTTGGTGTTGGTTTACCTGCTTGTCCTGCGTTTAGGTCCATAGGAGGCTTTGCTACTTCAAGTGGCCGGTTCGATTTGTATAACCAAGGAATTTTACATATTCCTCTATTCTACTACTAGAAACAGACGCGGGCTAATTGCCCGCCGAGTGTAGAAGCTAGTCCGTGACAAGCGTCTTCGCTTAGGTCAACTTGCTAAAGAAGGAGAAAATCTCCCCAGGGACGTACGACTTTGCGCCGCTCTCGCCCTGCCCATCGACCGCGCCGGGGTAGTGGCCGCCGTCGAAGGCGATCCAGGTGACCGGGTATCCGGAATTGCAGTCGGTATACTCCGTCTTGACGTGACCCTTACTCCCAACGGCTGGCTCCTGTGGACTAATCATAGTGCAGCCGTTGTTGGCAACGAACTTGTCCCGCATGGCGCGACCACCACTGATCCCGAGGACGTTGTCGGTGACACCGTGAATGCCAATGTAAGCGATGGGGTCACTGCCGCCGGAGCAGCCGCTGAGGACACCGCCGGAGATGACGGCGACGCCGCGGAAGACCTTGGCGCGCGAGCAGGCAATGGAGTAGCTCATGGCCCCACCCCACGAGAAACCTATGGCATAGCGCTGTCGCTGGTCGATGCAAAGCCCGGTCTCAATGTCGGCAATCATAGCATCGACAAAGGCGATATCCTCGCCGCCCGCGTTGCCCCACCCGCCGTTGAGCCCGTTGGGCGCGACTAGGATGGCGCTCTCCTGGCCGACGCGCTGCATGCCGTAGTATGCCCAGGCCTCCCTATCGGTGCCGCCGCTGGCGACATCGTTCATGCTGCCGCCGCGCCAGTGGAAACCGAAGATAAGCTTATACGCCTTATTGCGATCGTAACCATTGGGCACGCGGATAATGTACTGTCGGTTCTTGCCGTTCACGTTAACGGACCTGGTTCCGGAGGCGAGAGGGTTCTTGCCGCACCCCGGGGATTTGGTTTCCCCTGAGGAGGGAGATGGCGTCGTGGGCACCGGGCTTCCACCAGAGGAGGGGTTGCAGTTACCCGGGAGACACTGGGAGTACCACTGGTTCTGGATGCTGCAGCACGCGCCTGAGACACAGGTCGTGCCGCCGGTCCATCCTTGGCCGCCGCCTGCGAGGATGCACGTTAGTAGAACCTCGAGTTAGATGGGAACAGAGGGCTACTAACACTGGGCCCAGACGGCTTGCTGGCCAAGAGCGACTTGGGAGCCGAATGAAAAAAGTAGAATGACGAGAGTTTTTGAGGACACCATCTTGGACTAATTTGAAAGGAATGTAAAGGGCGTTGTTGTCTTGTTTTGTCTGGATACGGGTTAATTATCCCAAGAGAACCGCATCTGAAGTGCTGCTGAAGGAAGTGGTCCCATCTTCTAGGGTTATCTATACATGGTATCCACGGCTGCAAGCTTGGCTGTGTACGTCCATGGGATGGGGTCACTGGCATGTCACCTCCTAATTCGGAACCAAAGCTTCTGCACAGATGGTGGGACTTAAGGTTGATTACACCTCTGCCGGGGTAACAAACCGAACAGCCCAGTGTAACAGCAAGGCCATAAGACCCACATTATAGCCATTTACTGCTACTACCACCAAAAATGATATAGGTAGTGCCGAGCTGATTGGTGCGGCTAGTGTTCGGTTTGTGATCCCGGTTATGGTGTACAAACCCAACCCCACATCCCGCCGAGGGGTGCCCGCCCACCAAAGAAAAAGAAAGGGGGACAGAATGGGTGCATAGCTTAACTTAGCTGTTCACTGCGTTTAGTGTAGACACCACTCCCTACAGTTCTATAAGAAACTTTATTCACTAGCTAGGAATGGCATAACAAACCTAGCAGTGTGAACGATGCTCAGGAGTCTGTAATAAAGGCCAAGAAATGGCAGTTCGTAGACGCCGCCGCTGCCGAGAGCAACCCGCTCGCTAGTAGAACCAACAGCAGGGCGACCCAGACTAACGTCATTAGTCACGGAGATATACTCCGCATCGATTCCGATCAGACCATGGCCGTCGACCTATGTAACCTAAAGCTTGTACCAGAGCAGGAACCCCAACTACGGCGGAGATTAAAACCGCCTTCTTTACCGCCCCGGCCCATTGACACTCTAGAATCCTAGGTCGTCCTCCCCTCCGACCACTCCCGCCTACAGCCTCTTCAACAACGCCCCCCGACCACCATCCACCAGCAGCTGCACGAGAATATAAGGTCCAGGTACGTCGCGCTGCTTCTCCATGATCTTAACTATTCCCTGATAAATAAGCGGGTCATTGACGATGTTTTCTCCTAGTAGTACGAATTAGACTGGGTAATTAAGTCCTACTGTTACTCGCAAGGTGCCTATAGGTAGGTAAAAAATTATGAGTAAATGTGCCATTAGCTGCATCCCGGGAGGGACACATTTTTTTCCTTGTCACAGTATAAGCTGGGCCGTCTAGGTCGTTTTGTTGACAGGACAGAAAACTCAAGATAACGTAGTACTCATCGTCTTCGCGGTAAGAAAACGACACTTGTTAGCGTTTTCCATCTGGATTTGACGACTCCTTTGCCAATATTTCCAAAATCTAATTAGGTAGAGGATTGATCGGCAAACAACAAAACATCTAGAATGGACTACCCATTCTCAAGGTTGAGCACGATGTGCTTACAAGCGCTGTTAGTACCGCAAAGGGAGCTCACAGTTAATATTGGAAAAGCCAATGATTGACACTATGACAAAGTCGAGTTTCTGTTTTTTTTGATGACATAATAAACGCTTCAAAGTTAAATAAGGGTAGAATGTTATCGGGTAGTAGGGCCAAGAAGAAAGAGGGGATTTTCGGAGCGATCGGTGAGTTGTAGGCTGTGTTCAACACTCCAGAGTGTTTGCGAGCACTGTTGCGGAAGGAAGAGTTAGTCTATCTGCCTTCTATCTATAACACCTTCAAGTTGTCCTTTGCTTTCTCGAGCCCCCACGGAGCTGGACACCTTCGAGCCAATTAGCAAGATTAGTCGCGTCCTTGATGGTCGTAATTCTCTCCGTATATGTGTTAGAGTCGTGGGGTTTATTTTCAGAGACCTTCTCCTCCAAGACACGCACTATAGCTGCATAAACCCTGCTTTTCATCTGACCGAGTGTAACGAGAGCCTCAGAGACAGGATCGGAGTGACAGGGCGGATGCCCCACAATGATGTCACGATACCTGGTAGATAAGAACCTCGCGTGCCACTGCACCCGCGAGAGAACTTCTGATCCGCAAGGATCAGTCTCTCTCTGTAAATACAAGGAGGCTGTTCGTGTTGTATTCATCACCTTATCGTTGCTGAGACATTGTGTTCCATCTCCCTCGACGTACTTGTGAACAACCCCTTTACACCGAGGGTATCGCCCCAGGCTTTCTTCTCCTTCTCGATACTGACTTCGTCCTTCAAATTATTAACATATATATCCGGAAGTCTCCAGTTCAAGTACGTGTTCGGGTGTCCCGAACGGAAGCTGACAGGCGTAGCTATGACGTTGAAGTAGTCTAAACAGAGCCGGCAGACTGGTTTGCTGCTACCGATGTATTGCCAATTCCGAAAGAATCGGTAGGGCTGTGTGCCGCCTTCGGTGAGTGACAACCACTCGTGGAGGAGCATCTCCGCGTGAACGACGGGCTCCAGCTTCTGCTTCCACTTCTCTTCCAGCTTGTTGTTTAGACCATAGCGCTGGAGTCCTGCTGCATGCTCTTTGAAGACCTGGATTCGTGATTGCCCGTAACCGGGGGCGCGGTTGATGATGGTTTCTGCCGTCTCGGGGTTGAGTTTGAGTGCTTCAGCAGGGTAGGACCCGCTAGAACGAACGGACGCGATGTCAAATTCGCGGAACAGATCAGTGTTAGCCCAGATGTGATGAGCGTGGACGATTGTTTGAACGGCGTATTGGTATGACAGAAGCCGCCCTGCGACGTGCTGGAGTGATGACCAGCAGCCACCTTTGCTCATGTTGTCATCTTCAGCTGCGCGTTCTTCGATGTACCTTTGCGAAGGTGATTTTCGGTTTTCTTGGATGGTCATAATGCACTGAATCGTAGCATTGATGTCTATCGCCACGTTGCATACGTTAGCAAGCCTCACCGCAACTCTGAGGTTCAAACGCGTGTTGCCTAACAATTATCACTTTTCTGTCCATCTTTGTTTGAATCAGGTATAGTGCGAGACAACTTCTCCAGAGCCTCTTTGGCAGCTCTCCCTGTTTAGACTCCGTTAGATGATGTTACAGTAATTTGTTGATGTTAGTTTTCTGGGATCCTAAAAGTAATTAATTAATTACCTTCTGGGTTGTTATCATCACACTTCTTCAGGCATACTTGTAACTCCTTGGATAGAGAAGTGAGGTAGGACCTTACTCGGGCAGTATTAAGGTCCAAGATCTTTCGCATCAGTCGCACTTCAATGACCTCATCTGAATCTGGTGTCTCTGCCTCGAGGTTGGACTTGAGGATGCCAAGGACAGCTGCCAGACCGGCGCGTGCTTTGTTTAGCGCACCAGTAGCCCTGCGGTTCGATGCCAAGACGTAGCATATTCGGCCATTGAGTTGTAAAACAGCCATAGCAGTGACTGTGTCACCCTTTGGTTGGAAGTCGCATATCTGGGCTAGTTTGTTCACAAGCGTATGAAACATCTCCCGGGAAGATTGGTTGGGATTTGGAGGGGAATCTGAGGCTTTCTGGTTCTGGGAAGGGCCTCGAGGGCAGACCCCATTAAGACAAGTAAGGAGAATGAGTGATGGAAAAAAAGTCTTCCGCAACTTGGTAATCTGGTTTTTGTCGAGAAGCACAGGTTTGCCGGGAATGTCAAGTACGGCTATTGGCAGGCATCAGCCCTAGCCGGCGGCATTCACAAGATGTAATATGATCACTCACCTAATGTTGCCATACTGATCTGAAGCGTCTTTTGTCAAGCGATGCTTGTCTTGGTGGGCAGAGGCGAAGAGCTCGATTGCCAACAGACTCGAGGGGGAAATGAGGGCTGTGGATCTCAAGTTCGGGGCTGCTAGGCCGATTCTTTGGACATAACCGAAGCAAGGGCGGAATGGGAAAATGTGAGAGGCCTAGTGGGGCAGAATGGAGGGAGGCCTAGTGGGGCTGAGTCTGCAATTCTCACGGGTTGATCGATTCTAGTAAAACTGTTGGCGCCGCGTAGTTTTCTGCTGCCCAATGCCCCAGTTGGGGAAGCTGTGTGCAACGCGACCACAATTTGGGGGGCTGCTTGATCCTCTAGGCCTCCTGCAGCCGACACATTGATTGGATTTCCGCAACTCCATTCTCCAGCCCTAGCCTGCAAGTCATTTCAAGGAATTTCTTGGGTAAACAGAGGAGCGAATGACAACATCCACACTAGATATCCCCCGATGCTTAAAAGCGTGACACCGGCTCAATTTAGTTTCGTGTTTGGAAAGAAGTTTATCACTCTAGAATATCCTACGTCGGCCACTAAGTGGACATCGATAGCTATTCTGATGGATTTAGAGAACGGCGGAGATGACCAAGAGTGGTATCGTGGTGAGTAAACGTTCCCGCTCCCTAGGCGCATTTGGAATTTAGTATTCTAATTAATCACAGAAGATTGCTTTCCACCCGGGATTACTTGGGGCTCTGATCCATTTCTTGATGATTCGTCGACACCATTCGCCAGTAAGGACTCGGTTGCTCTCCTCTCTTATAGACTGATCATAGTGTTAATATAGTGATATCAAGGATTCAATACCGAAAATCAGCTCACAGTCAATCCGCAAGATACTATTCTTTCTCCGGGCTGCAGCACACCTATAGAGTTTACAGCCCGAAGAAACCAGGATCATGACTTGTCCGATGTGACTCAGGATACAACAAGGGGGGCCATGCCAAATGATATGTTTGGATTTGCAACCACCCCCAGCCTGGAATATCACCTTCGTTATCAAGCCGTCGCCCTACCTTCCGTTGGATCATACCAGATCATCCCTGGGTCTCAAGTCACTGACAACCAATCCTTCGAGGCTTACAGTCCCACGGCTACGCATGCCGGAGCCAGCTCTGCTTCCTTGCACATGGGAAACCAAGTTACTCCGCTTTAGTCGGTGAGCTCAGCACTGTACCACGGGGAGTCGACTCCCCAGGCGTCACAGTCTGGTTTCTCTTTTAGTGAAGCTTTGCCCACCGGCCAAAGGGTTCACAACCTTTCTTTAAACCACCCTCATTCATCTTTAGCGGCCAGTTTGCACCTTTCAAGTTCTCCAATGCCACAGCCATCGTCCAGTCCACGGGGGAGCACAATCGTTTGTTCCGAAGGCTTTTGCTCTGACAATCCCACGACATTTACCAAAATGGGAGAATACAAGTGAGTTATTGCTTGGATAATTGTGCTCAGCTTATACTTATACATAGTAGTATGCACCTAAAAAGACATACACTCCCTTACAAGTGTGGGAAGCCTCGCTGTCCCCGGGGAAATAGAGGTTTTTACCAGCTTCGAGACTTACAGAAACACGAGAAAATCCACTTAGCAAGGCCCCCATTCCGTTGTTACGTTGACGGCTGTCTGGGCAAAGCCGGAAAGGAGGACAACATGGTTCGGCATCTGAGGGACATACATGATATCAAAGTCAAGAAGGCGGATATTGTAGCTATGTGCCCACGTTCATAGCTACCTCCGATTAAACTAAATCTATGAGATTCGTTTCCTTAATTGTTCCACATTCGGCGCAACAGCGGGATGCCTGGTCCCTAATTTATGCATTGCGATGGACCCAAACCATAGGGTCGGACGATAAAAAACCCGAGAAAGACTCCGAAGGCCCCAAGGATATGGAATATGTACACTCGACGTCCGAATCCTACTAGTTATCCTGAGAATTCTTATGCGCCATTGACACTTCGTAAAGGTCTGCTGCGAGAGAGAGTGTGCCATGGTTCCATTGGTTACGTATAGCGTGGCACGTATAGCGTGGCACGAGAGGTATGGTAATAAAGAAAAACATGTGTTGACCACCTAGAGGGTTGAACCAATAACCTTGCTATTCTCCATATCAAGGCGACTGAATTGTTAAGAGCTGAACATATACACGTGCCATTTCGACTTCCGCAGTGTAAGCCCTTGGGCTTTTATGTGGGAGGAATTTGAAGCCATCTACAGCGAAGTAAATCTTAGACTTACGCCATCGTCTCTTAGCAAAAATTCTCATATAGGGTATTCCATTCTCCCTAGCTGTGTTCGTCCAAGCATCAAAACGCTGTATCATTTGACGTATAAACCAAAGTGGCGACTATAACGGTGTAAGGTATAGTAGATGTCCAGTAGATCCGAAAGTTTGGCCTGGATCACAGGACTCGTATCCCACTGGAGGGATGGGGTAGTGAAGAGTGCAGCCAGGATGGTTTCCAGAAGGATAGCCATGGTTTTGATGGCTATGGATTTCATGGAAATCCAATCATTTTGGCTGACGTTTGCTAATTATTACGATTACTAGATGATGCTTCGTGGCGTGTCATGTTGTTCAAAGTCCGCAGTGTTAGCCATCTTGTCAGAGGGTGCGCAGTAAACCACTCTGCCAATGAATCAAAAGATCCGCCAGTTCAACCACTCCGTGGTTGAACGCTGCACACCACTTCCTTATATCACATCCTGTGACACATCTTATGGCTCAAGGCACGATTGCTGTCGCCTAGTACTTACAATCGCGAGCTGTGTTTTGCCCTTACACGGAGATAGTCGATGTGAATTACCTACCAATCTATCTATTGCTATATGAAACTGACAGCAGAAAAAGCGACTTATGCCACGTCGATGGTGCCGGGTGAGAGAGTTGTGAATGCAGCGTGCTCCAACAAGCCCGCAGGGTGCCGAAGCGCTCTGATTTGTACATAATCTTCCGAGAAGTCCAAGACTGCGCCAATAATCCCAGATTCCAGCGGGAATTTATCGACGGTTATGGTAACTTTATTAAGTTAGTCCTTTGACGACTGGGAAGCTATCCTTTGGATTCCGTTAGCGACTCGATTGGTTGATTTTGACTTTAAGCTTCCTTGAAATGTGCGTTGCATCGCTTCTATAACAGACGGGATAAAGTGGTTAGAGGGGTGGTAAGCAGCGACAACCTAGCAACGCTTCCACCATACTTCCAAGTCTATCTTACCAGAGGCATTTGGACGGATGAAAATAACGCCGCTGCTTATACAGAATTCGGATGGTAGGTTTATATAAACATATTGGGTGTAAGATCACATCGTGAAATGCAATGAATCTGTTTTAACGTCCCGTAAGACAGGGAGACATTGTTTGGGCTACCGAGTGCTATCGTAGGGTCCGGGTTAAGGTTCAAAATTCTCAACCTGCGAAGCGTTGAATGTGGGCGTCTCTTATGTTTCGCTATCTAAGCCTGGGAATTGGGAGGGGTTGAAGCGGTCTGATTCTTTTAGATACTATGGAGGATCTCTAGGAGCAGCGAGGATGTTAGGCTGGAATAAGTGTCAGCTGTGGAGTTGACTCGAACTGAACGTCTTGCCTTGTAATTCTAATTCCTACAGCGCTACAGGGCTAGATATTTACATTGAAATATGCAGAAGCACTAATCTGCAGTCACATACTCATCAAAACAAGGGGAGGACACGGATCGTAAACAAGCAAGATGGGCAAGACAGTTTTCAACACAATAGAGGCCTGGGGAGTCTTCAGCTACTAGCATAGTAGGCTAGCCCTCAACTTGTTTTGTCCAACGGCTCTCCCAGGCCCTGATAAGGCCTCCTCCAATGCAGACTCCTCCTCTGAACCTTCCTAATTCTGGGCTACAACGGGTTAGTCGAACACGTCTACTCTACCAGTGACACTCCGCTTCCTGTAACATAATTAGAGCCTGATCGGCTCCAACTGCTGCAGTCCCGTACTGCTGACTTTCAGCAGTTGCAGGGGTCAAATTCACGCCAAGATGGAATATTTCAGGGCGCTTACCTCCTTCTGGCAGCAATTTTCTTAGGTAATAAGAGGTGGTCCACCTTCCACTGCTCAAATCCCTGTGACTCCCCTGCTCTCAATGTACCGCCTAGTGCAGCCACCACACCTTGCCTAGTTAGGCGAAGATCGCTGCCTCTGAGCAGTTGAAGATCCCTGCAACTGCTGAGATTTCAACTGCTCAGATTCGAGCAGTTGGAAGCAAAATCTCTGGCGCTGCACGACTGCGGTTGCTGACTCAGCAAACCAGACCCGATGTTTTGCCGGACGAGATCCCGTTCGCGTTCCCGGACCGGGGCCGCCTCCGTAACGATCACAAACGGCGCCGGCGACGGAGGCCGGAAGGCGTCGCCCATTCTACTTCGTTCACACCCATCGAGTCTTCTAGGACGCCTCCCGTGCATTCGCGATGGAGACGCATTTTTGGCGCCAGGATCCCGTCCCCTGTACGGGGATGCGAACCAACTGCGTCCGAACCCCGAGGCTGGGTGCTGGCCTGGCTCGCTCATGCCGTCGTGGCCCCCCTCCTCCCTCCTTTCAAACCCTAGAATCCCTTCCCTCTCTGCTTTCTCTTCATTCTTTCTACTTATAACGAACTCCTTGGCTCACTATGACGGTACAACAACAGTTGCGCTTCTCCGAAGTGGACCAGGAAAGCGTTAATGCGCTCCTCCAGGATTACTTGGACAGTGCTATAGAGGAGGAGGGTAACGAGCAGCCCTTCGTTGCTGCGGACATGCAAGTGGAGCGCGATAGAGTATGGACTGCCTGGACCGAGTATGTCTTCTCCCGCCCTTCCCAGGCTTCCCCAATATAAACCAAGTCTCGACATTACGCCTAGGACAATGTGCTGATGTGTTGCTAATTTTATCATTTTCTAAAGTTTCTGTGGACTTACTAGAAAAAAAGAGGGTGAAATTGACAGCCATGGTACTCCCTAGATGTATGTGGCCCACTATCGAGCCCGAAACTAGTGCTAACTAAGTGAAGCTGTGGTAGTCTCGACCCCTGCCGCTTCTGGGTGGACTTCGCTTGGGACCTATCGGTCCCAAGGGTTCAGGCACTAGTTCAGACCTTTCTGCATGTATATGTGCAAAACTCCGTCAAGGAACGTGTCGTGTTAGGGCCGGAGGAGCGCGCTATGGTCCGCACGCTCAACTCCGCTTATAGTGTCATTGAGGTTTGGCGGAGGCTCGTTGTAGCGGCCGATTTCAAGGTCCTCCGTGGCGAGCGGAAAGCGCTGCGGAAAGAGGAGAAATACCTGGCGGCTGACCGGCTTTTTCTAAAGTGGGAGCAAGAAGGCGAACGACGTGAGGGACCTGCCTATCTAATTGTCCAGGTATATAAAGCCAAATTGGATGCGCTCCCTTTTTCCCTTTTAAATTTTCGATCCCTTCACTCTTCGTCGTATCCTAGCGTGGTAGCTTCCTCGGCGGCTCTCCTCTTTCTCGCACTCTATCCGTTCCGTGCTTCTATTATTGGTATGCTTTACTGACCAGTGCCTGGCCAGTGGATTCTCCTCAAACTGTCACCAGCGCTCAACCTGGAGATAAACACGCTGTATATGAAGGTTGAAGCGACAGTAGCAGATATCATCCTCATTCTTCTCGCGCTATATCAGCGGGCTGAAGATATACCCGCTCCGCCACTTACAAGGTTGTCGTTCTACGCCGCGGTCCTTCTAGGCAGTACCGGCGGTTTCCGGCCGGGCAGCCTTATAAATACCAAGTGTCGGCAGTACACCTTGTCCGTCGTACGCGATCCCGATGACAGGAACCAGAGGAGGATCATTGTCACCCCCAACATCGGTCGGAACAAGATCAAGACGACCCAGATGACCTGTAAATACAGGAAGCAAAAATCGTAAGTAATTCTATTCTTAGTAGATTGGAGGCGGAGGGCTGACGAGGTATATCCCCTACTCCCTATCACAGCGTCGCCTACTCTACCGCTCTCGTGCCTTTTCCCGTCCTCTATTTGGCAAGCCTTGTAATTGCCCGGGCGTTAGAGATGGGCGCGTTGGATACTCCCTATAAATCGGCCTACGACCTTATCCACCGTCCAGTTCTTGGCAAGACCGACCGCCTCGACATTCCCTGGAAGAAGGAATTCCTAGACAAGCCTCTTTTCCCACTGATATACCCGGTGTTTTACGAGCTATAGATGCGGTGCCTCCTTGTTATAGGCTGCCGTAAGTATATCCGCCCTTATACTCTTCGCGTCGGTGCTAGAGCCCGCATAGATAGTATATTTACTCCCGGATACCGACCGCCGCCAGGCGTCGGATAGTCAATTAACACGCATTGTAGAAAGCCTGTCAAGTGCCCTACAGAACTATGTCATGAGTCACTCAGGAGCCATTTTCGAAAACGACTACCAAATAGGCGTCGTGAGACCTAATCTTGCCGTATTAGCGTTTGGGCCGAAAGCAGTACGCCAGGATAAAACGCTTTTCAATGACCTTCGCAATATAACCCTTACACGGGACGAGGGCGCCCCTATCTCGGTATCGAAAGAACAGATTGCGAAGTTCGAAGAACGATAGGATATCGCCAAGTTCCATGCCGAGATCCAGGCCTCAACCGACCAGGGTGAGAAGAACAGGCTTTACAGGCAAATCAGAAGTACCATCGAGACTTGCAAGAAGCTGCAGCTCGACGCAGATCGGCAGGCCTACTTCAAGGAGGCGGACCGGTTGCGCCTCCAGGGTCTTGAGCTGGAGCCAACGCCCGGTGCGGGGGGTCCGGGTATAGCGGCTCCGGTGGCCGCCCTTCTATCGCGCCCAAGACCGCAAGACGAGGGCGAGTCGTTAATGGTCGATACAAGTGTATCGGAGCTGTATATCGGTATGTAGCTGCTGCACTTATCGTCTATCGCATACAGTGTTCCACGGCGGGTTCCAGAGATAGCGGCAGCTTCCAAGTCTCAACGGGACTCCTGCTGTTTCATCTGCTCCAAAGGCTTCACAAACCGCTCTTGCCTTACACGGCACTTCCAGAATGCCCATCTTGTCGACAGTATATTTGACAAACCTTTCGCTTATCGCGAGTGCAAGCGCGCTAGGACTGTAGAGGTTATTGTCCACGGCCTAGTAGAGTGGTGCAATTACCTCGAGCATACCCATGGCCTGATCCATATACCAAGCGTCAATCTAGGTGCTAGCCCGCGGGACCGTCCATCAAACTCGCCGTTGATCTGTCTTCTATACGAGGCACCTATGGCGTCTACGAGTACTCTCCTCGACCATATGAACCGGACTGAGATTCCTTAGTATCGTAAGGGCCTTCCCGTCGCCTATGGCGCCTGCACTCGTGAGGGCCGAGTTGACGTCAAACCCATGAGCATCTGGGAATGGCTGACGCACGCTCGGGCCGTCTACAAGTGGTTTCTTCCTCGTATAGAGCCGTGCCTTCTCTGCGGACATCTCTGCGCCTTAGGGCCCGGCTTCCGGAGACATTTCACCGCCTAGCATAGCCACAGGCTCGGAGAGCCTCTAGAATGCGCCGCATACGTGGCTTCGACAATGCCGGCAGGAGAGACGCAAGGAATCTATGGGTTTGAGGAGCTCCTCCGGCATGCCATAGAAAGGCACTCCTCAGAACAGGCGGCTACAAATGTTGCCAGAGGAAAGCGCAAGAGGGATGGCGACATAGACGGCGAGTACACCGCTCCAGCCGCCAAGCTCAAGAAGGGCGATGATGACGGGGAGTACACTGCTCCAGCCGCCAAACTCAAGAAGGGCGGCGACGACGGGGAGTACACTGCTCCAGCCGCTGTACGCAAGAGGGCCGCCAAACGCAACGTGGTGTACAAGAAGAAGCCTTCCCTCGTCGTGATATATGGTACCGATAGCGATCTGTGCGAGGACGTGATCATCTGTGTATCGACTGTCGACGAACAGCAAACGTGCTATCTCAAAGAGGATTATATGGGGCCAAGTGCAATCCTGGATTCCGATTTTCTAGGGTACGTCGACCCCGCCCTTCTCGCTCTGTAGGTTGCAAGCTTCAATGAGTACTATACTACTGGGCCTCTCTCTCTTCTAACTAGCCCCTATCTGTATGTAGGGTGGGAAGACACCAGTCATTCGTGGGTAGATCGAAATAGTCTCAACAAGGGCGACGTTAGACTGTTTGTGAAGAGCTACAAGGGCCTCTACTATGGTGTAGAGGTCTTGGGGACTAGAAGATGGAATGGGAAGACGGAATACCGCGTCCGCTATAGGTACTGGCCTACAATAACTACAGGTTTTCATTTCTAGGTGTGTAAACAATAGAAGGTTGTCCGCCTACAATTAGTGTCGTTCGTCTGCCTAGTGCACTCGTGGATGCGCGCACCGCCTGCGGCTACACTTAATTCACCGGACGAAACTTCCCGCGGTTCGATGTATGGAGATAGTGCTCGCGTTGGGAGATGTCGGTGGGATTGGAGTCTGGCGCGTTCGAATGTGGTCCTGTATTGGCAGCGCTTCTCCAGTCTCGACGTATTCCCTAACTCCGTTCCTGCCCCCTTCTCGTCCCTACCCCGCGTTCGCGTTCCCGCCCCGCCACTAGTTTCCCGTCTGCCCTCTAGGGTGAGAAAGGCCCGCTAGGGTGTAGTAATCGTGTCATTAGTGCTGTTATTGATCTACCCCCGAGAATGGGAACGCGAAAACGAGATTTAGGAACGCGTTCTGGCACCTAAATATATAGATGTGTAGAAGGGGCGCTAGAATATGGTTCTTCTCCTCGTTTGCGTTTACGTTCTACCTGGTTAAAGGAATAGCTTCTATCCCCTCCCCTTTATACTGTTCGGATGTATTTAAGCCTCGGTATAGCTAGCGAGTATTCTACTTAGGTGAAGGCGTCGCTAGCCATCCTCTTCTCGCAATTAAAGAAACAATACTGTTAACAAGGTCTCCTATTACAAGTAGAGCAGCCTATCCCCTGGCGTACTGACCTATCCTCCAATGAGCGGATCAATGATACCTCCTGGAAACGACCTTAGGGATATACGATTGACGAACCTTGCCCGCCGGCTATTTGGAGAGAACCCGTTCAATACCTTTACCGAAAACTGCGACAAGACCCTGGGAGAGTGGATACCCTTACTTGCCAAGACTATACTGCCAAGTGATATTACGAGTTCGGATCCCTGTATTATTGCCGTATTCCAAGCTGTGGATGGTGTTATCTGTGGTCAAGGGTCGGACCTGCTACGACGGCTAGCTTATATCTAGCTAAGTCGGCTCTTCGTTTCTCTCGAAGCCGTTATCAAGTCCGATAGAGAAAACTGGCGCCTCCTCCGAAAGCCGTGCTATCGTGATGCGACGGTTGCTATCGACATCTATGTGGCCGCCCAACTAGGGCATTCAAATACTAGCGACTTGAGGCGTCAGCTAAAGGAGTGTAAGTGGCGTGCCAGGATCTGGAGTAAGCTCGTAAGACCTTCCTAACTCATTGTTCTTATATATTCGGGGGAAGCTGAACCGATTATATACGTCTTTCCCCTTTCTTTGGATATTCTCGATGCTAAGTGCCTCAAAGAAAGGACCATAGAAAAATGGATACTGCAACGCTGAAGCTGGTGGCGACGAGAATCCTGGAGGAGTGCCCAAGCAAGCTCGTTAGTATCTGTGCTAGTTTGGCGGATAAAGCGGAATTGGCAGTCCGATTAGGCCATTCGATTGATATGCGTCAAGTTGCGGCCTAGGAAATTAGATAATCTTTGTCTTCTTGAGTTGGTTTTTCTAAGAAGAGAAGATCATAAACACGGTTTTCCAAGGGATCTTGGAGTTAAGCTTTAGGAGTTTGAGGGAGCTGGGCTTGGATCTTGATGTGGTAGCGTAGTATGGAGTCTAGTAGAGCAGCTACAGTGTAGTAATTCTAGTAGTTCGGCAGAGCAGCTCAGCTATAGGGGTAGCTTAGCTCAGCAGGGTAGCATAGCAAGGCAGTTTCAGCACGGCTGCTCGGCAGCGGAGGCTCGGTAGCGGAACTGCAGGTTAGCAGCGGTACTGCAGCTTAGCAGCGGCACTGTAGCTTAGTAGCGGCACTGTAGCTCAGCAGCAGGTAGTAAGAGGCTGCTTCCCGTCGCTTCTGTGCTGAGCTGAGCTGTAGTGCCGCTGCTGAGTTACCGCTGCTGAGCTGTAGTACCGCTGCTGAGCTACCGCTGCCGAGCTAGATCCTGAGCTGCCCTACTCAGTCTTGCTCGGGTTGACAGTTCAGTAACTATAGTGAACAAGCTGGAGCTTTGGAGTGTCGCCAAGCAGAAACTGTTGCGGGAGACCATGACCACGTGGCGTCCTGCATCATCCAGACAGTCCACTTTGCCCTGTGCTTTCTTCTTCTTCCACAATACTATATATTCCACCCCATAGTCTATGTCGTCGGTTCTTCTCGGGTGTGGGTGTGGCTTTTGAAGTCGCCTAGCGTCTTCCCCAGATATTCACCAGGTCGTGCCTGGGCCTGGGTTCTCGAAATCATATGACACTGAGGCCCTGTGGGATGACCATGCAAGTACCCGCGACCCAGTCAAAGACCAGGGCCAAAGAGTTACCTGGGAATGTGTTGGCACCTGTGGGCAGTTGCCCACAGGCTTCTTTGTGTGCAAGCCTACCCACATCTTCGCCTACATCTTGTAGTGGCTGGCATCTTGGCATCTTCAACCTTCAATATATAGCCACTGCTTGGCATCTCTATATCCTGCATCCCAAGAGAATGACTTCCGGGGATAGATGGTGATTCTCTGAGACTGGCAAGGCAAAAAAGAGCTATGCGTTCGATTGGGCGAAGCTGCGGGTGGCGCTGTTTCTCGGTACCAGCTGGCTGGTCCAGCCGTCCATAGCTGCGAGCTGATTGGCGTGCCCTTTGGCGCTGGCCTTGGCCAATTGTGCGCTAATGCAGCTGACATGGAGCTATCACCAATATACTCATTCCAATATATGGGGCGTGCTAACAGCAATTTTTGCTCGTCCAATGCTACTATAGTTTATATAACAAGGCCCCCGCACTCTCTTCACCATATGCTCACTTTACTTCTTATCCCTTCTGAGCGTTGGTCCTCTCGTTTGCATCTACTCGTCACTTGGCTGTATAGCTGCCTTCTAATGCCTGCTTGCCCTTTGCTTTAAGATGTATATAGGTTTTCTAGTGCGCTTTGAATCAGCTCCTTGTGCTACTAATCATGGTGCTAAATATGTAGCGTTTGGCGATGGATACCTCAAAGGCATAAGCTACACGTCTAAGACGAGATTTTAATGACCTCGTCTCCAAGCTAATTGATGATGAGAATACTGCGCGGTCTGACTATGAACGGGAAGTGCCCTAACTAGAGCAATAAATCTATAGGAAAGAGGAGACTATCGAGCGAATATAACGAGAAATTGAAGTTGGTCGAAACTGGATTATCTAGTTGCGGGATGCCCTATAGGCCGCTACCGAGGATAGACGCGAAGTGGAGGCCATTTTCGGTTGTCGGAGTAAGAGCAAGGTAGATCTGTACAAAGAACTCGTTTGTCTAGGGGAGCAGCAACTCTTGTCCCTCTGTTTCCTACGAGCCGAGAAGATGCTTACCTGTGAGTGCGACGCCAGAGCCCTCCAAGTATGGCACCAACAGACATTCTTACTAGCAACGTGGAAGTCGGGACCGCTACGGTGTAACCTTGGGAAGAGACTGCTGAAGATATTCACTTAAGCAGCTCGACGGAGCGGCCAACCATACAGCCGCCGGCCGCCGGACGGAAGACCACGTGATCAGGTCGCCCTCTGCGCGAGTCGGCCAGGGCGTGTCAAGTTCGCGAATCGCCGGTAGACCAACCAGCACGTGGAAGAGGGAAAGTAAGCTATCCTGTCCAAATCGACTTATCTTGTGCTAAATTAAAAACAGAGAAAGCGGGACGCTGAAGGCCTGTCCGAGGTAGAGCGAGGTGGGTTGGAATGTAGAAGAGGCACTCCCATTAACTAGAATGGGGACTGGAGGAAAAGACGGCATTAGCCCGGTAGCATCCAGTTTAGCGAGGTCTTTTAGAGGGGAGGCGCCAAATATAAGCATCTGATCGTCGAGTATCCAGAGGAACCCGGGACTTGGTTCATCCTATTGTGCGACGACCACAGCGCCCACTTCGGTGAGAAGCCTATCCTCGGGGCTATAAACCATCTTAGAAGCAAAGATCACGGTCGCCTTGTCTTAGACGCGTCGGACGCTATTGAAAAGTTAGGCGTCCGCGTATTTAACTGCAATATAGCGAGGGCTAAGCGGAACAATGATGCCTTTTTGGCCACGCTGAAGAGTGGATACAAGGTCCTCAAAGGGAGGTCTTCCGATGATCCGGGAGACGTTCCACATTCTGCTACAACAATGGAATATGGGGATGACAACAATCGCGAGGAGGAGAGCGAGCCTACTGCGCGGTGTGTTCAGCCGAGGGTAACGCAATTTGATGGAATCTCTGACCTAGTGGTTGGCGAGCTGCATCTTGCATACTGGCGGGGCGCTTCGCCTGGCTGGTACGCCGCCGTTGTACTACCTCTTGGTAACTTCGAAGCCCTAGGGATTTTGGGGACCATTTCCAATACCAGTCTTACCAAAAGCTACATCCCAGTTTGTTACAAGTTAGATCAGAAGACTCACACCATCTCTAGGTAGGTAGAGGGCTATGAAGATGGCGGGGCTAAGGTTACCATGCGAAAATTCCCTGTCATATACTTTGATAACGACCAGGTGATACCGATGGAAAGTCTCCTAGTTCCTCCTTGGGGATTTCTCGCTTGGGTGTCCGCTAAACAACTCCGAGCTTTCGGTGAATACGGTCCTGACGGTAGTCCGACCCGTGGCTACAATATTGCGCAACTTTATTCTCAGAGGCAGAAGTCCTCAGGTGCGTCATTCTATAGCTGTAATATGCTCGATTTTGTGCTGATACTGACGATTCAGCAATTACTAGCCAATAGCACTAGCCACATAGAGGACACATTATCGAAAGGGACTCCCCTGGCCGAGTGCGAATTACAGTCGACTGCTTCCGTCCAATCCAGCATTGCGTGGGATATAGCCAATAGGAATGTAGCTGATGTATCCGAGGACTCGGGCGACATCTCTAGAGGCTAGAGCAACGACCCAATATGGGACGCCGAGCCCGAACATGATCACGACGGCGGTATGGGAGATTCAACTACTAGGACGGATCGAGATGATATAACTATAGTTGCTCTAGAGAGTCGCCACCCTGGCGACGAGGAGAATAACCTGTATATTGAGCGGATGGAAGCTAACTTTAATTTCATCTTGGACTTCCCAATGGCGACAAGCATGGCGGCTTCTTGGCGTTCGACGCTGGCGGAAATCTCCGAGTAGGTAGAAGAGCCGGCTAGTACCTCTTCCGAGGAGTATAATGTAAATTCGTTAGAGGTGTGGGAGGTGTCCCTGACTTTAGTATGTCGTGCAATGGCTGCTATGAGCCATCGTTAACTGGCCCCTGGTATGGAAGCCTCGAGAGTAGACAATCCTCCTGTTCACAAGATTACGATACTAAATGAAAAGCCGTCCTCCGTTGGGTCAATAGCGCGGACAATGGTTTTCGATCCAGTACGGTCATCATCAGTGCAATCACAATCACTATATATGCCGCGGGATAACATCCTGAAAAATCACTTCCGATAACCAACTGTACCGGAAGTGGAGGATGATGAAGTATGTACCGCTTAAAGTCCTATCACTATCTTGGACGACAGCCCGGTCCGCGCCTCTGCAACTTAGTAGTCACCTCCGGTGTCGTTCGAGCTGGGTTTCCCGGCGATTTAGACTTTCGGTGTCGCAATGTATCCTGTGGGACGGCCAATACCCGCACGATACCAATTTATTTTACCAGCTCCAGTATAAGGGGGGGCATTGGAAAGGGCACCCCCCGCCCCCGGTGGTCGCCTGTTTTCACAAATACCCCCGAGACATAGCCATCCACCTTCCGGTTTTGTGTCTCACTAGACGAGTCCTGGCCTGGGGAGTATGGCATATTAGAGTGTAGATGGTAGCCGGCCGCCTCCGGTGCCTCAGGGTTTTGGGTTAATGTGTATGGTGTTAGATGGCGACTATGTTGGTGAAGACCTGGCGAGTGGCAAGTTTCCTTGTCTGGACTGCTATCGACCTTTTAACCGCGAAGTTATTAGGGATAGGTATATCAACATATACCATGTATGGCGAGGAGAGAAAGGCGGGACCGGAGTAAAAGGTAGCTAGGAATCGGAGAGAATAGAGGCTCTTGGTTTGCAAGATGGTATTAAGTTAGCGATTCCGTTTCCCGAAAGGGGAAGAATTTGATAATGTACTGTATAAGTAGATATTATCGTGGGTGGGATTTGCTTAGTAATTTCCGGCAATCTGCAGCAATTGCAGATACATATAACAATAAATGTTACTATAACTTGACGAATCGTCAAGCCCCTGTTTCCAAGAGGGACTTCTAAAGGTACTGATAACGAGTCGGGGTGATGATTCGGTGAACCCGAAAGGTTTACAACAAGTGCACGAGGAAGTGTTCATATAGTAGTACGGAGGTTGGCACCAAATTAAATTAACCTCCCCTGGAGCTGCAAAGCTCTGGGCAATATAGTGTGGTCCACTTAAGCCAAGGTTAGGGTTCTAACACCTCCATATCGCTAACCACATCGCTAACCACGTCGCCAACCACATTATCTAGCTAAAGTGTAAGGTCGACTGGATTGTCGTGGCTGCTCCCTTGAAAAGGGGTGATGGGCCTGCAAGCGACTCTACACGCTTGCCGGTCCGCCGGTGTTTCAGTATTACATCCCTCAACCCTCGCCTATCCGAAGGTCTCTGGGCGTTCTTGTATATGTCGATAACGGCACTGATGTCGCGATCACCCCGCTCCTGGTAGACTTCTCCATTCTCTCTCTCAGCCTTTACAACGGGCTTAAGGGAATCAAATAGCGCTATTAACCGAATGTAAGCTAGCTATTGTAGTATATATGTGCTCTGTTTTTCAGAGATAACACTGTCTATAGCTCTAAATGCGGCGATGACCCGGGTGTCCGAACTAGCGATATTAGGAGGTAACGTCGTCTTCTGGAGTAATGATGTCCAGTCTTTCCAAATTTTCTCATAGTTGTTGGCGAGCACTCGATTGTATCGCGTCTGATGAGCTTGCTGGCGAGGGATTCCAATCGTGTTGCCCTCTTGTGCTTCCTGTCAAGGCCTTGCACTGAAATTTTAGTTGATTGGCTCTTTGAATGATGGATTTGACTTCGTTGTTTAAAACTTGAGAGTGCAGTTCCGGCCGAGCTAAAAGGTCTTCCGCTTTTCTGACTGTTAACAGTGTTCCGCCCCATCTGGGGATGCCCGGGCCTCACGTGGCCCGCAGACCATATATGCAAACGGTGGGGTTCGCAACTCTGCTTACTAGGTAGGCACCCTTTGGTGTCTTGGCAGTTGATGGACAAAGGGGCCACAATCGGATGAGTTGTTTCTGGAACGGCTCTCGCAATAGGTGTCTATTTCCGTTGGTCCATCATTGTCGACGGGGTCGAAAGCGATAGCGGCGGCTTCAGTCGGTTCATCAATATCCATGGGATCGAAATCGACAGCGCTCGTTTCGGTTGGCTCATCTATGTCCATGTGGTCGGCAACTTCGTCAACCGTCGAAGCCTCGAAATAATTGTTTAGACTAGGCAATACGACGGTTTTGTAGTATCGACTTGGTGTCCTGGCTGGGATGGAACTATTGAGAAGTGGCTCTATTATTGAGTTGGTAACTGTTGCACGTCTAGGAACCTGAACTCGGGGAAGGATCTATGGTCTGGGTGCCTCTACCATATGCCTTCCCCTTCAAGGTCTATAGAAGGCAGGTACGTCAACGAATATAGCAAGCGGAGGGCGACTAGGACGTGTTTGGGTGCCGGAAACCCGTTCTGGGGCCTCGCTTTCGAGTTCTCGTTCTTGGGGTGGGTAGCTCCTTTAAAGCGAGATAATATTTGCGAGGTCTTGGTGGAGGCTAAGGCTTCACGCTATAGTTCCTGTTCGTTGTGGCCCAGATGAGGCGCAGGACAGGACTCGTGTTTGCAGTTCACTTGATGAAGCAATTCGAGAGTGGCGGGAGAGGAGTGCCTACTATTTCATCCCGCTGTGTTAGCAAGAGATTATAGCGTATATAGTAGTCTAGTATTTCTCAGCCCTATTGTATATACAATCTCGATGTATATGGGTTTTGGGGCTAGCAAGCCTGTACTAGACTTTAATTCCGATTTTCTAGGGCACGTCGACCCCGCCCTTCTCGCCCTGTAGGTTGCAAGCTTCAATGGGTACTAATTATACCCCTGGGCCTCTGTCTCTTCTCACTAGCCCCTATTTGTATATAGGCGAAGATTCAAATGTAATATGGTAGCTTTTGTTAAACGATGGTATTGATATGGGAATCAGACGTGAAACCTATCTAGCAAAGGACTTCTACCTATAACTCCTCCTCTTCCTCGACCACGACTGGAGGGGGATTCGACTGCGCCGAAGGATCTCCGTCTTCCCTGACCCCGTCTATAGAGACTGGAGCGACTCGACTGTTCCAATAAACAGCATCTCGCTTCCTCTGTTCCCTTGCGGCGATCCGCTTCTGTCTATCCTGTGTAACCGGGATAACGGGCGGCGAGACAGCGACAGCGGCCCGCCTAGCCCTCTTTAGAGCCGGCTCCTCGGACTTTTCTTGTCGAATTGTCGATGGATCGGGCTGCACATACAAGTGTTTTCGCCTGTTTATACCCCGAATAGGTGGTATAACTAGACTGAAATCCTCGCGGGCAGGAATAGACCCTGTAGCTGCGGGGCTATGTGGTATAGCGAGAGTGAAATCATTATGGGTAGGAGCAGACCCTGTAGCAGCGCGGCTAGATTCCTGATCCCGTCTCGCTAAGGGCCGGACAAGCCGGCCTTGTTGCGTCGGTGTAAACGCCAAGGTATTATAGATGCCTTAAGCGCTTGCTTCCTAGTTAGGGTTCGCCATAAAAATAGAGCGAGCAGCTTCGCGACCAAAACTGGTGACTGCGCTCGGCGCTGTGTCTCTTGCATGGCCGAGGGGTTTAAATTGAAAATTTTGCACATCCTGGACGGCTGCCTGGTGCGATGTCTCAGGTGCCGACGAGCCTGTCAGTCGAATAGGTGCCACCTCGGCACTCTGCGCCGCTGCGCGACCCGGCGTAGCTCGCAGAAATTGGGCAAAGATATTCGAGACGGGGACTGCTCTACCACGGCCTGCGGCTTTTTCGGTTACGCTGTGTATGATGGCCTGTCGTCCTATGACGGATCGAGCTGCTTCGCGTCTTGGAATGCCCGTAGCGTTTTGTCCGGGTGCCTTTGCAGTCATAGAAGTCGCCTTGTTGTGCCTCGCTTTTGAAGCCGATCCAAAGTAACGGGATCTTGGTCGGATCTTGTCCCCCGGAGCACGACGGGCAACCGGGGCCCCGGCCCCCTGCTCGTCCTCCAGACCCAAAGCGTTTCCCTCACCAACATCGTCATCCATATGTATATCTTCCGACGGGCCCAAAGCGTTTCCCTTACCAACATCGTCACCTATATGTGTATCTTCCGACCCTTGTTTAAGAATGAGAGCATGCTTTCCAAAGAACGCCGTCATTATATCGAGCAAGACGAATTCGGGGTTGGGCTAACGACGCCTCGTAGTAGCTAGCCTAGGGAGGAACCCGTTCGCTCGTAAATACCAAAATGTCCGTATGAAAGGCCTGCCGCCTCTCCAGTCCAGTATTTCCTGCCACGAGGAAGGAGGCTTGGGGCCGGGGTACGTGGGCTGGGACAGGGCAGCTTGGATTTTGGACGTTCGAAACCCAACTTCAAAGGCCAGTTGCAGGATATACGCGACATATTGCGTATTAACGTCGGCCTTGAAACTGTCTTGTAGCTAGTCTTCACGGGGCGGGAGGGCATCCTAAAGCCACGGAAAGAGCCGCAAGCAAGCTAAACAAAGCTACATAAATGCGAGAGATGGCGATACTGGCCCCTCAATCTCCACCAACTCGCCATCGTTAGCCTCCACCTACACAACCTCTAGGGCCGTCCAACTGCTAGAAAGGACTTCAAAGATGGTGGGACTCCTCTTCTTGCTGCTCTTGTATAATGGCAGCTCGTCGACGACATATCGAATCAGGAACTTGGCTATAAATTCAATGTAATACATATTCTCCTGAAGTGTTTCGAAACTCGGGATAACTATATTGAGGGAAAGAATGTTTCGCCGCAGTATATCTCTATCGCTAGGATCGGTCACGCTAGGAAATAGCGTACTGTTATCGAACAGGTGCTTGATCGTATCTACGTCTACCGAATAGACTATAGGCATTCGGAACTGAACGATACAAATGCTATCAATATCGAGAGACTACATAAGAATCTTCTTTCCCTCGCATATCCTCTCCTTCCAAACCACGGAAATGTGGCTGAGGTAGTTTATAATCTGCTTATCGATATGCAAAGCAAGCCATTTATAGATATTCCCGAGACGCAATTGCTCTATCATCGCTGGGATTTCGAATAAACTATTTAAGGCTTTGACCATAGACAAGTTCTTAGGCCTTAGAAGCATCTTCATATTGCGCTCTTTAGGCCCCGTGAGAGAGCCCATACAGAGTGTATATATGACCTCATCGCGGCGGTAGCTCTCCACGATCTTCTGGTATAGCACTCCATCCGATTGTTGTAGCTTATAGGAAAATGCGGAAATGAGTTCGAGCAATAGATCGAGCACTGGATTGTCAGCCTCCAGCCAAATTCGGGAGAGAGACCTTGTAGCTTACAATCTGCGGAGAATAGATGGACGATCAGCGAGGTCTCTTCGTTGCCCTTGGCCGCCGCAACGAGATACTCGCTGTAGAGGCATGACAATCGAATCCCGGTAAGAAGAGGCAAGTCCTTTTGCCCTTTCCCCCGAGCTCCATAGAGCTAATCGGCGGAGAGCCCCAAATACGCTAGGATCTATCCGAACTTTCCTTCTTCCATAGCGCAGGGTATACAAACCTCAGTGGCGCCTGCCTTAGACAAGTTCTTAAAAACTCTCCCAAGTCTATCCCGTACTTTAAAGCTGATCTGCCTCCAGTGCGGGAACTCCAAAGAGTCGAGAGGAACTCGCATAGCGCCTAGGGACATTTTGATTATTCTAGGTCTACTAGACGCCGAGATACATTCTGTCACCGGAAATAGTGATTTTAACGTCGAAAGTTCTCTGTTGTATGCCCGTGTTAGCGGTTGGCTGCGCCTTGGTGGGCTGCTGGAACAAGAACGCGAAAGGGGGACGGGAACGAGAAAAGGGGCCAACCCTAACCCTAAACCACGATGAAAACAAATAAAACAGGGGAGCACTACTAGGGGGCGACTCAAGAGATAGGTTACAAGTGTTATCTATTAACAATAGCTTGTAGTCCATTATAAAATAGTCCGGTTTACTTACCTATATCTTCTTGCCCTATTGGGTTTATGAAATGCATTATCTATTGTCGAAGATGCCCTCGTCAATATCTTTTTAGATATCGAAGTCAAAGCTGTAGCAGGGCATCCCTAGATCTTGTATTGTACTTCGTTACCCCACCTTCCTAATATATCTGTCCGTCGATTTTTAATTAGCTGTAGCAGCTCAATAACCCAAACCTAGTTCCTAATACCCTATCTTTATATTTCCCCTTCTTCTCTTTCTTAGAATCCCCCCTTGCCCCTAGACTTCAGCCCCCGGCCAGCTGGGTACAGGACCTGACGAGCAAAGAAGTCCTTGGGCCCCTATCAACACAGCCGCGGGCTCATACTCTCAGCGGCCACGCGTTAAAACGGCCGAGAGGGAGGCAGGGAAAAAAGGCCAAGGATGAGCCAGGTTCAAGCTTCAATAACCCTATCATCCTTGGTTAGATCTGTGGTCCAAATCTCGCAATATCTATATAACGCCACCTTCTTGAGAAGCCGGGGAGCAAACTACCTTTATAATGCTGGATGCCTGTGGTATTCTCCCTCTCCCTCCCTCTCCCTCCCTCTCCCTCCCCCTCTCTCTACTCTCTTCCTTCCTTCCTTCCTTCCTCCACTCCCTTCCTTCCTCCCTCCCTCCTTAGTTCCGGCATCCCATCATAAACCCGACTACGCGAGGATTTCTTGTCGACAGGGTCTTGGGTGTCCCAGACACCCCAACCTGTCGATAAAGGTATACCGCCAGCAACGATACGCCGAAGAGCCCAGGGCCAAGGCGGATAGCCCGCTCTACCACCCGCAGACTCCGCCTAGTGACTCTTCCGACACCGACGAGACAGAGCAGTTTAGTGGAGGGCCGTAGTCTGCCCTAAAAAGCTGCATGCTCCGTCGAAACGGGCGATAACGATAGAGGAGAGCAGGATAAGGATGGTTCTATCGTGCCGTCATAAGTATAAGAACAAGTACAAGAGAGTCGGGCAAGCATACTAAGGTTGTCGGACGATAAGAGCAATAACGACCTTGAGCTGGCTAACGCCGAGCCATTCATGCAGCCGTCCACCAGCCAAGGCCAGGTCACCCTTCAGCGTAACATTAGTCGCCGTCGACATTGTGATACCGATGATGGGGAGGACTACCGTTCTATTATAGGAAGTGATACTGTCCGGCCGTCACGACGCAAGCGCCGCAGGATAGGTTGCCTAAATACATGCAGAGTCTATACAAGTTCCCTGCCATCTGTCAAGCCCTTGATTTGGGGCAGATCGAGAGTCAATCCCCCTCATCCCAGAAACGAGCCACAGTCGGAGCGGACAGAGGAATGTCCTTCCATCCACCAGTCCCATACAGCATACTCCAAAACGACGGATATACAAATCAAACACTGGACCAGATACTGGGATTCCCAACCAAGTATTGCACCCAAAGTCGACAACACAATAGACAATATAAATGCCGAAATATCGACTACTATCCAGCAGCAGAATCTCCAAATCATTACCCTATCCCTTAGGCCCGAACCGATAGCGGAGGTAATGGCGAAAATAGCGTTGACGACATGGAGGGGGGCCGCTACGCCCCACACGAATTCAGGGCCATACTCTATCAGTTGCCAAACCCCCGCGGCAATGTGGCCGATATGAAGCGCTATTGCAACCCAAAAGAGGGCGACTCCCCATCGGGCCTAGAAAAAGGGCTTAATAAAGAGCGGCAGTCGCCGTAGAGGACGCAAGACTACAATAACCTATAGCGTATTAATAACATTTAAGGAAGGGAGAGCTCCTAAGTACCTCGAAAATTGCAATAGATAGGAGGGACACGCCTTTCCAGGCAAGAAAAAGCGGGTAGGCGAGGTTGTTGCTCTCAGGCGCGTTGGGAAGATAGCTATATCTAGCAAGGCCAGAAAGGACCGCAAAGGCAAGTCCGAGAAGCCCAAATAGAGTCCAGCAGTAAAACAGGAACCAATCAGGCCGCGGCAACTATATCCATTGATGGCTAACTGCTTGGTAGTAGGGTAATGTTATAGGCTTTCGAAAGGCATAAAGAAGTTGAAAGATTGAGATCATTGCGAATGCGGCTATCGCCTGGCCCAGTTGGTCGCCAATAATGTCGTCCTGCATCTCAACAAACGAGTGATACAGTGCAGGGGAGTCGGGGCAAGGCAAGGCAAGGCAAGAAGGCTACCAGTATAGCTTGCAGGAAAATGCACTTCGAGAGGGTCTATGCCAGGGTGCCAGATATATATACACCTAACCTGGACTGAGAAGCAGCCGGTCCTGCAGAGAATTGCATTATTCAGGATCCGTAGCTTTGCCACGAGCTACACGGGATGATTCTCCAGTCTGTTGGCTTTCATTCCTTGTTCCCATCGTAACTGATCCTAGCCAAGCCACATTTACCTTGACAATGCATCGAAACGAAGCCCATCTAGCAACCGAAACTGGCTAGACACACCTGCAGACATGCATTAGGAACCGACATTGATATCCTAGGCAGTGTACACGGACCGCGGGAACATATCTCATCCAGCACCCCACACGCGGGAATCGCGAACAGCACAAAGTGTGCCCAAAAGTGGCCGAGTACATGGAAGCGTGCCCCTTGTCCGCCATCCAATCAGTAAGCTATAAATCAAGGCTAGAGGACACGAAATTGTACTCTCTCCAATCTAGAAATGGATTCTTATAGAGCTACTAATATCGATACCTTGGCGATGTCTCGTTCCCACATATTAGTCGGTAGTCCCCAAGAAGTGACAAGGAGAACCCCTGTAAAGATGTTGGGATCACCAAAGTATAATCCTGGCAAAGCGGAAATTTCCGCGACTAAAACGCAGATTTAAAAAGGAACGATAAACAGAGAAGTTGTAACGGTAAAGCAGAAGACTAGTACGGCAAACATCGGCTAAAGAGGGCTATCTCGGTAAAATTGTTTTCTCCCGAGATGCGGGGTAAGACTAACATTTTGGGCGCCAAAGCACTCCAAACTCACGCCGAAAGCTGCCTAGAGATAGCTTTAACCGGGACAACTCGGTAGGAGAAGTTGATAAAGTTTTACTAATAGCGCCTATTTATACAAACGCAACACAATGCCAACTCAAGCAATCTTTACAGTACAATTTCCGTCTCTCTTTCGTTCTGGTTGTTCTACAGTAGATTAGCTAGCCTGTTCTAGGTATACATTGGGAAATCTGCCTACATACAGCTTAATATATGCTCACCTTGCAGATACTCAACCCTTGCCGCTACAAGTAGGACATAAAATCCCGTTAACGACCTTGGTACCGCCACAAGTTTCGCATTTACCCATCCTTCGTTTTCGACAGGGTAAATGTCGGTAGAGATATTCGATTCAAAGATAACTTTTTATAAGGCGTAAGAAGAGAAAGCGCCGTTAGTCGAGTTTGCGACAGCCCGCACGGAATGCGAGGTATTTGACAGAGCACGGTTGACCCACACATTCGGGCTGAAATAGCGCGTCTCTGCCCAACTATCTCGTAGAAATTTTTAGCCAACGATTATTGGCTAGGCTTCCGGCCTGCCCTTCTTGGCTCATCCCAGGTCGCTAAAGACGGACTACTCCAGCTTCCCCACCTCGCTCTTCATCCGCTTCTACTCATTATATCGCGCGAGATCTCGAAACTACCACGATATACTTGCTTAGCCTTCTTCGCGACAGAGGAAGGTCTATATAATCATCTTGAAGAATATCGAGTTCATATACCTTCCAGTCTATATTGCTCTTTAATTGACATCCTCCAGTCCCGGGAGCAGCGTTTGCAAGCCGAAGCCGAAATATGCCGAGCCTATTCGAGAGCCGACAATAATCGAAGCGATTAAAGTGATTACAACAATAATCAAGAGAATGAAGACAATGAAATCTACAATCCTACAAGCACAAGAAAGAAAGGTGGAAGTCAGGGTTAGCATTATTGCCCCGACCCAACATGCCTATAATCAGGACGATTGTAGAAAAAGCAGGCACTCCGGCGGCACTATCAGCAACGCAAGTCTCCAGCTTCCTTTAATACACAGCTGCCTCTAATTCGCTACATCCAGATGTCCTATGCGAAGAAGTGTATATATGTTGTTTCAAGGTATCCAGGCTCATAAGCGAGTTCCTGAGACATACCAAGAAGCACGCCGACATAGACGGAAGGAAAATGACATACATCACGAAAACATACGATAAATTACGCGAACTTTCAGACAGGCAATTAGACTTCGTACTAAGCCAAGGTCTCTCGGTAGATATCGGGAGTAAGAAATGGAAGTTAATAATGGCAGCCTTGGACTTAGAAGGATCGGGAACTCAAGATACAATGATCGATGGCCAGCCTCATCCGTAGGGCAGCAGTGAGCCCCTTCAGCTCTGCTCGATCGATACCGAATCGGCTGTTTAAACACGGCTTATAGCGCATTTACCTACAGCATTGCCACCACTTCCTGACACGGTCGGAACCACTAGCGCTTACCCTAGTATGTCTTATCCCATGGAAGCATAACCGTAGCCGGACCTCTCAGGGACCTTTGACGCTCCCGTCTTGCATATTATAAACGGTATTCCAGCATAGATGACCATAGACAACCACGAGACTACCAATCAGGATATAATAGTCGCCGACCAACCTCTGCGGGGCAGCAGCCAAGCACAGCTAGACCCTTTAGGAGCCTTTGATGCTCCCATTCTACAGATTATAAACTGTGTTCCAGCATAGAGGGTGGACAACGGGACTATCACTCCGGCCAATGAAGCTATAGAAGTGTCAGGAGCTCAAGTGATAATTGGCGACCAACCTCAGTTTCAGAGTATTGGCCAAGTACAGCTAGACCCTTTAGGAACCTTTAATGCTTCCATTCTATAGATTATAAACGCTATCCCGTATAGGGGGTAGACGACTATAAGACTGCAATCTAACCAATGACGTTCTAGTATACTATAGTCTATAATGATAGCTATATACCTTTGCTTCCTGGAGAAGCCTCAAATGCAAAGTTCAGCCCGATTTTTATACTTTCCTTTTCCATATTAGAAACTTTTTCTACCAATACTTCTGAGAAAGGAAGGACTATTTTAGCCTAGTTGGCGATTACTTCGTCCGCCGTAAATAGAAACGTGATTGTATATCCTTGCTTGATTTCGAAGCCGAGCCGCATATCAAGGATCACCCTATAAAAGGTTAGAACGCGATACTGCAATATAAAGTTGTAACTTACAAGCCACCGTCTAGGAAATCTTTATACTTAGGCTTAGAGCCGACACGATCCAACTCAGAAAGGGGTATTTCATACAAAGAGCGTCTACCCCTTGAAGTAGTTATATCATAAAGGTACGAACCGGTGTAATACACCACTTGCGATCCTTTAGCCCACAGATGGACTACCAGAACACGCCGACCGGCCTTTGGGCCACCCCTCCTAAAGCATTCGACATAATTAGGGAACTCTTTGTATCTTAGCCAGTGACCAAGACTACACTTTTCGAAGGAGGCTTTGAGGATAGATCGTATATACTAAACCTATTAGGCAGTTACCATAAGATAAGATATCTCGTCTCCTTACCTCATCAAAGGCAAATTGTTTGCAGAAATCCAAGCCATATTCCGTGAAGTACGGGAAGCCCCTCTCCTCCATCTTGGCGATATAGTCCCCAACCAGTGAATCATCTAGAGCAAAGAAGCCCTACTCGAGGAGAGACCTCTCTACTACATCCAGTGCGAACATTGTTGTTGACGCCATAGGAAACTGCGTTGTTATAACGTTGATGCCCGAAGACAACGATATGGAGCATCGAGGGGTATCTTGTAGGGCTCAAGGAAAAAAATGTTTCTCTGTAAGCAGCGGGGTTTCCCAATCCGTCTTAAAACGCTAGCGGTTCTATTTTGCAACTTCCGTTAGAGCTGGCCCGAGTCACGGATAGATAAATATTTATTCCGTTAGGAGACGCTAAGCCTAAAGGGATCTTAGTACATTATTTACATCTGATTGGTCGTGCAACCCCCTGCCCTCTCCCTAACCACATATCTCGATACCGGGACATTACAAGGTTCATAAACCTATGACCCCTGTCTGCTACTACATATTAGCAGGGATCACAGATTTATAATCCTTGTCGTTAGCCCTGCCTACACACCTCAGTTCCACAACACCGGACCCAATGCATTTCAAGGATCACAGTTTTACGATCCCTATTGTCCGCCCTACCATCGCATCTCAGTTCCAATGGTAGCTAGATCTACCTGCCTTCAGGGGTCATAGTACAACTGAGATCGAGCGGATCGAGGACTTGCTGATTGACTACTTTTACACTAAGCCTAGTTAAGCCTCGCGGCTACCACTAGATTGCCTACCTCAGCTTATATAGCTCGGACTTATGTATATACAGGTAAAGAACGGCCAACTTATTAAAGGGTACGCGGTCTGTAGGGCCCATCATTGGTCACCATTGTAGCAGGCCTTCAGTCAAATCTCCAATAAGTCCAGGCTCATTCCCCTCGTGAGCTTTGATCTTCTTCACCTCCTTACTGTACTCCTATACAATTCAGTTGGACGTTAGTCTACTTTCCCAGCCCGACTTATCTAAAGCATCTCTAGTTATCTCCTTCCTAGCAGAGGCCAAAAGGATTGTAGTATTTACCCTCATCTTCTCCAAACTAGCATTTACTATACCTCAAGATGGCCATACTCAATAATACTACCTCTCCGCTTCCATTGATCCCATCCCAAATCTCTATCCTGGACTTCTTCATCCCTGGCTCTACCGGCATCCTTGCCGCTATCGAGTTCGCCCTAACTATAGATAGCTATACTCGGGCCCTGCTCAACTATATATTGCTACTATTCCTGGGTAGACATATCTATAACTCCCTGTAGGGCCTAGTGGAGGCTTATTTCGGTTTGTCCCTCTTTTCGACTCGCGAAATTGTCTAACAGCTAGCAGCCTCAAAAGTCCACGTCTACTATTCTAGCGAGGTATATAATATAGTTCTCCCTTGGTTAGCCTCTCAATAATTCGCTCAAGGGGCGTGGTCATCTATCGCTCATATCGGCCAGGAACGGCCCTACTGTACCGGCGGTAGGAGCGACAACGAAATATAGAAAAAACCTCTAAGCTTCTTGCCTTGGAACGGAAGGTTTTATTTTTTCTATAAGAAGCATCTGCTATAGTATTGCTCGACGCTAAAGGAAAACTACTTTCGCCTAGAGGAGCAGGTTACAATCTCGGTCTTCGGATCTCCAGCAATCTTGAAGAAGCTTTTCAATGACTGCCAAGATAAGTACCTCAAGCGGAACCAGAACAAGACCTTGATCTTTGAGCACCACGATAGCAAGTGGAAAAGAATAAAAGCGAGTGATATCAGACCTATCTCGACTATGGTCATGAATGAGGAGGAGAAAGCAGAGCTTGTAAGAGACGTTGAGGACTTCCTTGAACCACGAGCTTGCAAATGGCATGCCAACCGTGGCATCCCTTACCAGAGAGGCTACCTTCTATATAGACCACCTGGGACCGGAAAATCCAGCTTGTGTATGTCGATAGCCGGCAAATTTAATTTGGATATCTATATCCTTAGCCTATCGAGTGTCGACAGCCGCTCTCTTAGCACCTTGTCTATAGAGCTCCCCCCTCGTTGTCTCCTCCTGCTAGAAGATACAGACGCTATCGGGGTATCGCAACCTCGGCAGGCCAAGACGAAGGACGGCAAAGCCGAAGTAAAGGAAAAATTGGCTCTATCGGACCTGCTTAACGTCCTCGACGGGGCGCCATCGCATGAAGGTCGAGTACTTATAATGACCACGAACCATATCGAGCATTTGGATCCTGCATTTATTCGAGCTGGCCGTGTGAACCGGAAAGTCGAGCTTTCTAACGCTAACAGGGACATGGCTTTTCGACTCTTCTACATGGTCTTCAAGCAGTTGAAAGACGATATCCCTGACCCGGGAAAGTCGGCTATAGATGACGAAACAGTTGAGCAATATACGTATAAATTTGCGAGCGAGATACCAGAATGGGAGTTCTCCCTGGCCGAAATACAATCCTTCCTAGTGGAATATAGAAGCGAGGCTTGTTTGCCGGTGAAGGAGGTGCACAAATGGATGGATAGAACCAGGGCAGAAAGGTCGAAGATAGCTCGGGCGGATTCTTTCATTGCGGGTTCGCACTCAACTACATAACTTGCTTAGTCAGGGGGGAGCGCTGTGGTAAGGGATTTCAGACTGCAATTTCATTCTACCAGGGTTAAAGAAAGACAGTGTACCTAGGGCCTCTAAGAATATCTAAAACCCCAACTTTCTTGCCTCGACCTGTCCTTGGGCCCCATTCCTGTCTCCTAGCACTCGTGCTCCTCTCGGCACGGTCGTTCGTGCGACGTTTCCGTGGCTCTTCTCGATATAGTGACTGCGTCCTCGAATAATTGCATGACTTCGCGGACTTCCAGCCCGACCAGGTGTAGCGTATTGCATCAACCTGTTGCCCGGCAAACACCACTGTCGGATGGGCAATGCTAGCAGCGCGAGAAGCCTCGCTGGTGCGGGCCGTCGTGTAGCGCGCGCCGCGGCCGATGTGCGGTGTCGAACCAGTGCGTCAGCCAGCGAGCGCTCGGGGGTTCGTGGTGCGTCACGCGTGTCCGGGCACGGTGGAACCACCTCCCCCTTGATGCAGCCATGCAACTCGCCTGTGCGCGTGGAAGCTATGGTCCTGAGGGGTAGACTTCCATCGGCGGCTTCCTGGTGTGTCCTCTCATCACCCGTGTAGTAGTGGTAGGAACAGGCGTTCAACGGCAGACACCCCAGCCTCGCAGCAGCACTGTCAGAGGAAGTTCCGCCTTTCTGTAACCTTGAGATGGTCAAGTACCCGTGGTAAAGTACCTGTGGTCAAGCACGAAGTACGGTGGCTTGGTTCCAACGCTCGCAACAGCTTCTCTCTTTTTGAGCATGACCTTTAGCTAGGTCATCCGGACGAGATAAGGGACACTATTTGCTTTGGCATACACCATCAAGGCCCGGACACAAGCCTCCCACCATTCATTACCATACAGTCCACAGACTTGCAACCCAAATCACGGGCTGTCCGTCCGCATCTGACCTCCACCATAGCTCGAACTCGACCCTCAAACTCATCCATGCTCGGATCCAACTCGATAAACCTCACTTTGACGCCCCCAATCTCAATAACATTGCCACTCCGTAGATTACATTGGCCGAACCTCCAGGGCATGCCATCAACCTTGACGGCATTACGGCCTTTAACGACCAAGGACCACTATTTTATTTTGATGTTGAAGGACGTGAGATCATACTATTGAGATTTAAGCTTATTGGGACCTAAGTCGATCTCGGGGTCTTGCTTAGCTTGCCCCGGAGCGGACCGGCCGATAGTGATAATAGATTTCCTGAAACAGTGTGCTGTACTGACCATTGTCGTCTTTGCTAGCTTGAACGCGCGTAGCGGTCTCGAGGCCTGACCTTTCTCGTACGAAGTGATTCAAGGGAGCGTCGGATTGTTCCTCAGGAGCTTCAACGGGGACAACCTCCAGAGCCCAACAACGGTTAGTAATATATAGCATTTAGCCAAAGGCGCATCTCACTTTCCTACAGCGCTTTATTGTCCAGCCCCCGGCTACCAGACCAGCAGGCCAGGCACGCTTTCCTAGCGCAGGCATTGTAATGTCGGCAGAGGCGCAGGAGGAATTACTACATCGGCTAGAAGGAGCTACTTAAATCACTAGAGGAATACAGACTCCCTTTTATTGCCTGAAGGAATCCCTTGTTTACTTCTAGGAAAACAAGATCAACGCGACATTACACGCCCCAAATGCCTTATCGCTACCAGACGGTACTTTGTAAATAGCCCGACTCATAAGCGAGGCTAACATTCTACTGGTCGAGGCGCCGACGTACCGGCAAGCCGACCCAGGGTGCGGGTAAGCCCGGCGTTGCAGTCGCGCTCAATAAGTACAAATATCGCGTACAGCGACACGTCTACCTCCAAGTTGCCCGGGGTCAGCCCGTTGATAGTAAGCAGGAAAAGTACATCGACTTAATCCAGCACCACCCCTAAGAAGCTTAGCTAGTATAGTGGTAGCGTACTTTGCCTACGAGCACCCTTTATAGGCACCCTTAGGATCGGGGAACTCACGACCAGTGTATATAGAGGACTTGTAGGTTCGAATTCTACTCTAAGTATATCTTTCTTTACTTGTCTTGACTTGATGTATACACGACCCCTGCAGGCTTGGCCTTCTATCCTAGAGCTTCTAAAGCAAACACTAGAAGAGGAGAATCGGTAACGTCAGCCGGAGTCATATAGAGGGGAGAAGCAGAGGGAAATATATATCTCCTATATTACTATCCTATAGCTATATACCAGGGCGAGCCAGCTTAATAAACCATGTCCCTCTGTCGTTCCACCCGTCGCCGGGCCGGCTATCCAGATGCCCTTGCCAGGATGGCCTGGAAGTCGGCACGAACCTTCCGTAGTGCGGCAACTAGAGGCGTGAGCGGCGTTACCGCGAGGCACGATGGGCATACCTACGGTCGTTGTGGGCCTCTATACGCATCAAGCGTTCGAAGAGGCTGTCGAACTCTCTCTCCAGGAGCAGTCGTTTGCTATAGGCTCGTTGTAGAAGAATATAGGTGCTCTTTGCCTCGGTCTTTAGAGTCTTGGCAGCCCGTTTCTCGCGGACTATACACGAGAGCTCCTACATCGACTTGATTGTGGTCAAGAAGCTGGCGATGACGATGATCGGATGAGGCATGGTGAAGGGGCGCGGTTGGGCTTGTGGCGAGCAGGTGTAGAGGGCATGGCGATCTATCGCGCCAGTAATATAGGGCGGACTAGATATAGCGCCTCCTCGCTATGAGACTCGAGGATAGGTCCTTCCTAGAGTCTCGAATCGAGAACGGGTTCTTGAATATACGACCTACAAGAACATGTACTGGTCGTACATTGTCGTTCTTGCGGGAGTGTAGCGCTTGCGACTGGTCGCGCTCCATTCGTCAGCACCCCCTATCGGCAGTGCCGCGCTACCCCTGGTAGCTAGCTTGTATAGGAAGTACTGGTCGTACCGCGTCAATCGGGGCAAGGCTAGGTTATAGCGACTGGCCGTACTATACGCGGTAGCGCGCTCGCAGCAATGGTACTATTCGCATACCGGCTTTGCCAACGTGTTCGTACTAGTCGTACGCCGGCCATTTGCGCTAGGCGGGCTGCCCTACGACTAGTACTGTAGCGGGGCCGGGGGTTGCTGCAATACTGGTCGTATACTGGCCGCCCCCTGCGACTGTTCGCCATAGCGCGGTACTACAGGTCGTATACTGTACGTCCCCTACGACTGTTCGCTACAGCACTGTACTACGGGTTGTACACTAGACGTCCCTTGCGACTGTTCGCTATAGGCTTACCGCAATACCAGTTGCAGGTAGGTGGACGACCACCGACTAGTCGTATCGCACGAGTATACTGTCGACAGTGACGACGGAGAATACGGAGACTTCCCGTGCGACTGGTATCGCTATAGCAGGGCCACCACTATATACAAGTCGCCTGCGGGGCCTTTGCACTTACGTGCCTGACACGCGCGAGTGCGACTGGTCGTGCTTCAGGCGATAATAACTTTGCAGTGTATAACTAGCTAACAATAACTACAGGTTTTCATTTCTAGGTGTCTGGACAATAGAAGGTTGCCCGCCTACATTTAGTGTCGTTCGTCTGTCTAGTGCACTCGAGGATGCGCGCACCGCCTGTGGCCACGCTTAATTCACCGGACGAAACTTGCCGCGGTTCGACGTACGGAGAGAGTGCTCGTCTTTGGAGATGGTGGTGGGATCGGAGTCTAGTGTATTCGAATGTACGTCCTATATTGGCAGCGCTTCTCTAGTCTCTAGACGCATTCCCCATTTCTGTTCCTACCCCACTTCTCGTCCCCGCCCTGCATTCGCGTTCCCGCCCCGCCAGGCAGTTTCGGCACGGCCACTCAGCCAGGTAGCTTGGTAGCGGTAGCTTAGCAGGGGGCAGCAAAAGCCTGTTTCCAGTTGCTGCCGTGCTGAGCTGACGCGCTGAGCTGCCTGGCTTAGCCCTGCCGAGCTACCCCTGCCGAGCTACCCCTGTTGAGCTACCCTGCTGAGCTTGAATACCGAGCCGCTATACCCAGAGTTGCTTAGTATTGGAGCGCAGTGCGGGCTGGCAGTTCAGTAGACAGGACAAGAGGGTAAGCAGTGATTAGAGAGCTGGAGCGGAAGCGTTGTTAAGCCGAAACGGATAGAAATATGAATTAGAATAAGAATGTCTGAATAGGTCAATTGGAATAATTGCGCACATTTACCGAAAATCTGATCATGGCAATACCTGCGCTTATTAACAATTTGGCAACGGCGTACCTGGACCCCAAAGAAGATGGAATGTGGTGTGTGCCCTGGAGACCCACGTGACATGCTGTGGGGCAGCCACCTACATCTTCGGCCTGCAGCAGACCTGTTCACTTCCCAGAAGCAAGCACGATCATCAGTTCCGTAGTCTTTGGTTGCTCACCCATATAGAAGCACTGGGGATGGACACCTAGAAACCTGTGGGGAAGTTGATGCACTGTAAATTCAATTGCCCTGGTGCCCGCACCGCTGCCGCCACGCTCGGTGACGTTCCACCTACACTCGTTCCCGCCTGCCCCACCTCAGCCCCTCCCCCGAAACGCGTTATGGCCCGTCCCGCAACTTCTGCCTACAGCGGCTGCAGCGGCGCCTGTCCGGCCCCGTATACGGGTCCCGGATGCTGAGCTTCGCTAACTCCCGCGCAAGATCATCCCGCTCGTCCCTGTCGTGTCGCAATGTAGGCAGCGAGAAGCGCATGCGCTTCGGTACGGATCGCTCTGGCTCGAAATGGCGGCCCTGCGCGCGCGGCGGCCGCCTAGCAATTTTGGTGTTCTGCTCGTCGATCTGCCGCTGGAAGTCCTCGCCGTGCCGGTAACGAGCGGCGTCGACGTACCGGTGCCGGGCCCAGGAGTCCGCGGGGGGCATCTCGTGGTAGCGGATCGAAGTCTGGGCTCCTCGAAGCCCGGATACGGCGTCGGGGGACGGTAGCCGCGTTCTGGGCCCGCCCAGGCCGCTGGATGAAGCCTCTCAGGATGGCGATGCATGGTGATGGTACAACTTGTTTGAAGATGGCGTCGAAGTTGGGTACGAGCCTTGTATGGTGGAATGTGTATTCCGAGCCCTCGATATGCTCCCCTTTGCTTTTGAGTGAGCAAGATCCCTTGAGAGTCCCTATTCTTGTCGTTAGGCCGCCTTCGCGTATCCTCGTTCACGTCGCTGCTTCACGTTCCCGCTTCGCGTTCGCCGCGGCCCCAATAGCATATATACGCCCTTCTTTACACCGTCGCTTGGCCTTTTTATTCGGCATAGCCAAATCAAAAGTACAGATTCTACCATCCTTCTTGCATTGTCGGCCTATGAAGCGGAAAGATTACTCGCCCCCAGAACCAGCGAGAAAAATGACCGCCATCGAGGAACAGTACAAGCATCTTCGAATAAATAACGAGATCAAACCTCTCCTTCATCGATATGGCATTCAATACAACCCAAAAGCCAACAAGGGCAAGCTACTTGAGTTGCTGCAGGCAAACGGGGTCCCCCTAGACCGAGTGCAATAGAGTACAACAGCACCAGACCTCAGTACAGCCCCAGACCTCAGTACAGCCCCAGTTCTCGGCCTCACGCAGATTGACGTGGATTATCCCCCTTCCGGCTCCGGTCAGGGCGGGGATGACGAGCCGGGTGGGGATGACGAGCCGGGTGGGGATGACGAGCCGGGTGGGGATGACGAGCCGGGTGGGGCCTCCGGTCAGGGCGGGGATGACGAGCCGGGTGGGGATGACGAGTCGGGTGGGGGCTCCGGTCAGGGCCCGAGATCTGCAACGACGAGATCAATCCAACGTCTGGTCGATCTTCCGGGCCACGAAGGCCATGCGGAGAAGGCAAGGCAGGCCGGTATTCCTGATCCGGCCAAGCCTGTCAACGACCTCACCGATCTTGAGCGACGGCTGCTGCTTGAATATCCTGCGGCGCATGTATGCTTGCCCACCATTAAGAAGGGTCTTAGCAGGGCGGACGTTAAAAAGAAAGTGACTAGTCTCGTGGATTGGTTTGCGTCGGTGGCGAAGAGTCAGAACATCCCCGTCGGTTCTGCCCTCGTCTTTTTTGACTCTTACCTTTCCTCGCCGGACCTGGACTTCGTGGCCTATCTTCTCGACAAGGATAATTGCCGAGAAGGTTGGTACGGGCATGCCAGTAGCCCAGACGCCAAAAAGCAAGCCGCCAAGCGCCTCGACAACCTCTGGTGCCTCGCTTTGGACCCCGCCGAGGTGGCCGGGACGGCCACGACTACAACCACGACCTCGTCCGATCTAACTTCAAACAAAGACTTCTTCATAGACGTTATTGATCCCTTTGATAATATGCCGACCAAAGGGAGGGTTATCGGAACCCATATAACGAAAAAGAGTACACTGGGAGTCCGACTCCCCAGTTTGTCAACGGAATATCCGGATCTAGGGCGTGGCCTCTAGGTCGAGTGCAAAAGCGGAAAGGAGCTAGAAGCTTATAAGGAGTATATCAAAACGTTCCCAAACAAGGGGAAGCTATTGTCGGCCGATAAGAGTCTACTAGCCGGCTGTGAAATCCTAGCAGACTTCGAGCTCGATAGTGTTTTTAGGATGAAGTAGGGGAAGACGTATCACTGTTATAGGTACGGTCGTCCAAAGAACGGGAATCTTGGTCATCTGTTGATGTTCTCTAAGACCACCCTATCGAAGGTGTTCAAAGGGGCCGCCATAGAAATGCTTCAGACGCATAGAAATAAAACTAGCCAAGCTAGCTACAAGGGTATAGGTGAGGCCTAGCCCGCGGTGATCACCTTGAGGGCGAAGCGGCCTGTCCCAGTCTAGTAGCTGCCGTCATTCTTGACGCCATTTGGCGGCCCTAGCTCCAGCTAGGTATGCTTACTGGTTGAGCTAGACGCCTCGGGTTTTTGTCATCAGGGGTCCTCGTTGGTTTTATTATGGTAGCAGAAAGGGGACCTTGGCTTGTCTCTCCTTGTTTCACTGTTTTAGCTTATTTTCCTATACTTATTTTCTTTTGTCTGTTCGCTTTTGTTCACTTGTTTTCGTTTGTTTTCGTTCGTTATCTCCATTGGCTTAAGTAGTTATATAGTTCAACAGTAGATATAGTAGCTAATGCCTACGTCCTGCCCAGGTTCGACCTCGGCAATTAACTGATTTGCCAAGCCTTGCTCTAGCCGACGGACGGCGGCGTTGGGGCCGATCATGCGCATCATCTCGTCAGGCACCCTCTTTGGAGCGTTTTCGTCACAATCCTCGATCCCCCTAATAGAGTGTAATAAGGAGCGTCTTCGTGGGACTGGACGGCAGTACGAATACCGCATTAAGAACTTTGACGTTCCCATCAGACCCAACCGTCGGTCGTGGCATCTCCAGTACATAGCGAAGGGGGCCTGGGCCAAAGCGACCCGGCCCGATTATAGAGAAGCCGACCAAGGCTACCTAGAAAGAAGTAGAATCGTTGAAGAGAAAAGTGAAAAGAGTGTCTACGATTGATGTTAGACCCCTGTATCTCTCGATTGTATCTCCAGATCTCTCGCCCACGTACTTTTCGAATGTCGGTATAATAGCAGTTCAAATTCTAACAAAAACCTGTAACTATCCTAGCTGTACCTTCGGTTCTAGAATCTCCTTTATAGATGACAAGGTAGTCTTTGGCGCTGGACGTCGGATATATAGGTAGTGTTGCTAGAATCGCCCAAAGCGTTAATGCAATTTGGAGAGGCGACTTTGGGACAGGTTTTACATCGCCCGATTTGAAGACGGCGCCATTAGTTGAAACAACACTGCTATCTACAATCGGGGGCATACTAGAATAGTTATCTAACCACTATCGCCATCCCCTGAAGTCCTAGCCATACACCATTCTAACCAGAGACTAATAGATGACGTAGAGTAATACCTACTCTTCCAATTCCTTTAGGTCTATATCCTGTCGGTGCGCGCCTTTGTAAAAAACCATTTGTGACCCGGGGCTCTATAGCTAGACGAGGAGAGTAGGTATCTACGATTCGTCTAGGTAAAACCTGGGATTATAGAAGAAAAAGGCGAGATCCGAGGGAAGTTTGTCGCTATATATTATGATGAGTCCCTAGTGAAGCCGCTCGAGGATCGGCTCAACAACCCCCGTATAACCTGAAAAGCATTAGATATCAGTATATATAGAGATGGTCCTGCTATCGAGCTGACCTGATTGTCCAGGGTGTTCCGGGTACAGAATTCCAAGCTATATTCCGTCTTCGTGGGCAAACCTCTTTCATTAAACTCGGCAACCTGACTTCCTACTAGGGCATCTTCTAGGCAATAGATAGCGGTATCTCGGATAGATACTTCTACGTCCTCTGTTGGGATTGAATACATTGAAGCTATGGCTAATGGTCGTGACGTTAGTTGTAGGGTGGGAAGTCTTGGTGCCCGAGAAATCTTTGGTTTTCGGTTGTATTGGCGGGGTACTGCTGGGTAAGACGTATAGACCATACCCCACTATATTAAGCGCTATGGTTCCGCGATAGCCGTAAAAACGAGGGTAGAAAATACGGAATAGTACTTAGTGACGAAGTGACTGAGACTGCTTCAAATTGAATTAGTCTTAGCAAATCCTCGGGAATGGCGCTCTGCGCCCTCAGGCCTGAGCTGTATGGCCTTGTTCCAAGATCAACCACTTGAGCCTTTCGATCTAAGACTTACCTACGTCCGGCTCTTTCTAGGAGCTGTTCCCTTACCGCGTCTGCCCGGCCGATGGGGTTGTAAAGAGAAGCTTCAGTAGTTCCACCAGAAGAACCGGATTGTCCACGAACTCCCAATCTACTATAACCTCTACCCCTACGTATATCTGCTGCTATATCGGTCACACGGGTACAGCCTGATGCACATACGTATGGGTAGTAGCGGCCAGCCTAATACCGATTAATCTGCGTTACATCTATGTAGCGAGTCACCAAATCTATAGCCCCAATTATGTCGTTTTTGTAGCCTCGCCGACCAGCTACCCCGTACGCAGCCTCTGGCAAAAGGTGGGGGTGAGGGTGAAGGGGAGTCGCTAGGCAATATTGCACGCTGAACTCTCTAACTTCAGGTGACCGGGTCGGCTGTCCAAGCCGCTCATACAATCACTCTTTCCTTAAACTTTTCCTAGTAACTTGCACCTCTTCTATTCGCAATTGTATAAACACTTCGATCATATATGCTCCAGCCTATCTTGGGGAATATCTAACGTTCTACTGCCCTCTTGTTTATAAAAGCAACTCCAGTCCCTAAAATAATGTGCCACTATTTCGAAGTGAAAGTGAAGTACGATGACTGTGAGGCCAATCCGAAACACTTGGTCTCTATAAGAAAATGGGATCGATGCGAGGAAGCCAAGAAAATAGGTTATATATGTATAGACGCTACGCCTGCGAAGGGGACGAACGGCCAAGTGATATAGATGGCGTCGACGCGGTCGCCGGGGGCATGTCTACGTTGTCTTTCATAAGTGCCGCTAGTTTGTAGTGAGTATATTCCCATCCCTTGTTCCGTCCCTAGCGGATATATGCTAATAATCTCCGGCTGGAGAAAAGGACTGCTGTGGCGACAACCACGATGAATAGAATGTCGGTCTTTATAAAGGCGCTGTGGAGAGTGGGAGGAATGGGGGTACGGCTTTCTTGTGCTGTTTCGCGTTAGTATCAATGATATTTATACTCTGAGTTCCCTTTGGATGGAATGGAAGCAATACCTTGTAGCTTCTCGACAATTGCTTCAGCCCTGGAATAGTTGCCTTGCTAGCACTGCTCGATGATGGTCCCAATTGTACCAAGAGATGCGGTCTTGGGGAATTTCCGATTTAGATATAGGGCACGGATCTTTGTGTCGTCCAATTCTTTGTAAGGAGGGTGACCGGTCGTGATTTTGTAGAGTACACTGCCGAGTGCGAATAGATCGGCCTGGATGGACAAGCGAGGCCCTGGAAATTCGTGGCTCTCGGTGATAATAACTAGTAGTGGGGAGCCATCTATTGACGACCCGGCAAAGTCGGCTACCTTCGCGTTGAGGCGGGCATCTAGGAAGATGTTTACGTATGTTAAGTCTCTATAGATGACGCCGGCGTCGTGGACAAATTTGATAGCCTCTGTAACCTGAATGGCCTAGTGTAGTTGCTGCGCGGTACTGACTTCGCTGGCTCCAAGGTACAACCGTAGGTTGTGACGAGAGGCGTACTCCAAGCGGATGCCCGACTCGAAGACGCTATGGTAAGACAAGAGCCCCTTATGGCCGCCGCGTTGTGTGAATCTTTTGTATACCTTACATTCTCTTTGCATGTGGAGAAGGCACTCCTCGTTGTTATGGTCGAAGGGTACCTTAATAATAGTATTGGAGGACTTGTCGAGAACGACTATGCCGGTAGTTCCCTAGCCGACGACGTCGCCTAATCCAAACCCCGAGGGATATTGGATCTCGTCGTCTATAGCAAATTCCGATATCTGTGCTTGGTGTCAAGTGGTTACCGCAAAGGATTCGGATATCGGACGCCAGGCTGGCGAAGTCCCAAACTGCGCTTGGAAATCGTCTGGCGAAGATGGGTTTGCTAGTGCCGCTCGGGCGGCGATGGGGATTCGAGAAGTCGAGGAGTTTCCGGGTCGGCTATCTACGTTTTGGGGACTGTAGATTAAAACACTGCGATGGATACGTCCTGTCCTAGGTCGTTGTGCGAGAGTCGTGTGTAGGGTTGGATTTGGGTCTGTGCTATAGCGCCTGTCGCGCTATCCCCAGCTACTCACTAGTGATATGTACGACGGGAAATTCCGTTCGGCCGAACGAAGCGTGAAGCAACCAAGACTAAACTAATTGCTCGATCGTCAATCGTGAGAGTAGCAGGTATATCGCCAGGTAATAACGAATCTGCTTTTACATAGTTACGCAATAGGCGAGGTACATAGAGCGAGACGATGCGCGCTAGTATAGCGGGGATGGCCGCTAAAGTATACGGGCGGTCGGCGCGACGCGTCAAACTTCGCAGTCTCTATGGAAGTCATTTCGTCGGTGTAGGTCGTAGTAGGGAGGTGAAGGTTTCGGTATAGGTGTTTATATCTAAAAATGGGCCGATGTGTACGCGCTACGAGTACTGGATAAAGAATAGAGGATTACTCTGATGTTCTAATATAGCCAACCCCGACAGTCCTATCCAGAGACAGTTCGATATCTCAATGTCCGATCCCCAACTTGTATCCTAGACCAAGTGATCATCGGCTTGTACCCTGGCTCCAAGCTTATGGAGAATCTAGGTATCTTGACCTGCAAGGAAGCGATAGTCCCGCTTAGTTTTCATTGGGCCGACAGCCCCGGTCTTTTCCCCATTCCTCGGTCCTCTCGGAAACCAGCTGCCCGGGCCCAGGGACAGCCTAGAGTTGCTGGGACTGCTCTTAGGCGACGGGTATACCACCCGCCTATCGGACTTCACAGAAACCGACTTTTACCTTTGCCACACGACGTCCATACCGCTCAATAATGATTCAAGGTTTGCCTTTTAGAACGGCTTTACTTTGGGAAGGCGCTTCACCTTCGCAATATCAGTCAATATAATCAATAGGGGGTTGCATAAACGCGGCCACGTACGCGGGGGTCGGACATTACGCCATGGCGGTGATATGTGCGCTTACCCATTATTGTAACCCCTACGAAAGTACCGTGCTATAGGCCGCGAGGCTCGCACTGTGATTGATTGGCTTAGGGTTAGGGTTAGGGTTAGGGTTAGGGTTAGGGTTAGGGTTAGGGTTAGGGTTAGGGTTAGGGTTAGGGTTAGGGTTAGGGTTAGGGTTAGGGTTAGGGTTAGGGTTAGGG